>CAMZMU010000117.1:24770410-25176110 GCA_947311845.1 Poa pratensis
ACATGATTTTCAACGCATATCTGCGGACGTACAGACAGTCCACTCGACTTCGCTTAGTGCACACGTCCTAGCCTGATCAGTTGCCACCTCCTTCTGTTACGGACATGTACCCACTTGAGGCTATCGGGGGAAGCAGATACTACGCGGTATGTACTTCACTAATATTGGTAAATGCATGTCTCAATAATTGAACCTAACATTTTGTTTTCATACAACAGGCAGAGTTTGATACAAGACATTCAGAGCGACGTTGCTGCCTTTGTCCCACTGCCGCCAACAGGTGCCTTGGTTCAAGCGTCTGGAGGACAAGTTACGACGTGTGTACTCTGTTTTACTTGTGCCGGCGGTGCAGACGTTGCGCCCCACGGCCCAGCCCCGCGTCCCCCGCGCCCCGCACGCCAGTCTCAACTTATTCAGGATGCACAGGTATCACCCTCCCGTCACTCCACAGGTCGACAGGACCCGACCACGTCATACAGTAGTACAGAGTCCTCGCCCACGACCTACATACGAGCATGGTAGTTCGTCCCACCAGCCAGATCCTTCCCAGTCCGGTCCATCACAGCCACTCTGTACGAGCAGCCAGATCCTACCCAGCCTGTAGTCGACGTGGCAGTGATGCATGTAAAATGCATACATGAACTTTGCACTTTAATTGCTTATATTCCAATCATATTTGCATCATATAAGGGTTATATCAATGTTTTATAATGATTTTGGGAATATTCATTTATTTCCTATTTTTATGGAATTAACCCTGCACAGGCAGAAAACCCCGTTTTCTTATTTTAATGTTTCAGGGACCCAAACGTCAACGAAATCACCTGGAAATTTACGGGCGTCAATATTTGGAAGGAAGAAGACCTGTGGGCGAAGGAAGCGAACAAACGGAGGCCGAGGCCAAACGGGGTGGCCCACGCGGCCAGGTACTGTGCCGCGTGGGACCCACCGTTTGGCCTCGTGGCTCCGTTGCCGTCGATCTTCGCTCCACCGACATCGTCTTGACCTAAAAACGCCTATAAAAAAGGTCCCCCGACGTTCTCTGGAAGGAGCGCCGCACAAACACAGAAACACCGAAACGGAGATCAGGAGCTGCAGATTGGAGGGGGAAAACTCCGGCGGGGCGCTGCCGGCGTGGTCTCCATCTTCTCCATCGACTTCTCCACCGTCTCCATGATGAAGAGGGAGTAGTCCACCTCTGGACTATGGGTTTGTGGAAGTAACTTATGTATCTCTCCTCTCTTGAGCTTCACTAATTAGCACCGTATGAGCTGCTGAACATGATTACGGTCACCGTTGTAATACCTTTGTGGTGGATCTTTATGAGTTAATATATGTTTGAGATTGCAATGTTTGTTTCAGTTATGAGTATAGATGCATATTATGTACCCCGTTCTTGTCTACTTGTTTTGATCAAGCATGTTTATGAGAGCGTGTGTGGGGGAACGTGTGCATTAGTTGGAGTAACGGGGGGTGGCTAGTGCAGTGAACGTGAGAGAAAGTTCTGCGATCCACTTTGGTATCTTTACCTTACTTTGTTACCTCACTAGGGATAAACTAAAATACCATGCTACCGGGGATGTGGGCGTGACCATTGCCACTACTCCATGACTAGATCTAGCATGTTCTTATTTTCACTTCATGTCATGATACTTAATGCTATACTCTGAGTTATCTTAATTACTGAGGTGTTATGATTTAGTTCGCATCTTGGTGGAGTATAAGAGAGGTTAATAACCAAAAGATCTCTATGTTAGGACGTGATGCCCATATATCTAAGTAACTTGTTATCAAACCCTGTGTTGCAATCTCATATGTTAACTTGTGTGTTCCATTGTCTACCACTTTATAAAGAGAGAGTGCATTTGTGAAACCATGAACCCCAGTCCATTTTTAATCATAAGAAACACCTTTCCAACACCATATACCACTTTTCTATTTTCAGCCATCATTAAATCCGAAAATACAAAAATACTTTTCATCTTGCATACATCATTCAAAAACCCAAAAATATCATTTATCATTGCATCCACCATCATTGCATATTTATTTCTTGTTTGCATTGCATAACTATCCTGATATCATTCTTACACCTTGTGCTTGACAACCACAGGTGAGGTTGAGGACCAAAACATCTAACCTTGTTTTGTAGGTAACCAAAAGAAGGATAAGAAGATAAATCTACCACTTCAGATTCCCCGAGAGTTCGATATTAAACCCTCGAGTCACCCCTCGTGGGGAAAACTGTCTTCCACTTACTATACACTCTGCACTTGGAGTCTCAACCTAATCCCGTTTATTTTGCAGGTATCAAGCCTTGCTCTTCGGGACATCAAGACGTTTTCTGGCGCCGTTGCCGGGGAATCGTAGCTGAGAGATTTATCCAAGGGTGTGCATCATCGCATTCATCTCACAACAAAGTCAACGTCACCAACTTGTGCTAACACCTAAGCTTGGGGAGGTTGCACCTACGTGAGCACCATCTTATCCATCTTTACTTACAAAGCAATTTATTTGTTTTGTTAGTGTCATTGCATATCATATCATATTTATTTCAGTTTTGCATAAAAAATTAAAAATACCAAAAAAAACTTGCTAAAATGGGAGAAAGAACTAAGTGTGTGACTACACAAACACTCCTAATGATCAATTTATCACGAGAGCTATTGCCACACCTAAGATAAATGCTGAGAGTTATGAAGTAAGTCCTAGTTTGTTGAACTTGATAACTAGGGAACAATTTGGTGGTAGTGCTATGGAGGATGCCTCTATGCATCTTCATGACTTTGTTGAAATATGTGACATGCAAAAGTTTAAAAATGTGGAAAGTGATATCCTAAAACTGAAGTTATTTCCTTTTTCACTTAGAGGAAAAGCTAAAGAGTGGTTGCATTCCTTGCCATCTGGTAGTATTAATTCTTGGGATGATCTAAAAGAAGCTTTCATTAAGAAATATTATCCCCCTGTTAAAATTTTGCAAAATAGAAACAACATCCTTTCTTTTAGGCAAAATGAAAATGAACATGTTGCTATGGCTTGGGATAGGATAAAACTTATGCTTAGAACTTGTCCCTCACATGGAGTTAATGAATGGACCATATTACACTCTTTCTACAATGGTTTAAACTACATGTCTAGAAACATACTTGATTCTGCTGCTGGAGGTGCTTTTATGAGTAAGACTATAGTAGAAGCTAAAAATATATTGGAAAGCATTTTACAAAACTATAGTCAATGGCATACTGATAGGGCACCTAATCCTTCTAAGAAAGTGAACTCTATTGAAGAAACTAATGATTTGTCATCTAAAATGGATACTATTCTTGCTTTGCTTAATAAACCTAGTGTTGAAAATGTTCCTTTGCAAGAACTAGTTGGAAACAATTCTGAAAATATTGATGTCAACTTCATTAGGAACTATGGTAATAATGGGTATGGTAACAACAATTATAACTCTTATAATAAACCCCCATATGTGCCAAATAAATATGCTTCTAGTGGTAATGTTTCTAGTGACTTGGAAAACACCATTAGATCTTTTATATCTACCCAAAAAGAGCTTAATAAGGAATTTATCTCTAAGTTTGAAAAACAAGATGCTTTGTTTGAAAGGGTAGATCAGCTTACTAAGGAAGTCTCATCATTAAAGAGCATCATTACAGCCCAAAAACATGAGGAAACAATAAAATATTGCCAAGAGGTTATCAATAAGTCTTGGGAACACATTCATGAGCAAGAGAGAGTTGCTAAAGAATCTATTGGGGTAATGAAAGAGGTTGAAGTTGAGGAAGTTAAAATGCTTAATGAAGTCAAGGATCCTTTGCTTGACTTAGAAAATTGTAGCTTGCATGAATTAATATCTATCTTACAAAAATTTGCAAGTGATCCTTCCATCAACACTAACCAAGCAGGTTTTGGTTCTTATATTGCTAATCATGTCTTGAAAGAAAAGATTGCTAGGTACAACCAAGAGGCTATGATACCACCTAAGCTTGGGGATATGTGGATACCTAAGGTACTAGTAACTATTGGAAAAGAGACACACCATGCCATACTTGATCTAGGATCTAGTGTCTCTGTTTTATCTAAAGAACTATATGAAGTGCTTGAATTGAAAAATCTTGAAAAATGCTCTATTGAACTAGCACTTGCTGATGACTCTATTAAACATGCTTTGGGAAAAGTAAGTGATGTTATGGTAGAGTTACATATGACTTTTGTGCCTGTGGATTTTCTAATCATGGATATGGGGAATAAAACCTCTAGTCCTATTATTCTTGGAAGACCTTTTCTTCGTACCACAGGTGCTATCATTGATTCAAAGGAAGGGAATGTAAAGTTTCAGTTTCCACACAAGAAGTGCATGGAACACTTTCCAAGGAAGAGGGAACCACCAAAGTTCAAGCTCCCTCATGAGCTTCGTCCACAATAAAACAACAAGTAAGAAGCCTAGCTATATGGCTATAAAGAAAGCGCTTTGCGGGAGGCAACCCGGTTATTTTTTGTGTGATTTTTCTTTGTGTCCTCTTGCTGTAACAAGAGATTTTGTGTCTAGTTAGGTTCTGGAGTTTTTAATAAAGTGCCAAGTTTTACCCTTTTTGGTTTGAAAAAGTTGCTTATAGCGTTCGGAGATTTTATTCCTGCACGAGTCAGTGCACGGTATGATTTTTAATTCTTATTCTGTAACTCCGAATGAGCTCATATTTGAACTGTAGTTGCAACTTTTCATCCTCTGTATGCATGAATTTTTTCGGAATTTTTCGAGAAAGTTTGGTAGGGTAGAAAAATACGTTTTGCTGCTGCTGTTTTTCTGGACAGATTCTGTCCCATTTTGTTTGATGCATGCTTTGAGCTTTTAAGTTGAATCTTTTTGATCCAATTGAGTTTATGAGTAGGCATACAACATTATACACTTTCTGGACATGTCATATGAATTTTTGTTCAAGGATTATATGCAGCAAGGAACCTATTTGTTTATCACTATTAATGCACCCCACAGAAAAGAGATGGGAGAAACGGTGTTTTGAAGTTTTTTCACAGGGATTGGAGGAGATGCACCAAGAGCTATCCAAGGATGGTGAAGACCATAAGCTTGGGGATGTGAAGACAACCCCGCTGGACCTACACACTCTCGGTTTGCACACGTCCAACTTCTGTTTTTCGATCGAAACACTTTATCGCATAAACTTGGAGCGTCGTTTTTTGTTTTTGTTTGAGTCTTGAGAGACCACCACACTATCAATTATATATGAGAGAGCTACTGGAAATATGGGTTGAAATATGTTGGATGCTTTTATAAGATTGGGAAAAGGGATGTTTGACTTGATTTTTAATGATACATATAGTTGCATGATTCATGAGCTTGTTTATGAGTAATAGTTTGCAAATTCTTTTTGTAGAGCTATCACTTATTCATGTTTTGGTGCTGATTGTTATTTCACTTGGTTTAACATGGATTAGTTAGTTCTATGGACACTCATGCATGCATCTAGATGGTCAACTTTCTCCCTTTTGCTAGCCCAAAAACTCCAACAAGCAAAAACTTGTTTCCAACACCTTCAACCAAAGTTATTCCAGTGAGTCCACCATATCTACCTATTGGCTTTATGCTATTCCGAGTATGTTTAACATGTTGTTTGTGTTATCTTACCTCTGAATGAAAATGTTTATGTTATTGATTGCAATGGAAAAAATTGGTTATATAGCTCTCACGAACTTGATGCACAATGTTCTTTTATTTGCATAATAAAACTTGACCCATTGTGATTAAGATTATGATGTTTGTGGCTTGATGAATGTTTTGGGTTGGAAGTTAGCCCATATGTGCTGTCACATGGCAAGCTTTCAACACGCTCTTCATCTCATTTAGTTGATATCATGTGCTTTTGTCTATGGATGCTTATCATGTTGAAATAAATGTGGAAATAAGTGAGTTTAAATGAGTTTGTGTAAATGGTTAGAGAGACGCCTGGGCCGCTAATCTAAGCCATGCATCATT
Organism: Poa pratensis; assembly: GCA_947311845.1. NCBI lineage: Eukaryota > Viridiplantae > Streptophyta > Magnoliopsida > Poales > Poaceae > Poa > Poa pratensis. The sequence continues at coordinate 24,776,409 of CAMZMU010000117.1, forward strand.
CATGGTGGAAATTTACTTACATACTATGGTGAACCTTCTGTGATACACCTTGCAATAAAAAACTATTCCAAATGGTAAATAAAAAGGGTGTTGAGATTGTTCATTTTGTTTGTTTGTCTTGTCATTTTGATATGGGCTTGTTCCATATCTTGGGACAAGAGGTACCCCAGTTGACGCTCTTGATGATACTATTATGCTTACAATGATATTTAATTGAACTTGCTTTGTTTCCCAAGTTGAGTAACACATGGTGTAAGTACTTGTATTCAAGGGGCATGAGACATTCAACCCATTCTTTATCAAGCACACTACTCATATTTGCTTTCACTTTAACCTTAATCATTCAAGATGCTATGATAGGGGCAATGAGAGCTTGACACCAATGAATACCTTATTGCAATCATTAACTTAAGTAGAAGAGTTTGGAAGTTGGATGAAACTTATGCATGCTTTACCTCTACTCACATATACATCTTTCCAAAGTGTACACCTATCATATTCAGATTTTCATCTACACTCTATGACCATTGTAGGATGTTCTACTTATCATTATGCATACATGTGTTCCATATTACTTGCTACCATGTTACACTTTGTGAACTATCAATGAACATCCTTGTCTTGAATACTTGATATCACTTCATAAACTATTTGCATATTGCTACTCCTTTGAAGAATGAATCATTTGACTATATGTAGCAATAGTAATCATCTTTGATATCATTGTTAAGTATTAAATTGCAAAGTCCATGTTAGTTTTATCATCTTCATACTCGAGGACGAGCATGGATTAAGCTTGGGGATGTTGATGCATGTAAAATGCATACATGAACTTTGCACTTTAATTGCTTATATTCCAATCATATTTGCATCATATAAGGGTTATATCAATGTTTTATAATGATTTTGGGAATATTCATTTATTTCCTATTTTTATGGAATTAACCCTGCACAGGCAGAAAACCCCGTTTTCTTATTTTAATGTTTCAGGGACCCAAACGTCAACGAAATCACCTGGAAATTTACGGGCGTCAATATTTGGAAGGAAGAAGACCTGTGGGCGAAGGAAGCGAACAAACGGAGGCCGAGGCCAAACGGGGTGGCCCACGCGGCCAGGTACTGTGGCCGCGTGGGACCCACCCGTTTGGCCTCGTGGCTCCGTTGCCGTCGATCTTCGCTCCACCGACATCGTCTTGACCTAAAAACGCCTATAAAAAAGGTCCCCCGACGTTCTCTGGAAGGAGCGCCGCACAAACACAGAAACACCGAAACGGAGATCAGGAGCTGCAGATTGGAGGGGGAAAACTCCGGCGGGGCGCTGCCGGCGTGGTCTCCATCTTCTCCATCGACTTCTCCACCGTCTCCATGATGAAGAGGGAGTAGTCCACCTCTGGACTATGGGTTTGTGGAAGTAACTTATGTATCTCTCCTCTCTTGAGCTTCACTAATTAGCACCGTATGAGCTGCTGAACATGATTACGGTCACCGTTGTAATACCTTTGTGGTGGATCTTTATGAGTTAATATATGTTTGAGATTGCAATGTTTGTTTCAGTTATGAGTATAGATGCATATTATGTACCCCGTTCTTGTCTACTTGTTTTGATCAAGCATGTTTATGAGAGCGTGTGTGGGGGAACGTGTGCATTAGTTGGAGTAACGGGGGGTGGCTAGTGCAGTGAACGTGAGAGAAAGTTCTGCGATCCACTTTGGTATCTTTACCTTACTTTGTTGCCTCACTAGGGATAAACTAAAATACCATGCTACCGGGGATGTGGGCGTGACCATTGCCACTACTCCATGACTAGATCTAGCATGTTCTTATTTTCACTTCATGTCATGATACTTAATGCTATACTCTGAGTTATCTTAATTACTGAGGTGTTATGATTTAGTTCGCATCTTGGTGGAGTATAAGAGAGGTTAATAACCAAAAGATCTCTATGTTAGGACGTGATGCCCATATATCTAAGTAACTTGTTATCAAACCCTGTGTTGCAATCTCATATGTTAACTTGTGTGTTCCATTGTCTACCACTTTATAAAGAGAGAGTGCATTTGTGAAACCATGAACCCCAGTCCATTTTTAATCATAAGAAACACCTTTCCAACACCATATACCACTTTTCTATTTTCAGCCATCATTAAATCCGAAAATACAAAAATACTTTTCATCTTGCATACATCATTCAAAAACCCAAAAATATCATTTATCATTGCATCCACCATCATTGCATATTTATTTCTTGTTTGCATTGCATAACTATCCTGATATCATTCTTACACCTTGTGCTTGACAACCACAGGTGAGGTTGAGGACCAAAACATCTAACCTTGTTTTGTAGGTAACCAAAAGAAGGATAAGAAGATAAATCTACCACTTCAGATTCCCCGAGAGTTCGATATTAAACCCTCGAGTCACCCCTCGTGGGGAAAACTGTCTTCCACTTACTATACACTCTGCACTTGGAGTCTCAACCTAATCCCGTTTATTTTTGCAGGTATCAAAGCCTTGCTCTTCGGGACCATCAGGCAGCCACCACCTATGTACAGGCTCGGGATGCCGCCTTCGTACGGGTATGGTATGCCGCCTGTTACCAGTTCGCGATGTCGCAAGGTTACGGGATACATCCACCTCCACGTCCTGTGTGGAACCCGTCTACTAAGCCGATGAGTCAGATTCCGGTCCACCTCGGTAAGTACTTATAATACTCGCATTTATTTATCATGTCCACCTAGACGGACTACTGACGTAACATCTACATGTACAGGTGGGGGTGACGACTCTCCACACACGGAGCTGTACGACGACCCGATGTACCAGACTCCACCGCCGCCCCCGATGCAGGAAACCCAGACACAGGAGGAGGAGCCGTTGCAAGGCAGAGGGATGCGTGACCACCGCGCTCCGACACGTTTGTCACCTTCCGGGCGTCGACCGCGTAGACAGCCGCGGACACGTGCTCACAGAGATGAGTGATACTACTATCTATGAGACATATTTCTATCTATGTATGAGACATATTTATGAGACATATTTCTATCTATGTACTACTATGTATGAGACATATTTCTATGATATGTATGAGACATATTTCTATCTACCTAGATTGGGTTCAGACATTAATTAAGATTACTAATACATATGACACGGTTACAATGTGAGTTTAAGATACATCGGCATTCTGAAATTAACTACTACAACTGAAATTAAAAACTACCACAAAGTACACGACACGAAATCATCTCCCGTCGATACAGCCTCCAGCCTCCGTCGATGCAGCACTCTTGCCCTTCGATGATGCACCACTCTTGCCCTTCGATGATGCTTCACCCTTGCGACCCTTGCCCTTCGATGATGAAGCAGCTTTGCCCTTCGATGATGCTTCACTCTTAATCTTCGCCGATAATGCACCAATCGCATGAAGATATCGTCTTCGTCCTCGCTCTCGTTCAACCATAAAGATGGATTTTTCGAAAAATACAAACACTCTCCTTCATTCATAAATTTTCCGAGGACAACTCGCTTGTCAAACCTTGCACGCATCCGGAGAAGTTCTTGCCGTATTTCCTGGGGAGACCTACTTGGCCACCCGCGACGTCGGAATGACGCCCCAACCTCAGCGAGAAGACTGTCACTACTGATGAGTTCCTCCCATGGAACTTCCTTATTGTCTACCGTCAACTCCCCGCACAATACAAAAGACACTCGACATTGGTGTTATCCAACTAAGATCTATAGGCCAATCTTTGCTAGGAAGACCCGACATCTTCGAGTGAGTACACTTAACTGCTTACCCACCTCAGTGTGGGGGTTGGGGGGGGGGGGGGGGGTTATAGGACGAGCACAGAACAATTGGCGGAGAAACAGGCGAGAGCAAGGCTGGCGGGAAAAAAAGGCGGGAACGACGATGGCGGGAAAAATAAGCGGGAGAAAAGAGGGCGGGAGACAACAGACTAACAAATAGGATGAATTCGCTACTTTCGGTACGGCCCGTGCCGAAAGAGGGCTGTCGGCAGGGCTGGTACGCGAAACAGTGAGGAGCATGCAGATCAGCAGAGTTTCGTCACGGGCAGTGCCGAAACGAGGTGCTTTCGGCACGGCAGTGCTGAAACACTGGTTTCGGCACGGGCCGTGACGACGCCGCGCTAATTTTCAAAATTCTCGACATCGCGTGCTAGTTTCCGAATAAAGTTTAAAAAAAATATTATTTTAAAAAAATTCTACATCGATCGTGTGATGACAAAAACAGAATAAAATAATCTTGCTATACATCATGCACTGTCACTGTATGTGGACCCAGATCCCTGCGCTGGGAATGTGCCCGTTCACCACGAACACCATGTAGTACCCCGGCGGCGCGAGGACCGCCGTCGCCGGCATCACTATCGTCGTCTTGTAGCAGCCCGCGCAGCGCAATGCCGCCTTCGTCTCCACCACCTTGAGGAACAGCAGCCTCTGGTTCATCGCGAACGAGTGCGTCGTGAATGACGGCGCGACCATCGTGACCGACACGAGGCCGATTCCTCCGCCGCCCTCTCTCCTCGTCGGCGCCGGAACCTCGAACTGCAGCGTCATCGAATTCCCGTAGGTGACCCTAACAGGAGCGCCGGTGGGCGACGGGTCGGTGATCTTTGGCCGTAGGTTGACGTTGGAACTGTTGAGGTACTCCGGTGAGAAAGCCTCCAGGCTGAGCTCGGTGGGGTACCGCACGTTGGTGAAGTTGTAGTAGATGTGCGGGTTGCTGCCACCGACAAGCACGCGCCCGTCGCGGAGGAGAATCGCCGACGAGTGGTACAGCCGCGCGATGCCAGTCGAGCTGTTCTTCTCGAACCGGCGCCCCCAGCAAATTGCCGGCCGGTAAACGACGGGCGCGTTAGCCGGGGTTTTGGCGGACTCCCACCCGGCGCTGCCGTCCTTGGCGCCGTTGACGATCAGCACCTCGGCGCCGTTTGGCAGCAGGATCATGTCTCTCCCATGACCCGAGGCGACGGCATTGTCTCGATGACCCACTTCGGTGAAGCGTCGGTGATCTTGATCCGCCCACACGTCAATAGCGCCGGGATGAAGGTCTTGTTCCTCGCTGAGTTGTAGGAGCCCGCGGGCGCGCCGCCGCAGACCAGCACCTCGGCCTCGGTTGGTGATGGCTTCAGGGGAAGCAGCACTGACGAGCCCGAGCTGGGGTAATTCCTGGGGTCGCCACCTGCCAATTTCGGGTATGTCCGGACGATCTTGTTCTTCTTGTAGTCGAGAAGGACGGCGCGGTTATTGGCGAAGATGAAAATGTGGCCGTCGATGTTTAGGTGGACGAAAGGATACAGATTGTTCTCCTCGGGGTCCCGGTCTGGACCAAGAATGACAATGCGACGGCCGAGTTGCCAGAAGCATCTCCCTTGGGAAGAACTCGTAGCTGAACTGCCTCCGGCCCCCGACGATGAAGGCGCGGCCGTCGGGGAGGATCTGGTTGGTGGCGTACCACCGTTGACGGCGAGCGCGTCCTGCGTCTCGTTCCAGTCGCAGCTGCCGTCGCACAAGCGCATGGTGCGGACATTGCGGTACCCCTCGTTCCACCCGCCGGTCTGGATGAGCGCGCCGTCGGGCGAGACGCTGCCGGAGGAGCAAAGGGGTTGCTCAAGACGGAGAGAGGCGGAACGTGTTGGACGCCACGTCGTACTCGGCGGAGTGCGCGGTGCAGTCCCGCGGCGAATCGCGGCGGCAGCGGCCGTCGGGAGGGAAGGTTGGACTGCCCGAAGTCGGTGCGATCGAAGATGATCACGCGGTCGTTGTGCAGCAGCTGCATGTGCATCGCCGACACGCCGATGCTGCGCTGCAGTAGCTCCCACCGCCCGCCACCGCCGCTTGCTGCCGTCGAAGGTGCAATGCCGGCGAAGGCGAGGAGCAGGAGACGGACGAGGTTGTGGGTTAGCGATGTAAGCTTCATGGTTGCCTATGCTAGCTAGCTGCAGCCTGCAGGTCTTGGTTGTTTGGTGTTTCACTGTATGCTAAAGTTAGCTCGTGAGCAGCAAATCCTGAATGAGCTCGCTCGTGACGATGGCCTGCATTATATGCACGGGCCAAGTGCATTGTCGATGATTTTAGGTGGAGGTCTCTGATCGGTACCACTGTACGTGCGTAGCACCGAGAGGAACATCAGATCACAGTCGAGTGCCCGCTGTCAGTCTTAATTTTTTTAGGGATAATGACCTGGTCTCACATAGCAACGAGCCAACGACTAAGCAGAAGTATTTTTTGACAAGTAGTTGCTCACGCAGCTCATGTTCTCTCTCCTTTTTTATTTCCAAGTTTTTTTTACAAAAACTGGGAAAATATTCATGGTTGTAAGCCATGCCATGATGCGCATCTGCAAAACTTCGGAACAAAATATAACATTTGTTTGCCAGATTCCAAATGGTCATGTTATCGGATGACTTCTACAAGCGCACACGGCATAAAATTACTTCTATCGACCCACACCTGCCACCGTGTGGCACGTGCATGTCTTTGGTTCAACATAAAGCACCACTTTACCAACATTTTGCTCGTTGAGTAGCAAAACAAAAACACGACAACGGATTCGATATATAAACATTTGAATTAGTTTTACAAATCAGCTTACAACCTATCTTTTACAACCAATTGCAAAACTATGCTCTATCTTCAACGAACTCCCTTGAGGACTGATCTTCCTGAAGTTTGCCTTCCTCATGATTGAATGCGTCTCGTCTCCGCAAGAGCTTCTACGGTCTCGGAGTTAGTCACCTAACAAGGATAACAAGGAATGTTTTACATAGGGAATGAGTACAGGAGGTACCCATAAAGTCTAGGATAGCAGAACATTGTTTGAATGCACCATCATCTACTAAAACCAATGGTACACAAGTTTATTATTTTCGAAACATTTTACGAGGAAAGAGTATCTAGTTTTATTTATGAAATATATGATCTACTTACCTCACAAGCTATTAGAATCCCTTGTGGATTTATTTCTTGCCACGTTCACACCTCCTTTCCGGAACAGGAGTGACAATGTCACAATATAATACACTCTGGAGAGGTGCATTACTTTACCCACATATGCCCACGGTTATGTGTCTGAGGTAGCGAGCCCCATTCACACTACCGTGGTCACAGATACTTTTCACCCATCTTGTTTGACATATCTCGCATCGTAGCTGACAAAACCAGTTATCCGTTGATAGCATGACTATAATAATGGCCTTCAAAAGTTGGTCGCCTATAGTAGAGGTCTACCCCTAAACTGCCATTCCTGGGAGATCTACCATATAGGATGGCATTACTTCAGCTTAACCTGGCTCCATAAAGGGTCATGTGGTGAACACTGGCACTACAACACTTGAACCCAAGAAGACAATTATTGTTTCAAAGCTAATGGTGATGTCCACTGTAGTCGAACCCGCCTTCCAATGGCTTGAAAGCCTCCACCAAGGGTTCGTACTACCCACAGTAATAGTTCACCAACTTCTCCACCGGTTGATCAACAATATCCACGTCATATTATTTATTACATATAGTTTCTTTGATGTAGGTGATATCATTAAATAGTTGATTGAAAATACCTTCATAAAAATAGTTAATCGGATATGGACAAAGAACTTGACTTGCCTGAGATAACCATAAGAGCATTCAAAAATTATCGAGGGTCGGTATCGGGCAAGAACTTCAAAGAAGGTTCGAACTAGGAAATCATAAATGAAGTCCAATCAACAATAACACCAAAGTGCACATCACAGGGTATGATGCAGAGCCCAACGGCATAAGAAGCCCACGACAAAGAAATGTGCGTAGATCAATGACAATGCGAACAGATGGCTCATCAGAGAAAGACACACACCACATAAAAAAAAAGATGGGTTGTCAAAAGGCCAGAATGCAAAAGGCCAAAGGACATCATAAATGCTAGAACGCGAAAGGCCTAATGCCATCATAAATATAAGTCTAACACAGATCACTTGACACAATGCCAAAAGACAAGACAAACTTTCATATAGAACTCTCTAAGGCAATCTGTTACACATGGGCAAGATTCAGGTCTGAAAGTACTAGGCACTGCTTAACTCTGGAGCAGATTCACTCAAGTTATCTAATTGTTCAAAGGAAACATTAAGAAACTCCATGGAGGCCTTTAGGATGTGTACATTATTCGACCAGAACTATTATGCCTCCACCCATGTGTGTGCTGCTGCCTGCTGATGATTCGATTGGTTCCCCGGCTTCGTTGCGTTGACATACTACTTGTGCTTGGGACCAGACCTTAGGATATGAAGGTTTAATGATCATGTGATATGTTTTCATGTGCATGAGCCCTTGGATTAATAGCCTACCCCCTTCTAGTTGGTTAATGTTGATATCTAATAATTAGTAGACAAATAGAATTAAACCTAACAAGTGATTAACTCACACTGGTCATCCTAAGATGTAGGTACATGCACATGTACTCTACTGGAAAGTTAATAATGGTACAACGGAGGCCTACAGTATGCACAATAGTAATCGCTAGTTGGGATCTTCCAACTACCAATTATAATCCCTAAGGTCTTGCTCCTAAATAAATTTATTCAAAATCGGACCAAAATGCTAGAATAATTAATCTATAACCAGGTTAATTAACACATTTAATTGGCCTCGTCCAAGAACATCCTAACTATTAGCCTGACCATGGTTGTACAAAGCTTACTAAATGGATGAGCTAATGGGAACTTACATGACAATTGTTACTAACGTACAACTTAAAGTGTTTCCCACATACTAGATCTACTTTCTAGAACCTAGATATATATGCTACTAGATCATCGCTGCCACTGAAACTTTTACATATGTGCATGCCCAAACCTGATCTTACTCCCAGGAATAAGTTTTTGTTGTATTCCAGAGATGCGCATGCAAACTTGTCCAGTCACCAAACAAACACATATGCGCTACCATGTACTGAACTTCGGTGACAGAAGCCTCATAGTGATACGCAACTGTAGCTAATCCGACAAGGCGACAAGCATGAAACCAAGATACACTACTGGAAAAATACTCTTCGCCGTGTGGTCAAAACACACGGCACAGGCCGGAATCGACCTCGGCGAACACTTCGCCGAGGTGGGAACTCGGCGACGCCCACTCGGCGACAATTGCCTCGGCGACGCAGCTTCGCCGAGAGCTTTCTGTCGGGGGGACACGGCGAAATCTTCGACGAGATCAATTTCCAGGAACCCGGCACAGAAAAGATGATCTGGCCCGGCCCTTGTCAGATGTGCGTCAGGTATGTGTCAGGTCTTCGCCGAGAATACGGAGCAAACACTCGGCGAAGAAGGAGCACACAGATAGCGCCACGTGTCCTCGAAATTGGCTGCCGGCGAACAGTTTCACCGAGCCAGACCTTCGCCGAGTGCCAGGTTGAACGATTCGCCGTGTATAGGCGTCGCCAAGTGCCTGCTGTTCAACTGGGCTCGGCGAAGGTCGTGCCAAATGGCCACGTGGGATCTTACTTCGCCGAGCACACCTCTCGGCAACGAAGACCAGCTCGGCGAAGGAAACTGCCAGGTGACCATTTGGCACCTCTTCGCCGAGTGCCTTGCTCGGCAAAACCAAAAATCTCGGCGAAGGATGTTCCCAGGTGACCATTTGGCACCTGGAGCATCTCTTCGCCGAGTGCCAGGCTCGGCAAAGGTAGCTTCGCCGAGTGCTTTTCTCGGCGAAGACCGTGCATTTTGCAAGAATTTTTCCTTTTTTATAAAAATCCCTGCATTTCAAACAAAATATGCATATATGTAAATCAAATCCATCACTACATCACTCACAGCACACCTAGAACAATTAAAAGAGACATACATATCAATCTAAAGCATAAGTAACAAAATATAGCGTCGGTCATATGTAAATCAAATCCATCACTACTACCACAAGTTCACAAGGACACAACAGAAGTCCATAAACATGCCACCAGTTCACAGCTCGGGCCTGTTGGAGGTCGATGGCGCCGACAATGGGCTTGCTGCTCCGCCTCCACCATTCCCTCCGTCGACTCCACCATTCCCTCCGTCTTCACCATCCATGGGAGTGTGGGATCCAGACGATCGATTGTCCTATGAAGATTCGCATTAGACGAGTAAGCAAACAAAGATGAATTATTGTGTAGCTAGTCCCAAGACCACTTACGAAGAGGACGGGGGCAACTAGTGGAGGAAGAGGAGGTAAAGGAGGAAGCGACGGATCCGCGGACAACCTCTGCATACCGAAGACGAGGGTTAGTTCGCAAAGTTCAAGCACATGATTTAGTTGAAAGAAAAAGTTAAAGCACTTACCGCCATAAGGGCCTGGATGCATGCTTGTTGGCTTGACATATGTGTATGCATTTGCTTGTTGTTCTCCTCTGCTGCCTGTGCCCTCGCCGTAGCCTCCGCCGCGAGAATCCTATTTCTCTCAACTTCAGCCTACAGGATTGCAACCATGTAAAAGAAGCGGTCATCGCGATGCAAACATGTACAATAGTGGAAAGGATGGTTCAAAAACGACATGTGTACCTCCATTGCCTCCACTACAGCAAGTCCGACCCTTGGGCGGCACTCGATCTCGGGCGCTGAGCTCGTACGCCTAGCACACATCTCGGCAAGTGTTGGGATGCCCGATGAATCGAAGGAAGCACCGCCAATATAAGGCCGACCATTCAGCTTGCCTTGTCCTGCGAACATAGCAACCATGGGGTTGAAAGGAGAGGTCAAAGGATCGGACGTGTCACCGTGGATCTCCTTGAACTTGGAGCAGTAGTTCTTATGTTGGTTCCCCGCGGTGGTGGTGATCCACTGCTCTTCCAAGGGTTTAGCTGGATCCGGTTTCTTTGGCCTCCGGGTCTCAACGAAGACTTGCATCTTTGTCATTTTCCGGCCCTCCTTTAACTCCTACAATTTATTGACACCAAAAGGAAACATACAATTGAGGTCAAAAGGAAAAAATAAAAATATTAGCACATAAATAAAAACTTGAATGGAAAGAACAAAAATAATTTCTTACCTTGTGTGCCACGAGGCCGTCGAGTGTGAGGGGGCCTTGACGGTGGACTCCGTGCTCGCCTACCATCTTCCGCCGGTCCGATGCTGACTTGTTTTGCGTCTGGAACCCTCTCGACACCCACTTGTCTACAATGTTCTTGTAGCAAGGCTTAAGGGCGGCTAGCCATTCAGGAATCACCTATTTAACACAAAAATATCCATATGAGTAGAACTATTCATCAGTCATATGGAGAATAGTAGGAAAATATATGTGGTTAACGTCAAGTACTGGGCTCTCGACATGTGTATGGGCCTGGCCTCCTCTTTGGTGATCGTCCTGTGCATTTTCTCTGCATAGAACTGGACAATACAGCCAATACACGCCTCGTAAAGCTGGTCGGGGATGAGCTTCTTTGCCATTTTAATCAGCACCTTTTGAGCCGCCTCGGCTTTACCTTCACCTTCGACGAGTGTGAAAAAATCCTACAAACATTGAGCATATATAGGACAAAGGGGTTACCACGATGAAATTCAAACTCTTGGTATTAAGTAGTAAAGTTATATAAATTACTAACCCAGAACTCGGTGATCAGCCGCATGCCGAGGTGGCCGTGGGTGGAGTCCTCCACCATCGTGAAGTGGTTCCAAGACCAAGCGGGCACCTTTTCACCAGTGGCGATTCCATCCTTCTTCACGGCGATAATGCCAGGGTAAAGCCTCTTAATAAGAAGGCCAAGGACGCCTGAAGGTAAGCGTTCCCACTTTGGGCTCACCCACTTGAATGTCCTACACATACCGAAAACATAAGTCAGAATGCTTGTGATGAAAAGGTAACTAAAGTAGAAGGTAACAACATTTTCAACCACCACTTACGCATCTGATGTGACATCAAGTAGGCCATGTGACTTGCGTTCTGGAAACTTCGAAGGCCCTCGCAAGTACACCTTACCCTCGCGCACAACACCGATCAAGTCTAGTGGATGATCTGTTAAGAGATCCTCATCCGCCACGGCATCCTCATCCTCCTCACTCTCCTCACGCTGCTCATCCTCCTCCTCTGACACCTCCAAGAGCCGGTCCTGGTAGTCATCATCACTAGGCAAAGAGCCCGCATCCTCCTCCACCAAGGGCTCCTCGGGCAGCTCCCCCTCCTCTGACTCGGAAGACGACACCGAGGGCAGAGGACTACTCAAGCGAGCAGGAGGGCGCCTACTCCGGGGCGCCTTGGTGGATCCCGTGGGTCTACCACGCCGTGCGGAAGTCTCCTCCGTAGCTGCCCGGTCACGCTTTCTTCCAATGAGCACGGGAGTCCCTTCAGCACCCTGCGCGTATAGTTTAGACACATTGCCCACCCTGTGAGTCCGCTTCTCCTTGACGACCCGGGTGAGGGGCCGCTTGTTGATGAGGAGCTCCTTCTCCTTGGCAACACTCTTCTTCGCCGCGAGCTGCTTCTCCTTGGCGCCCGGCTTGTGAGTCCGCCCTACCATGTCTCAATCACCTGTCATCACAAAGAATGTGTTGATTAGTACAAGTAAAAACACATAAGAAGAAATTGCCAAAACTCATATTAATACAACAAAAAATAAAAGTATCTGCTTTATTTTTAATTTGAGACGGTGTAGTTGAAATCCATGGAGGTTTATTGTCCTTTGAACAAGGTTTTAGCAATTTTCCAAACCTCTAAAGATGCTATCTTTTAACAATGCAGAAGATAGGGTTAGAGTTTCAAATATTTTCCTATATAAAATCAAGTCACAAGAGGATTCTCTTTTATTTTAGTACACACATGACACATCACACAAGCAAACATCAATTCACCCATCTAGTCAAACAACCATGACCACATCAAAAATATTGAGTTTTATTATGAAATCCAAACAAGCACTCGACAAGTTTGTATTACACACAAGCACACGAAAATGATCACACACTAGCAACCCACAGATAAGACAAACAATTTAGTGCTGCCAAATATAACAATTCAGTGCTGCCAAATATAAAAATGATCACACACTAGCAATTCACTTTATCTAGTCCATATTAAAAAGACCATAACGAACTTTAAAATATAAAACACTCATACATGTCATGTCTATTAAATTAAATTTCACCCAGTACCATCCACCCACCAAAGTGTATTGGGACCTCCAACTTACATGTCGCAACCACACTTTCTTGTTCCTCCAAGCACATTTAAAAAAATAACTCGTTTAACAAAAATGGGAGTTTCCAACAAATCTGTGTGTATATGGTCAGCCAAACAAAGTATACATGTCTCCTTTCATTCTTTCCTACGTGCTTTTGGCGTAGAGTTGAACTAACATATAAGGGCTGGTTCTCGGCAGACCAGAGAGATCGAGCGCACCAAGCACCATTTAGACATGTTCTCGGCGAATGCAAAAGATAGATGATGGGGAATTGGGGATTAGGGGATTTCTTTGGACCGGAGACCCAGTGCTCGATCCGCCCATGAACGAACCCTAACCCTAACCAACGAACCCTAACCGTAGCGGTGGCTGGAGATGCGGAGGCTTACCTTGGTCGATGGAGGGGTGCAGCGGAGGCCCGATGGGGTCGGAGCGGTGGCTGAAGCTGCGCATCACCGGAGGTGGAGCAGAGGAGGCCGGATGGGGTCGGAGCGGCGGCTCGAGCTGCGAGTTGAGGTGGGAGAAGAGGAGGCCGAGGTTGCCGGAGCCGGAGCCACGTCAAGCTGGAGCAGAAGAGGCTGAGGGGTGGCGTCGGTGGGTGTGGCGGCAGCGGCGGCGAACGGCGGTGCGGTGTGGGAGCGCGCGGGGGAGGGAAGAAGAATAGGGGATTGGGAATTTGGGGATTTCCGGAGCCAAATTTTCAATAAGTCACCACCGTTTCTTTGCCGAGTAGGCTTCTTTGCCGAGTGTCATACTCGGCAAAGACCATTTTATATTTTACCATTTCATTTTATATTATTCTTTTTGTTATTTATTTTTTATCATTTTATTTTATAATGTGTATGACAAAACTATTATATGCATCTTATGTGACACCACCTAGGTTTTGGTGTGGTTCCGACACCCGAAGCCCCCGCTTCCATCGACCCCCCCCCCCCCCCCCCAGATTTGACCGGAAGTCAACCGTGTCGTCTACCCCTTCCACGGGCGTCGAAATGGGGTAGCTCCGAGGACTTTTATACTTGGTTGTGCTAGGATAGGTTATATGAACATTTGGAACCCAGTTTGGCCCCATGGTTTCACATGATTCCATCCGTTGCACGTGAAATGAGAGTTTCCACCTAGAAGACCAGAACCTTCGAGGGAGATAAGTGCGGTGTCTGAAGCCGGTCACACCTCGGAGTCTCAAGATGTCTCTAACAACCTACCACCACACTCTAATGCATCTTATGTGACACCACCTAGGTTTTGGTGTGGTTCCGACACCTCGAAGACCCCGCTTCCGTCGAAACCCCCCCCCCCCCAGATTTGACCGGAAGTCAACCGTGTCGTCTACCCCTTCCACGGGCGTCGAAATGGGGTAGCTCCGAGGACTTTTATACTTGGTTTTTCTAGGATAGGTTATATGAACATTTGGAACCCAGTTTGGCCCCATGGTTTCACATGATTCCATCCGTTGCACGTGAAATGGGAGTTTCCACCTAGAAGACCAGAACCTTCGAGGGAGATAAGTGCGGTGTGTGAAGCCGGTCACACCTCAGAGTCTCAAGATGTCTCTAACAACCTCCCACCACACTCTAATGCATCTTATGTGACACCACCTAGGTTTTGGTGTGGTTTCGACACCCCGAAGACCCCGCTTCCGTCGAACCCCCCCTAGATTTGACCGGAAGTCAACCGTGTCGTCTACCCCTTCCATGGGCGTCGAAATGGGGTAGCTCCGAGGAATTTTATACTTGGTTGTGCTAGGATAGGTTATATGAACATTTGGAACCTAGTTTGGCCCCATGGTTTCACATGATTCCATCCGTTGCACGCGAAATGGGAGTTTCCACCTAGAAGACCAGAACCTTCGAGGGAGATAAGTGCGGTGTGTGAAGCGGTCACACCTCGGAGCCTCAAGATGTCTCTAACAACCTCCCACCACACTCTAATGCATCTTATGTGACACCACCTAGGTTTTGGTGTGGTTCCGACACCCCGAAGACCCCGCTTGCGTCGAAACCCCCCCTGATTTGACCGGAAGTCAACCGTGTCGTCTACCCCTTCCACGGGCGTCGAAATGGGGTAGCTCCAAGGACTTTTATACTTGGTTGTGCTAGGATAGGTTATATGAACATTTGGAACCCAGTTTGGCATAATGGTTTCACATGATTCCATCCGTTGCACGCGAAATGGGAGTTTCCACCGAGAAGACCAGAACCTTCGAGGGAGATAAGTGCGGTGTGTGAAGCCGGTCACACCTCGGAGTCTCAAGATGTCTCTAACAACCTCCCACCACAATCTAATGCATCTTATGTGACACCACCTATGTTTTGGTGTGGGTCCGACACCCGAAGACCCCGCTTCTGTCGAAACCCCCCCTAGATTTGACCGGAAGTCAACCGTGTCGTCTACCCCTTCCACGGGCGTCGAAATGGGGTAGCTCCAAGGACTTTTATACTTGTTTGTGCTAGGATAGGTTATATGAACATTTGGAACCCAGTTTGGCCCCATGGTTTCACATGATTCCATTCATTGCACGCGAAATGGGAGTTTCCACCTAGAAGACCAGAACCTTCGAGGGAGATAAGTGCGGTGTGTGAAGCCGGTCACACCTCGGAGTCTCAAGATGTCTCTAACAACCTCCCACCACACTCTAATGCATCTTATGTGACACCACCAAGGTTTTGGTGTGGTTCCGACACCTCGAAGACCCCGCTTCCGTCGAAACCCCCCCCCCCAGATTTGACCGGAAGTCAACCGTGTCGTCTACCCCTTCCACGGGCGTCGAAATGGGGTAGCTCCGAGGACTTTTATACTTGGTTGTGCTAGGATAGGTTATATGAACATTTGGAACCTAGTTTGGCCCCATGGTTTCACATGATTCCATCCGTTGCACGCGAAATGGGAGTTTCCACCTAGAAGACCAGAACTTTCGAGGGAGATAAGTGCGGTGTGTGAAGCCGGTCACACCTCGGAGTCTCAAGATGTCTCAAACAAATTCCCACCACACTCTAATGAATCTTATGTGACACCACCTAGGTTTTGGTGTGGTTCCGACACCTCGAAGACCCCGCTTCCGTCGAACTCCCCCCAGATTTGACCGGAAGTCAACCGTGTCGTCTACCCCTTCCACGGGCATTGAAATGGGGTAGCTCTAAGGACTTTTATACTTGGTTGTGTTAGGATAGGTTATATGAACATTTGGAACCCAGTTTGGCCCCATGGTTTCACATGATTCCATCCGTTGCACGCGAAATGGGAGTTTCCACCTAGAAGATCAGAACCTTCGAGGGAGATAAGTGTGGTGTGTGAAGCCAGTCACACCTCGGAGTCTCAAGATGTCTCTAACAACCTCCCAACACACTCTAATGCATCATATTTGACACCACCTAGGTTTTGGTGTGGTTCCGACACCCAGAAGACCCCGCTTCCGTCGAACCCCCCCCCCCCCCAAGATTTGACCGGAAGTCAACCGTGTCGTCTACCCCTTCCACGGGCGTCGAAATGGGGTAGCTCAAAGGACTTTTATACTTGGTTGTGCTAGGATAGGTTATATGAACATTTGGAACCCAGTTTGGCATAATGGTTTCACATGATTCCATCCATTGCACGTGAAATGGGTGTTTCCACCTAGAAGACCAGAACCTTCGAGGGAGATAAGTGCGGTGTGTGAAGCGGTCACACCTCGGAGTCTCAAGATGTCTCTAACAACCTCCCACCACACTCTAATGCATCTTATGTGACACCACCTTGGTTTTGGTGTGGTTCCGACACCCCGAAGACCCCGCTTCCGTCGAAACCCCCCCCAGATTTGACCGGAAGTCAACCGTGTCGTCCACCCCTTCCACGGGCGTCGAAATAGGGTAGCTCCGAGGACTTTTATACTTGGTTGTGCTAGGATAGGTTAGATGAACATTTGGAACCCAGTTTGGCCCCATGGTTTCACATGATTCCATCCGTTGCACGCGAAATGGGAGTTTCCACCTAGAAGACCGGAACCTTCGAGGGAGATAAGTGCGATGTGTGAAGCCGGTCACACCTCAGAGTCTCAAGATGTCTCTAACAACCTCCCACCACACTCTAATGCATCTTATGTGACACCACCTAGGTTTTGGTGTGGTTCCGACACCCTGATGCATGTAAAATGCATACATGAACTTTACATTTTATTACATGTTATTCCATGTTATTTGCATCATATAAGGGTTATATTCATGATTTATATTAAGTTTTGGGGATAATTAACAACTCCCCCATTTTTCTGGAATTCACCCTGCGCTGTCAGAAAACCCCTTTTTCTATATTTTGATGTTTCAGGAACCCAAACGACGTCCAAATGATCTGAAACTTTACGGGGATCATTTTTTTTGGAAGGAACGAAACGTAGGCGCAAAGGAATCGAAGAAACGGAGACCAGAAGGCCAAAAGGGGTGGGCCCACGTGGGGTCCCCCATCCTGGCCCTCGGGCCTCCGCTGTCGTCGATCTTTCTTCCCGAAGCTTCGTCTTGACCTAAAAACGACTATATATAGACCCCCCAGGGCTTTCGCGAAAGGGAGCGCCGCAGAAACACAGAAACCACGAAACAGAGATCTGGAGCTGAAGATTGGAGGGGGAAAACTCCAGCGGGGCGCTGCCGGTGTGGTCTCCTTCCCCTCCAACAACATCTCCACCATCACCATGATGAAGAGGGAGTAGTCCACCCCTGGACTATGGGTTTGTGGAAGTAACTTATGTATCTCTCCTCTCTATGAGCTTCACTAATTAGTATCGTATGAGCTACTGAACATGATTACGGTCATCTATGTAATTCCTTTGTGGTGGATCTTTATTATGAGTTAATACATGTTTGAGATTGCAATGGTTTTGTTTCAGTTATGAAAGTAGATGCATATTATGTACCCCGTTCTTATTTACTTGTCATGATCAAGCATGTTTATGAGAGCATGTGAGGGGGAACGTGTGCATTAGTTGGAGTAACGGGGGGTGGCTAGTGCAGTGAACGTGACAGATAGTTCTGCGATCTACTTGGGTTTTCTACCTTACTTTGTTGCCTCACTAGGGATAAACAAAAATACCATGCTACCGGAGAGTGGATGTGACCTTGGCCACTATCTCCATGACTAGATCTAGCATGTTCTTATTTTAACTTCATGTCATTGAACTTATTGCTATGCTCTGATTTATCTTAATTACTAAGGTGTTATGATTTAGTTCGCATCTTGGTGGAGCATAAGAGAGATAACAACTTATACTTGAGATCTCTATGTTAGGACGTGATGCCCATATTATTAATAACTTGTCAAACCATGTCTTGCCATCTTACATGTTAATTTTAGTGTTCCATTGTCTACCACGTTATCAAGAGAGAGTGCATTTGTGAAACCATGAACCCTGGTCCATTTTTAATCATAAGAAACACCTTTCCAACACTTTTATCATCACTTTTGTTTGCTGCCATTATTAAATCCGAAAATACAAAAACACTTTTACATCTTGCATTCATCATAAAAAATCCAAAAATATCATTTATCATTGCTACCACCATCCTTGCATATTTATTTACCATCATTGCATATTTACTTATTGTTTGCATTGCATATTTTTTTATTATCGTTCTCACACCTTGTGCTTGACAACCACTTGGTGAGGTTGAGGGCACAAAACAATTTATTTTGTTGCAGGTTCTCAAGAGAAGGATAAGGAGATAACACCTGAAATACTGGTTCCCCGAGAGTTCGATATTAAACCCTCGAGTCACCCCTCGTGGGGAAAACTGTCTTCCACTACTACATACACTCTGCACTTGGAGTCTCAACCTAACCCATTTACTTTTCACGCAGGTACCACGCGAAGGGGCTAGCAACTGTTTTCTGGCGCCATTGTGGGGGAACTACGTGAAGGGCCATCAAGACGTTTTCTGGCGCCGTTGCCGGGGAACCATAGCTGAAAGGTTTATCCAAGGATCACTCACATCATGTCAACTTCATCACCAACTTGTGTAACAACCTAAGCTTGGGGAAGTTGCACCTACGTGAGCATCATCTTATCCATCTTTACCTATAATCATTTTATTTTGTTTTGTTCTTGTCTTGCATATCATATTTATATTTCGGTTTGCCTATTTTATTTTCAGTTTTGCATTTTGTGTTGCATTTGTTATTTTGGTTTTGCATTGTTTAGTGTCATTTTATTTTCAGTTTTTCATAAAAATTTAAAAACACATAAAAACTTGTTTAAAATGGGAGATAGAACTAAATTGTGTGACTACACAAACACTCCTAATGATCAATTTATTGCTAAGCCTATCACCACACCTGAGATTACTGCTGAGAGCTATGAAGTTAGTCCTAGTTTGTTAAACTTGATAACTGGGGAACAATTTGGTGGTAGTGCTGTTGAGGATGCCTCTATGCATCTTCATGATTTTATTGAAATCTGTGACATGCAAAAGTTTAAAAATGTTGAAAGTAATGTCTTAAAACTGAAGTTATTTCCTTTCTCACTTAGAGGAAAAGCTAAAGAGTGGATACATTCATTACCTACTGGTAGTATTAATTCTTGGGATGATTTAAAAGAAGCTTTCATTAAGAAATATTATCCCCTGTTAAAATACTGCAAAATAGAAACAATATCCTCTCTTTTAGGCAAAATGAAAATGAACATGTTGCCATGGCTTGGGATAGGATTAAACTCATGCTTAGAACTTGTCCATCACATGGGGTTAATGAATGGACCATTTTACACTCTTTTTACAATGGTCTAAATTACATGTCTAGAAATATACTTGATTCAGCTGCTGGAGGTGCTTTCATGGGAAAAACTATAGTAGAAGCTAAGAACATATTGGAAAGTATCTTGCAAAATTATAGTCAATGGCATACTGATAGAGCACCTAGTTCATCTAAGAAAGTGAACTCTATAGAAGAAACAAATGATTTGTCATCTAAAATGGACACCATTCTTGCTTTTATTAATAAACAAAATTTTGAAAATATGACTTTGCAAGAACTAGTTGGTAATAATCCAGAAAATGATGATGAATCTCTTCTGTTATTTGAGTATGAGGAAGTTAAAATGCTTAGTGAAGTTAAGGAACCATTTGTTGATTTAGAGAAGTGTAGCTTGCATGAATTAATTTCTATCTTACAAAAATTTGCAAGTGATCCTTCTTAATATTAACCAGCTGGTTTTGGTTCCTATATTGCTAATCATGTCTTAAAAGAAAAGATTGCTAGGTACAATCAAGAAGCTATGATACCACCTAAGCTTGGGGATATCTGGATCCCTAAGGTACTAGTAACCATTGGAAAAGAGACACACCATGCTATACTTGATCTAGGATCTAGTGTCTCTATATTATCTAAAGAACTATATGAAGTCCTTGAACTTAAAAATATTGAAAATGCTCTATTGAACTTGCACTTGCTGATGATTCCATTAGACATGCTCTAGGAAAAGTAAGTGATGTTATGGTAGAGTTACACATGACTTTTGTGCCTGTTGATTTTCTAATCATGGACATGGGGAATAAAACCTCTAGTCCTATTATTTTGGGAAGACCTTTTCTTCGTACTACAGGTGCCATTATTGATTCAAAGGAAGGGAATGTGAAGTTTCAGTTTCCACACAAGAAGAGCATGGAACACTTCCCAAGGAAGAGGGACACACCAAGGTTCAAGCTCCCTCATGAGCTACGTCCCCTTTGATTATCAAGTAAGTAAGCCTAGCTATATGGCTATAAAGAAAGCGCTTTACGGGAGGCAACCCGGTTGTTTTTGTTTGAGATTTTCTTTGAGTCCTCTTGCTGTAACAAGAGAGTAGTTTGTTAGTTTTGTTTCTGGGATTTTTAATAAAGAACCAAGTTTTACCTATTTTGGGTTTGAAAAGTTGCTATTCATTTTCGGAGAGTTTTCTGCCTGCACGAAGTCTGTGCACGGTTTGATTTTTCATTTTTTATCTGTAACTCCGATTGAGCTGTAATTTGAACTAGCTTCAACTTTTCATCCTCTGTATACGTGATTTTTGCAGATTTTTCTGACGAGTTTAAGTAGGGTAGAAAAATGCGTTTTGCTGCTGCTGTTTTTCTGGACAGATTCTGTCTTGATATTGTTTGATGCATTCTTTGAGCTTTTTGCTTGAATCTTTTTGATTCAATTGAGTTTATGAGTAGGCATACAACATTATATACTCTCTGGACATTCATATGAATTTTTGCCTAAGGATTTTATGCAGCAAGGAACCTATTTGTTTATCACTACTAATATCACCCCACAGAAAAGAAATGGGAGAAACGGTGTTTTGAAGTTTTTTCACAGGGATTAGAGGAGCTGCACCAAGAGCTATCCAAGGATGGTGAAGACCATAAGCTTGGGGATGTCAAGACAACCCCACTAGACCAACACACTCTCGGTTTGCACACGTCTAACTTCTGTTTTTCGATCAAAGCACTTTATCGTATAAACTTGGAGCGTCTGTTTTTTTTGCTTTTGTTATTTCGGTTTGTTAATAAGACCACCACTATCATTTATATATGAGAGAGCTACTGGAAGTTTGGGTTGAATTATGTTGGATGCTATTAAATATATTGGGATAGGGATGTTTGAGTTGATTTTAAAAGATACATATAGTTGCATAATTCATGTGCTTTGAATGAATGTTAATTTGCAAGTGTGTTGTCAAGAGCTATCTTTTACCATGTTTAGATGTTGAATTTTAACTTTACTTGGTTTAACATGGATTGATTAGTTCTATGGACACTTATGCATGCATTTAGATGGTCAACTTTCTCCCTATTGCTAGCCCAAAAATTACAACAAGTAAAAAGCTTGTTTCCCAACACCTTCAACCAAAGTTTTTCCAGTGAGTCCACCATATCTACCTATTAGCTTTATGCTATTCCAAGTATGTTTATCATGTTATATTGTGTTATCTACATTTCTGAATTTAAATGCTTATGTTATTGATTGTCATGGGAAAAATTGGTTAAAAGCTCTCACGAACTTGATGCACAATTTACTTTTATTGCATTTAATAAGCATGAACCATTGTGATTAAAATTATGAAGTTGTGGGCTTGACAATTGTTTTGGTTGGGAGTTAGCCCATATGTGCTGTCACATGGCAAGCTTTCAACATTGCACTTATTTATATTTAGTTGATGTCATGTACTTTTGTTTATGGATGCCTATCATGGGTGAAATGAATGTGGATACTTAGTAAGTTCAAAGAGTTTGTATAAATGGTTAGAGAAATGCCTGGGCCGCTAATCTAAGCCATGCATCATTCATGGTGGAAATTTACAGCATAACCATAATGTTCATTCAGTGATGCACCTCATAATAAAAAGCTATACCCATAGTAAATAAAAGAGTGCTGAGATTGTTCATTGTCTGTTTGTCTTGTTGTTTTGACATGGGCTTGTTCATGTCAAGGGGCAAGAGGTACCCCAGTGCAGTTCTTGATGATACTATTATTACTTGCAATGACCTTTATTTGAATTTACTTTGTGGACCAAAGTGAGTAACACATGGTGTAGGTACTTGTATTCAAGGGACATGAGACATTCAACCAATACATTGTCAAGCACACCACTCATATTTGCTTTCACTTTAAACATTAATCATTCAAGATGCTATGATAGGGGTAATGAGAGCTCCACACCAATGACTACCACATTGCAAGCATTAACTTAAGTAGAAGTGTTTGGAAGTTAGATGAAACTTATTCATGCTTTACCTCTACTTATTTATCTATCCAAAGTGTCCACCTTTTATATTCAGTTTTCATAAGAAGTACTCTATGACCACCATAGGATGTTTTTACTTTTCATTATGCATACATTTGGTCCATAGTACTTTCTTCTATATTACACTTTGTGAATTTATCATTGAACATCTTTACATTGAGTATTTGATATCACTTCATAATTTATCTTGCATATTGTTATTCCTTTGAAGAATGAATCATTTGACTCTATGTAGCAATAGTAATCACCTTTGATATCCATTGATAGTATTAAAATGCAAAGTCCATGTTAGTTTTATCACCTTCATACTCGGGACGAGCATGGGTTAAGCTTGGGGATGTTGATGCATGTAAAATGCATACATGAACTTTACATTTTATTACATGTTATTCCATGTTATTTGCATCATATAAGGGTTATATTCATGATTTATATTGAGTTTTGGGGATAATTAACAACTCCCCATTTTTCTGGAATTAACCCTGCGCTGTCAGAAAACCCCTTTTTCTATATTTTGATGTTTCAGGGACCCAAACGACGTCCAAATGACCTGAAACTTTACGGGGATCATTTTTTGGAAGGAACGAAACGTAGGCGCAAAGGAATCGAAGAAACGGAGACCAGAAGGCCAAAAGGGGTGGGCCCACGCGGCCAGATTCCCTGACCGCGGGGTCCCCCATCCTGGCCCTCGGGCCTCCGCTGCCGTCGATCTTTCTTCCCGAAGCTTCGTCTTGACCTAAAAACGACTATATATAGACCCCCCAGGGCTTTCGCGAAAGGGAGCGCCCGAAACACAGAAACCACGAAACAGAGACCTGGAGCTGAAGATTGGAGGGGGAAAACTCCGGCGGGGCGCTGCCGGTGTGGTCTCCTTCCCCTCCAACAACATCTCCACCGACACCATGATGAAGAGGGAGTAGTCCACCCCTGGACTATGGGTTTGTGGAAGTAACTTATGTATCTCTCCTCTCTATGAGCTTCACTAATTAGTACCGTATGAGCTGCTGAACATGATTACGGTCATCTATGTAATTCCTTTGTGGTGGATCTTTATTATGAGTTAATACATGTTTGAGATTGCAATGGTTTTGTTTCAGTTATGAAAGTAGATGCATATTATGTACCCCGTTCTTATTTACTTGTCATGATCAAGCATGTTTATGAGAGCATGTGAGGGGGAACGTGTGCATTAGTTGGAGTAACGGGGGTGGCTAGTGCAGTGAACGTGACAGAAGTTCTGCGATCCACTTGGGTTTTCTACCTTACTTTGTTGCCTCACTAGGGATAAACAAAAATACCATGCTACCGGAGAGTGGATGTGACCTTGGCCACTATCTCCATGACTAGATCTAGCATGTTCTTATTTTAACTTCATGTCATTGAACTTATTGCTATGCTCTGATTTATCTTAATTACTAAGGTGTTATGATTTAGTTCGCATCTTGGTGGAGCATAAGAGAGAGAACAACTTATACTTGAGATCTCTATGTTAGGACGTGATGCCCATATTATTAATAACTTGTCAAACCATGTCTTGCCATCTTACATGTTAATTTTAGTGTTCCATTGTCTACCACGTTATCAAGAGAGAGTGCATTTGTGAAACCATGAACCCCGGTCCATTTTTAATCATAAGAAACACCTTTCCAACACTTTTATCACCACTTTTGTTTGCTGCCATTATTAAATCCGAAAATACAAAAACACTTTTACATCTTGCATTCATCATAAAAAACCCAAAAATATCATTTATCATTACTACCACCATCCTTGCATATTTATTTACCATCATTGCATATTTACTACTGTTTGCATATTATTTTATTATCATTCTCACACCTTGTGCTTGACAACCACTTGGTGAGGTTGAGGGCACAAAACAATTTATTTTGTTGCAGGTTCTCAAGAGAAGGATAAGGAGATAACACCTGAAATACTGGTTCCCCGAGAGTTCGATATTAAACCCTCGAGTCACCCCTCGTGGGGAAAACTGTCTTCCACTACTACATACACTCTGCACTTGGAGTCTCAACCTAACCCATTTACTTTTCACGCAGGTACCACGCGAAGGGGCTAGAACCTATTTTCTGGCGCCATTGGGGGAACTACGTGAAGGGCCATCACACCCCGAAGACCCCGCTTCCGTCGAAACCCCCCCAGATTTGACCGGAAGTCAACCGTGTCGTCTACACCTTCCACGGGCGTCGAAATGGGGTAGCTCCGAGGACTTTTATACTTGGTTGTGCTAGGATAGGCTATATGAAGATTTGGAACCCAGTTTGGCCCCATGGTTTCACATGATTCCATCTGTTGCACGCGAAATGGGAGTTTCCACCTAGAATAAATGGGTTATATCACATGTGAGTTTTTTCTTTTCTATTAATTAATTGCCCGACGGGGGTAGCTCCACATGGATTCGGATAGTGTGAACGAGTGACAGCTTCGTTTTGGTTGAGTAGGGTGCATCAAACTAAGACGCTGGAGGCAAAGGCTCTGGCACCTCCACATCGTAGATGGTAGGCACTTCTGATGTGTTCTTCATCCACGCCATCACACGCACGTACCAGCTGTCCTCTGGCTTGAGCATTTCCACAAGCTGCCCACCTAGCTTGTTGATGAACTGGTTCTTGGCTTGGGGCTCCCACACCACCTGTGGGAACCTCTCAAACCTCAGCTTCGTTAGGTACGGCAGCTCTGATGGCCGCCCTCCGAGCCCGGGATGCCAGCGGCTAAACGCGAGCGTCTCGCCATTGGCAGCGAGGCCGGGGGAGGCATGGAGGACGCGGGTGCAGTCGTCGCTCAAGCGGAAGCGCACGAAGAAGTCGAATGGCGGCGCGCAAACCTCCACCTTGACGTTGCGGCGGTTCACATCGCACTGCACCACCAACGCCGCGACGACCGACTCCGGCGACACCGGTGACCGGCTACCTCCCACCGTCGCCATCAGTGCGCGCACGCCCCACTTCTCCTCCAGCTTGAGCATGCCGGGAGTGCGAGACAACACGCAGTGCCCGCGCTCGGAGGCTTCAAGCTCACTAAACACATCGATGAACAAAACATACGGTTTCCCCGAGCTACAGTCCCACACTTACTGCGATACCACATGCAGTGTGGGACTGAGCTCGGGAATCCGGATGATTTGTGTTGGACGACATGAATTAAACTGAAAACAAGTAGTGTTGAATATCTAAATATCGCTGAAACAAAACACACGGTTTCCCCTAGCTACAGCCCTACAGTGATTCACGGTCGAATGCCGTTGCATTCACTGTAGGACGTAGCTAGGGAACCCGAATGTTTTGTGTTTTGAGCACAAGCTAGAATGAGTGAGTAACCTGTCTGAGATGTGGACTATTTATAGGCGTCGCTACGGCTGAGAAACTGGCGCCAAAACAGCACGCGCCGAAGAGACGAAAGAGCGGGAAAAATGCACTCTTCGCCGAGACAGACACTCGGCGAAGTTCATCTCTCGGCGAAGAGTTGGCGCGCACTGAATTTATTTTTCCCGCTCACCTTGTTTGTCGGGAGGAAGGCTCGGCGATCCGCAATACCGGCGACAAAATGGCGCGGAACGAAATTTTCTTTCCCGCCCATATCTTTGCCGAGTGTCGGGCACCGACAAACTCGGCGAAGATTTGAAGGAAAAGGCGGCAAATGTCAAAACTTTCCCGCGCACACTTTGCCGTGTGCGGATCTCGGCGAAGAAAAGGAAATAACGTTTTTTTTTCCAGTCACCTCTTTGCCGGGTGCGACACTCGGCGAAATTAACGCATTGCCGCGGAAAGGTGGGACCCAATGGCAGGCGCCACGTGGTCAGCCATTTCACCGAGATCCGTTCGTTGCCGAGTTTTTTTTGCGGTCTTTACCGAGATTCCACTCTTCGCCGAGGTCTTTATCGACGCAGTGCCGGTGAATGTGGCGTTTGCCGAGTGGTCTATACTGCGCCGAGTATTTTCTGTGCTGTGTCGGCGCAGGATGTGTTCGCCGACTGTCCCCGAGATTTGGCACTCGGCAAAGCCGAGACCACTCGGCAGAGAGTGATTTTCCAGTAGTGATAACCATATACAGGGCTATTCTCCAACTCCAAAGTCCTCTTGCATGCCGCCCTTCTCGTAATACTTCATTTTGACATTGCCGAGGAGAGTCGGCCTCTATCAAGTGAGGAGCATGCTCTACGGTCACGCCTAAAGAGAAAAGTTGTTAACTTGGCCGTGGTGGAGAGAGCTAGAAAGAAACAATGTGCCCGTATAGCAAACCTAAAGGAGGGAGACACCAACACAAAATTCTTTCACCTACGGGGGAATGCGCGAAGGAGGAAAAATCACATCCACCGCTTAAAGCACAACAATGGGTGGGTCACCGACCATGCCACAAAAGAGGAGATTGTCCACAACCATTTCAAGATGGTCATCGGTAAAGGGGTGCCTAGAGCTAGCGATTTCAATTGGAACGATCTTCATTTTGCGGAGCCGGACCTAGGTTCACTTGGAGACCCCTTCACCGAGGAGGAGGTCAAGAACGCAATATTTCAAATGCCAAGTGACAAAGCCCCCGGGCCAGATGGTTTCA
This sequence comes from Poa pratensis, assembly GCA_947311845.1. NCBI lineage: Eukaryota > Viridiplantae > Streptophyta > Magnoliopsida > Poales > Poaceae > Poa > Poa pratensis. Next base: position 24,803,852 of record CAMZMU010000117.1, read on the forward strand.
CGGGAGCCTTCTTCAAGAAATGTTGGGACATCATCAAAGTGGACGTCATGCGAATCATCACCAACTTTGGCAACCTTCATGTGGCCAACTTCCATTGGCTAAATTTCGCGAACATTGCTTTGTTGCCAAAGAAGGAGGGAGCGGAGGACATCTCCGACTATTGGCCTATTAGCCTCATTCACTACATTGCCAAAATCATTGCTAAAGTTCTAGCTCTTCGACTTGCACCGTTAATGAATGACCTCGTCTCCAACGCTCAAAGTGCTTTCATTAAGAAGCGAAGCATCCACGACAATTTCCTATATGTAATTTTTTTGGCTAAAAGGTTACACCGAAGCAACACGCCCGTGCTCTTGTTCAAGCTTGACATCAGCAAGGCCTTTGACTCCATTCGTTGGGAATTCATCCTTGATCTTCTCCAACGTAGAGGTTTCCCAAGCAATTTTCGCAATTGGATCGCCGCCTTTCTCTCCACCGCTTCCTCCCGTGTCCTTCTTAATGGAGTGGCCGGCCAACCTATCTCGCATGGGAGGGGGCCACGGCATGGAGATCCTTTGTCCCCGCTTCTTTTTGTCCTTGCGATAGACCTTCTCACGCAAATTCTTGACATAGCAACTCGGGTGGGGCTCCTCCACAAGATTCGTGGCCGAGGCACTATTTTGCGGACCTCCTTATACGCGGATGACGCGGCGGTCTTCGTGGCACCTTACAAAGAGGACATTCAAAATCTATCTTACATCCTTCATGGATTTGGGGAGGTCACCGGACTATGCACTAATTTTCAAAAAAGCTTCGTTGTCCCTATTCGGTGCAATAATATCAACCTTGACAACGTACTCCATGGCCTTCCGGCGGCGGGAACAACTTTCCCTTTGAGATACCTTGGCCTCCCTTTGTCGGTTTGGCGTCTTCGTAGGGTGGATTTCCAACCCCTAGAAGATAAAGTTGCGGGCAAGCTCCCCGTTTGGGGCGGAAAATTCATCACAATGGCCGGCCGCAATTCGCTTGTCAAGTCGGTCCTCACCTCCCAAGCAATTTACCACTTGACACCATTACATGTCCACCCGGAGACCATCAAGAGCATCAACAATTGGGAGCGCTCCTTCCTTTGGTCAGGCACCGACAAGACTACCAGAAGCAAGTGTAAAGTCAATTGGGAAACGGTATGCCGGCCTAAAAATCTTGGGGGGCTTGGAGTGCTCCACCTCGAAAAGTTTGCGAGGGTTGGATTGGAATGGTCCCAACAAAATTTGGGTAGGAATCGCCAACCCTTGCACCACTGAAGACATGAACTTTTTCTATACCGCAACCCCTATTACTCTTGGGAACAGATGCAAAACTACCTTTTGGGACGCTCCTTGGCTTGGAGGGAAAAAGCCTCGAGAGATAGCCCCTCTTGTCCATGCGGTTTCCACAAGGAAAAAATGGTGCGTTGCAAGCGCCCTAAAGGACAATGCGTGGATTAGTAAGATTGCCAAGGATGATGCTTTCACCTTTGACCATGCTCGCCAATTCTTCGACCTTTGGCTACTCCTTAGGGACGTCCAACTTGATGCAAATGTGGAGGGTGATATTGTTTGGAAGTTCACGGCAAGTGGTGTGTACACGGCGGCCTCCGCATATAAGGCGCAATTCCTTGGGTCTACCTCCTCCGACATGAACAAGCTCGTTTGGAAGAATTGGGCTCCACCAAAAATAAAGTTTTTCGCTTGGCTAGCCCTCCAAAACCGTCTATGGTCGGCCGACCGTCTTGCCAAGAGAGGTTGGAAAAATTGTGGTTCTTGCCCGCTATGTAAAAGGGCCCCGGAGACCGTGGATCACCTTCTTGTGACTTGTCGATACACCACTCGCTTATGGGGTTCAATTCGAGATTGGTTGGGCATCCATGCCCTCGATCCTCAATATTGGACGGGTCTCAACACTAAGGCATGGTGCTCCCGCGTGGCTAGCGGTCCAAACCGAAAGGCGCTATCTTCCCTAGCGCTCCTAGTCTCGTGGGAAATTTGGAACGAACGAAACGCACGTGTTTTCCGCAATAAGCACACCCCCTCTTTCGACATCCTCGACAAGATTAAGAAGGAGGCTAGGCTTTGGGTCATCGCCGGTGCAAAATGTTTGAGCGAAATAATACCGGGAGAGTAGGCTTGTGGAGGATGTAATGGTGTGTGGGTGGTTCTTTTGCACACACTTTCTTGTAATGTACAAACTTCTTGCTTAATAAATTGAAAAGGGGCAAAGCCCTTTGCCCCCCGTTTCAAAAAAAAAAGATAACATATAGTAGATAGTATTGCCGGGTTCACTGCATTTTCGGAGATAGTATTGCAGGTGTACTTGTTAAATAAGTAGGTATAGTAGATAATATTCTGAGTAGTTTGGTTCAGTTAGCAAACACATGGACACACTACAGGGAATAGTGTTAGATGGAAAATAGACTTCTGGTAATCTGGTGTGTATGTTTGAACTGGCATTTCTAAACACTACGTTTTCTACACAGGCAAAGAATTAAGAATAACACTAACTACAGAAGTTCTAACTTCAGAAACAAGTGCTTTATGTAATTTCAGAGAGTGTGCTTGTAAGCATCAGCAAATAAGTGTACGTGTCAGCACAGAACACCCACTCAGTAGTTTGGTACAGTTTTCAGTTTACTGAACATTCTGTCTAGAACAACAAGCACTCCAACCATAAGCTATTTTAATTTCTCGAGAGCAAGCCTCTTAGCCTTGTGTTACTAAACCACAGTAGGTATGTTTCATGGTGGCAACATTTCCTAAACTTTCACATTTTTATTCTCTCCCAGCTACTGATCATGTCAAGCATCTGAAACTAACATGTTCAGTTATAAATAAATAGGTTCAGAGGTAAGATAAAAACATATATATACATATATATATATTTGACTAAAGCAAATCTATGATGATGTAAAAAGAAACACTGATGGTTCATCTTTTATTCACTAGATAAACATTCAGCAAAGCACAACAAGTATATGCCTTAAATATTGATCCTTGATGCTCCTAATTCATGGTTTTACCTCCAGTTATATGATAGTAAACTTGATTGGTTTGATCTCGTAGTGATCTTCTTGATCCATCCTCCTGATGCTGGGTAATCCTATAGCTGGTCTTGGCCCTCTTCTTCCTGAGACCTCTTCCTTCTAGCTCTGCTCCTCCTCTCTTGTTCCGGCAGCCGGTACAGCGACCGGTTCGGATGTCCTGTTTCCCAAGCTGTAGCTTGCTGACAGTCCCGGCCCATAGGGCGGGGCAACGGAGCAGTCGCGCTAGGCCCCCACCAGGTGAGGAAACACTCGGTATCGCCCGAGCGATCCCTACCACCGTTTCGCTAAAGGAGATTCAGAAGTGGGCCGGCCCAATTTTCCATCGTCAGAAGACAACATGTGCTAGCCTTTGTTCCGTACGTACGCTACCAAGACAATTCGGGATATGCGAGCAAAAGCAATACGTATAGGTGCATGTTGCTGCCACTTTGTATTTTCTACTTATATTTTCTTTCTTAATTTCTTTTTCTCCTTTTTATATTCTTTTCTTTTTTCATTTTTTTCTTTTTTGTACTTTTTCATATTTATTTTTCATGTTTCTTCTTCAATCTCTTGATTATTGTAGACATGATTTGTTCATCGACACTGTTTTTTTGTTACCCGTGTAGGCATGATTTGTTCCTCAGACACTATTTTCTTTGTTCCCTCTGTAGACATATTCCTTCGAGGGACGCTATTTTTTGTTCCCCGTCTAGACATGATTTGTTCCTCAGACACTATTTTTGTCCCCGTGTAGACATGATTTGTTCCTCGAACACTATTTTTGGGGGCCCCGTGTAGACAATTCCTCATACACTATTTTTTTCCCCACGTAGACATGATTTGTTAATTGGACATTTATTTTTTGTTCCCCATGTAGACATGATTTGTTCCTTCGATACTATTTTTTTGTTCCCCGTGAAGACATGATTTGTTCCCAGACACTTTTTTTCAAGTGAGTTACAATTTAGGTTCCCTTAATGTAAATTTTTATTGTCCTTATAGTCATGATTTCGTTCCAAGCAGTCCTTATAGTCAACAAAAAATCTTCTCAAAGTGCCAAAATTTGGTTCCTGTCTCGAAACAGGATTTCGTCCCTTTTTTAAATAAAGCTGATGTAATTTTGTTCCATTAATAGCTATAATTTATTTGCAGGGTATTTGTATGTATACGGCACATCGGAGCGTCCAGACTAGTTGATCACAGAAAAAGAAAGGTACACACAAACTTGTAGAATACGCACATGTACTAGTCATTTCTTAATTGTATAAGCAACTGGTACTAAGCTAAAGTAACGTATGATGCACGCATGTATCGGGTCATCACCAGGCCATGAGTATCAATGTACCCATCTTTTTTGTGGAGAAGATGGTAAAGCATACTTGAGCTAGACTACCGTTTCAATGGAAAGTAGACGAAACAGTCGGACAAATGTGGAGCATGAACGAAGCTAGGTTGTTTTAGTCCCACCTCGACGACGGAGCAAGGAAACGACCACCTTAAATAGCAGAGCTCAGGCGTTGTTTAAACGGTGGGCAATGTTTAGTGGCCTGGCACCAGGTTTGCAAGCCGACTTCTCATGGAGGGTTGGGAATCAGAGATCTAAAATTGCAGGGATTGTCGCTGCGAGTTAGATGGGACTGGCTCAGGCGTACAGATCTAAAAAGACCCTGGCAAGGCCTACCAATGATGCAAGATAAAGAAGCTCTTCAGGTGTTCAATCGTGTTGTGCAGATTCATGTGGGAGATGGAGCCCGCACTCTGTTTTGGCGAGATAGCTGGCTGAGGGGAAGATCTCTGTCCAGCATGGTGCCTTTGGTGTTTGCTGCGGTCAGTGATTTGTGTGCAAACAAGAGGACCGTTCAGGAGGCCTTACAAGAGCACAATTGGATAAAAGATGTTAAGGGGCTGTTGTCGGAAGAAGGAATAGTGCAGTGTTTCTTCTTGCTCACTTGTCTCTGCAACTTGGACAGAGACCCGAACAGCCCTGATCATTTCACATGGACCTGCTCATCATCTGGCCAATATTCAGCTAAAGAAACTTATAAGGCTCTTTGCCAGGATTTTGAGAGGATGGAAGGGGCTAGCTACATCTGGAGGAGCTGGGCGCCGCTCAAGTGTCGTATTTTCAACTGGCTGGCACTCCAACTCAGGATTTGGACTTCGGATCGCCGAGTGAGACATGGACTGCAAGACGTGGTCTCTGCTTGTTACATGTGCTTGTAAGAGGTGGACACCGTCAACCATATTATGGTGGGCTGTGTCTACTCCCGACAGGTCTGGTTTGAGGTTTTCCAATGTATGCGGATTGGAGTTGGTTTGCCTCAGCTAACGGACACTTTACAGTCCTGGTGGTTTCGTGAGCGCAGAGGCATTACAAAGAAGGAGCGGAGGGGTTTCGATACCCTAGTAATACTAACAGCTTGGCATCTTTGGAAGCAACGGAATGCAAGAGCATTTCAGAACACCCGCGGACAATTCACTATGTTAGGCTTGGTGGACCAGATCATTGCAGAGTGGGATCTGTGGAGAAAAGCAGGTCTAAGAGGGAGTAACTCTTTTGCGGGAGTAGTCCACTAAGGTTTAGGTGTGTGAAGTGGAGTGGTGTTGCTCTGACAGACGTTGGTGCAACGGATACTGTCATGAGTTGTACTTGGTGTGCTCTCTTTTCTTCTATATAAATAAGGTACGCATTTTGCGTACTCTCTAAAAAAATAGCAGAGCTCTGCTTTTAGCTGACAAGTAGCGTGACGAGTACCCGTGTGGCCGTGTGTGCACTTATGCTCGCAGAGCGACAACTAAAGAAACATGGCAGGAATTATTGGGCTGGGCCAACTAAGATGACAAGTGCCAACACGTCAGTGATTCCGCAGACACGGATCGCCCGGGCGACAGGGAGGAGGACCCACCGGGTGTATTTCTCTTACTTTACACCTTCCTTCTAGTACGTCTGTATTAATTAGGCCCGATAGTCTAGTACTCGGAAATATAACTACTGAAAGAAAATAGTCTAGTTCACTGCTTCCTCTTTTTTTCAAAATGGGAGCATCGCCCCAGTCTCTCCATCAAGCACAAGGCCTTTTTTTCTTTAATTAAAAGATGAAACGGTATCCAGATCCCAAGTTGCAATGTATTGCATTATTACAAATCACTGATCACACAGTGTGAAAATAAAAATGAGTCATAAGAAAAACAGAAGACTGCTTCCTCGACTTTGACTCCTCCAATCGTTTGCCTCGATGTCTCGACTTCCTAGAACAACACTGCCTTATCGTAACGGAGACCAAGTGTGCATTCACAAGTAGATCTTCTCTCCGATTCTCAACAATTAAACTCGTCTCTTTCATAGAGTTGTTTAGGATGGTATACGTTTTTCCATCCTCTTCTCAATTCTATCAAATAGCTCTCCGCTTCTCCTCAATTTTTCAAAGGCAAACGGATCAAGTTACTCACGAAATTTCCGTTTTATGCTTAAAATCTAGAGGGAGTATTCGAAAGAAAGGGAAGGGGGATCATTCAAATCATTATCTATCTTTTCGGAGTGAGGTCTTCTCGTTCTTGGTTAGGAGCCAACTACCAACATCCAGATCGGGCCACATACAGGTATTTCCATTCCTCGTCTTGGCCGTTTTATGCAATTTGTGTGATAATGTTTCTCCTAGAAAGTATTTGTCCGCTATTGATAAAGGAAAATGGAAGGTAGACATGTGAGTAGACAAGGAGCAATTGGTAGAAACATATAGATAGAAAATATGTAGTTCGAACTAGAGGTCATGCATCTGTGCATATAATGTACTACTAATTATTTACATTGTTATTGCAATATAGTATTTTTTTTTGAAGGAATAGCGATCTGGATTCGGGTCTTTATTAATGAAAATAAGCGGTATGCATCACTTTTATGCAGAGTCTGGGATGCCTTCATTTCTAAAAAAAAGTGTGCACAAGGCCCCTTGATACCATCTCGGCCCAGGGCCCCCAATATCTGTGGACCGGCCCTGCTTGCTGATCCCTCTCCTTGCACCTACGACTGAACCTGTCCGTCTTCCCAACTTCTCGTCTCCTGGTGGTTAGCTTGCCTATGTCATGGCCATGGCGTCGACTCGATTGGTGAAGGAATTCTACGGGGATGAGAAGAACTGAAGAAGGGTCTGCAGAGATACTACAGTGGGAATTGATCCAATTCATCCCTTGACCGCTGAACTTCTACAGAGACTGTGACGTGTCCTAAAGGTGCTACATATGAATGTTACCCTGCCTGACAACTGCTATCACCATTTTGCCTAAAACGGTGGGGATAGGCTCTGGTAAAAACACAAAGGAACTCGCAAACTGGATTGTTACTCTAGTTTGTAAGAAGTACATGCAATAGTATTTTCATAGATGGCATATATGCACGGGACAAGATAATTGAAATACTAGAAAGATCACTACAAGAAATATGCTGACTTGTGACCCTCGAAATTGGTCACAGAATTGGTCATAAACTGGCATTTGTGACCTTTTTGTGACGAAAAACGATTGGTCAAAAGATGAGCGTCACTAATGGCAGTTTGCGACCTTTTTTGGGGATTGGTAATAAAGCATTGTGACCAAAAATAAAGGCCACAAATTCTATGACCAATTGTTTTGGTCACTACCAGTCTGGCCAATCCACGTCAGATCCAACGTGGCAGAGCTGACGTGGCGGAGCTGACGTGGCCAGCCAAGTCAGGTCCAACGTGGCAGAGCTGACGTGGCAAAATTGTGACCAAATGAAATGGTCGTAAATCAGAATCAGCTCAGTCCAGTTCAGCCCTTTAAATGGGCCAGGCCCAATAATTTAGCCCATCTAATATACTTTTTCCCAAAAAAATTGGCACCAATATGGGCCGAGCCCAGCAATTTGGCCTTTTAATTATGGGTCGTAGCCTTTTTTATATCCATTTAATAGTCAAATTCCTGGGCCGAGGCCTTCTTACAGCCCATTTCCTGTTTGGGCCTCAGCCTTTTTAACTATCAACAATTTTGATATAACGCGACAGGTTTCAATTTTCTCCATTTCGACAGTATAAAACCAAATATTTCATTTAGAAAGAGAAAATACATGGAATTTTATGAAATAACAGCACTAAAAATACAAGCACAGTTGCTTACAGAACAGACAAATACAAACATGTTGTGTTGCATATGTTACAGGAAAGATCGTCTATCTTCTAAAATGAGGTTAGCTATGTACATAGGAAGTTGTAAAGAAGATATCTATTGACCATCTGAGACAGCAGCAACAAACTCCTGACTTGGACTTGAATTTGCAACATTGCCCTCCTACAAATTGAAACTTAACAACGTTAAACATAGCAATTGATCTTAGTCAGAGACACTGAGCTCAGTACACTACACAAGCAGGAAATGAACAATGAACTTGGGGTACGTCATGGATGGATCAACCTCAGCATCGGACATTCTTGTGCGGGTACCTGTTGCAGTACATTCCAACATTAGTGACTGAACCAATGCATTTGATTTGTAGTAAAAACATCCAGGTAAAGAGAAACAAGCTTCACAACGACATGCACACATAAACTGAATACAAGTTCAAACTATGTAACCAAAGTAATGGAATATGAGAAAACCAGCATGCTTTGCTAAACTGAATGTTTTCTGACAAATAACAATAGATAAATCACCTAGCAGTATCAGGATTTACCAAATCAGAACAATTTGAGATAACACTACAAGAGAAAAGAATACAGTTCTGAGAAAACAACTTGAGATAACAACTATGTGAGTTTGTAGCCATACCGACATGGTTAGTCGCAAACTGCATCTCGATGCCATCCTTTGAAAGGAAAAAGTGTTGCCATCACCAATGACTAATGCAAACAGCCTGAATATCCAAAAGGGGCAAACAACATGTCAAAGAGAGGCAAGTAGGAAAATATACACTTAAATATGAGAATAAACTTAAACCATTACAAAGTATCACTGGAAGAATGCATCAATAGGATATCAAAAGAAGAAACAATTGCTCTACTTTTGTTGAATCTCGTATTGCTACAAGCAATGATACATGAAGTCAGGTCATAAATAGATTTATAGAAGTAACAGTTATATCTCAATTAAATATGCATGGCACAAGTGCAGGTATATCTCCAAAGACGGGTGAGAGATCTAATCCTAAAATAACAATGCTATGTGCAGACTTGGAGACTGACATGACAGGCTATTTACTACTCCATAAGTACACAAGTAGTATTTGCATTGATAGAGCTACACTCGCAGGTAATACAAACATGGTATCTATTTACTTGAAACACCTAAAGCTAACAGATACATGACACAAAAGGGTTATGTTGCAAGACAGAGAAGGCATCTGTATAGACCTAGAAGAAAGGTACATGATGCTCCACTCCAGCACATAGCTCATGAACTAAAATAACAAGACCAGACATCCATAGGACAAGAAACTAATCACAATTTCGAACCCTGTCAGTTAGCATTAACTGACCAATCCTTATAGAATTGCAGGAGGATATGGATGGCAAGTTCAGGCGCAGACTATAGTTGACTATGAAATTAAACGCTCCCAAAAGGAGCAATCCACACAACACGAACTGAATTACTCAACTGTTACCAGGGACTCAGTTGCTATACGTGTTAGAACTTGGAACTGCAGGCTTACATGCAATTCATACAAGGTACACTACAGAGCAATTAGTTGTCTTTGGAAATCAAACATCACCTAGATTTTTCAATTCTGCACATGGGGACTTTCTGGTGGTGATGTTGAGCAACTTGGTGGGCATCCTTCCGGGTCCCTTCAACATCAAGCCGTAGAGAGGGTCGGAGGCGCCGGATCCATGCAGGGCTCCAATTCCCGTCGGTTCCATCTCACCTTCGGTGGGGCTCCATCCTCACTTCCATGGGTGCCTGCAGAGAGAAAGACACAGATAGAGAAATCAAGAGAGAGAGAGAGAGAGAAGCGGCCAGATCCGGCGAACCCTAGCGCCTCCAAATCGACGCAGCTAAATCCAGCAGAGATCGACACGAGCGGAGAAGCTACGCAGCGAGAGGGGCTAGGATGACGGAACTTACCGGAGCTCGATCGGACGAGAAGAGGCGGCCGCCGCCGCGCCACCAGCCCTCGCGCTCAACTTTGTCCGCTGTACACCGGGCCAGGTACCCCGACGCGGTCGCAGTGGACGACGGACAAGAGGAGTGTGGGTGGCGGTGGACGCTTGCGTGGTGGGGATCTGAACTCGGTGGCCTCGGTGTGTGCGTGGAAGAGGGAAAAGTGAAGGTCTGGTGCAGGCAGTCGAGGGTTTCAGTGGTGTAGGATCTAGATCTGGATTTGGTGGCGTTTTGGCTGCGGAGGAAGAGGTCGATGGGTTCGGTGAAGAGAGAGATGTGCGGCGGCGTAGACGGAGGAGAGGTGGTGCAGCCGGAGGCGAAGCAGAGAGAGGAAAGGTGGTGCAATGGAGAGAGAGTCGGCCGGAGGCGAAGCAGAGAGAGAGAGGCGCCGCTAGCTGCGGGAGAGAGGGGAAGTGGCGGCGGAGGGTTTCTGGGAAGAGGAGCGAGGGGTGGATTTAGGCAAATAGGGTTAGGGTTCGACGGGCCCCACGCAATCATTATTTTTCTCACATCACCGTTTAAACATTAGACTGGCTGCAAGTGGGACCTGTGCTTCTCGACCCCACCATGCATATGACACTATGTGTCGCTTTAATAGTTCAGTCTTGCCCAATAGAAGTAAAATGGATGGTTTTGTGAAGCAGCTACACAAAATATGTTGCAAAATTGGAGTAATTTTTTTCTAAAAATACTAGACCACATATAATGTACAAAAAACTAAATTGTTGCGTGCAAAATGGTTTCCAACCACCTCTCTTCAAAAAGACAAATTTTCGCCGATTCAGCTAGAAATGGCTAAAATTTGAACTACAAGTGCTATATATCTTGCCCGTTATTTTTCAAGAATTTCATTTCTAGGTTCACAACTAGTCAGTTCATCATACATACACAAAAATATTTGCATGATTCAATCACTACACACGAACGGTCATGACCGAGACTTCGACTAGATTTTCAAACAAGCATACAAAATTCAAAAAAAATCAAAATAATGGAAAACCTTCACGTAGCGTCATGACATGTGACCTAGTTACCATAAAAAATATAAACTTGCAATTCGGAAGTTTTATTGAAAACGTGTTCCCAGAAACTTGCTATCATGAATAGACATTCATAGATTTCAAGACTAACAAGCAGTGTTTTGGCCACATTCATGACATAGTTTGTCGAAATGTGCCCGAATTTCGCACATGTGTGCATTGTGGCATGACAAACAATGTTGCCGACCAGCGATTTCGACATGTTTCACGAAAAAATCCACTTTTCATTTTTAAGTGCTAATAGCCCGACTTTTTGTGAAGCGGCTACCAAGAGTGTCATCCAAAATGGAACCGATACAAATTGTTCACATAGTAGAAATCATTCTATGTACAATCACCAAAAAGTATTCATTTCTGAGCTTTCTACATTTTCCGGTCAATTAAACGGCTTCCTGCCGATTCAGATGGAAATGGCTAAAATTTGAACTACAAGTGCTATATATCTTGCCCGTTATTTTTTAGGAATTTCATTTCTAGGTTCACAACTAGTCATTTCATCATAGATACACAAAAATATTTGCATGATTCAATCACTACACAAACGGTCATGACCGAGACTTCGACTAGATTTTCAAACAAGCATACAAAATTCAAAAAAAAATCAAAATAATGGAAAACCTTCGCGTAGCGTCATGACATGTGACCTAGTTACCATAAAAAAATATAAACTTGCAATTCGGAAGTTTTATTGAAAACGTGTTTCCAGAAACTTGCTATCATGAATAGACATTCATAACTTTCAAGACTAACAAGCAGTGTTTTGGCCACATTCATGACATAGTTTGTCAAAATGTGCCCGAATTTGGCACATGTGTGCATTGTGGCATGGCAAACAATGTTGCCGACCAGCGATTTCGACATGTTTCACAAAAAAATCCACTTTTCATTTTTTAAGTGCTAATAGCCCGACTTTTTGTGAAGCGGCTACCAAGAGTGTCGTCCAAAATGGAACCGATACAAATTTTTCACATAGTAGATATCATTCTATGTACAATCACCAAAAAGTATTCATTTCTGAGCTTTCTACCATTTTCCGGTCAATTAAACGGTTTCCTGCCGATTTAGCTGGAAAGGGCTAAAATCTGAACTACAAGTGCTACATATCTTGCCTGTTATTTTTCAGGAATTTCATTTCTAGGTTGACAACTAGTCATTTCATCATAGATACACAAAAATATTTGCATGATTCAATCACTACACACGAACGGTCATGACCGAGACTTCGACTAGATTTTCAAACAAGCATACAAAATTCAAAAAAAATCAAAATAATGGAAAACCTTCGCGTAGCGTCATGACATGTGACCTAGTTACCATAAAAAATATAAACTTGCAATTCGGAAGTTTTATTGAAAACGTGTTCCCAGAAACTTGCTATCATGAATAGACATTCATAGCTTTCAAGACTAACAAGCAGTGTTTTGGCCACATTCATGACATAGTTTGTCGAAATGTGCCCGAATTTGGCACATGTGTGCATTGTGGCATGACAAACAATGTTGCCGACCAGCAATTTCGACATGTTTCACGAAAAAAATCCACTTTTCATTTTTTAAGTGCTAATAGCCCGACTTTTTGTGAAGCGGCTACCAAGAGTGTCGTCCAAAATGGAACCGATCCAAATTGTTCACATAGTAGATATCATTCTTTGTACAATCACCAAAAAGTATTCATTTCTAAGCTTTCTACCATTTTTCAGTCAATTAAACGGTTTCTGCCGATTCAGCTGGAAATGGCTAAAATTTGAACTACAAGTGCTATATATCTTGCCTGTTATTTTTCAGGAATTTCATTTCTAGGTTCACAACTAGTCATTTCATCATAGATACACAAAAATATTTGGATGATTCAATCACTACACATGAACGGTCATGACCAAGACTTCGACTAGATTTTCAAACAAGCATACACAATTCAAAAAAAATCAAAATAATGAAAAACCTTCACGTAGCGTCATGACATGTGACCTAGTTACCATAAAAAATATAAACTTGCAATTTAGAAGTTTTATTGAAAACATGTTCCCAGAAACTTGCTATCATGAACAGACATTCATAGCTTCCAAGACTAACAAGCAATGTTTTGGCCACATTCATGACATAGTTTGTCGAAATGTGCCCGAATTTGGCACATGTGTGCATTGTGGCATGGCAAACAATGTTGCCGACCAGTGATTTCAACATGTTTCACAAAAAAAATCCACTTTTCAGCTGGAAGTGGGTCAAATTTGAACTACAGGTGCTTCATAGTTTGCTCATGATTTTTGGAAAAAATCATTTCTAGATACACAAGTATCTATTTCATCAGAGTTACACCAAAAGTTTCGCAAGATTCAAACCCTACCTAGGAACGGTCATGTCCGCCGGTTTGACCGTATTTTGAAATCGACGTAAAGAATTGCTGCCTATTCGGTTGGAAGCGGGTCAAATCGGTGTTAGAATTTCAAAAAATACCATGGCATAATTTAAAACCCAAATTTTATAATTGTATGTTTGCATTTCATCATGACATAATTTAAAAATCCTGCATTTTTAGTCTTGCATTTGAATTTAAAAGAATAATCCCAAAATTGTATTTCAAATTCTTCAAAACCCTATGTAGAGCAATATATAAGATTAGTGGTATTTTGTATTTTATGTTGACTAAAAGCAGTCCCTTATAGTCTATAAGGATAGAGGACATTTTTACAAAATTTATTTGGTTAAAATTGGAGTTCAAAATCAAAAGTTATAAAAGAAAACAGAAAAGAATAAAAAGAAAAGAACAAAAAAAAATAGTGAACCAGCCGAGCCCAACTCACCACGCCGACCGAGTGGAAACAACACACTGGGCCCAAGCCCAGGAAATGCCTGGATGGTTTAAGTATAGCAATGTGCCATATGGACACCAACTAGGCCGTGGCCTAATGGTTACATGCGTTGAGGAGGAGGAGGAGGTCGCGGGTTCGATTCTCCGGCGGCTCGTTGCCATTTTTGCCAATATATTCTGATATAGGATTGGCGTGCTGGGTGGCGGCGGGTCCCACTTGTCAGCTGGAATGGGACCCGCATGTCAGGTTCTGGCGAGTGGGACCCACATGTCAGGCGGGGCTCGGGTGGGACCCACATGTCAGGTTCTGGCGAGTGGGACCCACATGTCAGACGGGGCTGGGTGGGACCCGTATGTCAGGTTCTGGCGAGTGGGACCCGCATGTCAGGCGGGGCTGGGGTGGGGCCCGCATGTCAGGCGGGGCTGGGGTGGGCCCGCATGTCAGGTTCTGGCGAGTGGGACCCACATGTCAGGTGGGGCTGGGTGGGACCCGCATGTCAGGTTCTGGCGAGTGGGACCCGCATGTCAGGCGGGGCTGGGGTGGGGCCCACATGTCAGGTGGGGCTGGGGTGGGACCCGCATGTCAGGTTCTGGCGAGTGGGACCCGCATGTCAGGTGGGGGCTAGGGTGCGGGACCCACATGTCATGTGTGGCTTCTGCTGACAATGGGTCCCACCATTCAGATAAGTCAACAAGTCAACATGTACTCCTTCTATCACTGGGTCCCACCTGTCAGTGAGTTCAAAACAATGGCTGAGTAGTGCCACGTAAGTAAAAATGACATGTAAGCATTGACACGTAGACAAGACTGCTGAGTTGGCTGTCAACTAATACGAATGACCATTTAAATTGATCGTAATCGGGTAGAAAAAATGTCGTAGGCTAGTGTTGTCTGTATTATGACCAATTCATGTTAGGAGACTATGACCTTTTTCTCAAATTTGGTCATTATGTTTTCGGGTTTGGACTCTCCAAAACAGCTTACGACCAAGTTGTTCGAAATGGTCATAAATCTATGACCAATATTTTTAGGGTCACTAAAAAAAGGTCATAGGATAGCATATTTCTTGTAGTGGATAACTCGATGATATAAATATTTAACACAGTGCAGAAATGTGTATTGGTAACAAATTAATTTTACTAGGAGTTTTTCATTCAAAATAATTAATTTATATAGATTCTTCCAGTTTACCCTTTACCATCGCGACTATATTTGCAAGTTAGGAAAACACAAATTTGTCACAAAACGCCAACAAAACGTTGCAACATCTCGCATGTGCTTTCTCAGCAAAACTCGTGCGACTTTGGTACAATATTTAAAGACGCAAGCAACATTGAAAAAATAAAAATAAAATAATTGTACCATCATCCATGGTGTCCCTGATCTCATTGATTTGATACCGTCGACCACGAATCCGATTGGACTGAGATCCGTTGGCGCTAGATCCGATGATCCCTGGTCATCCTCACTACTTTATCGTCTCAGAATCATCGTAGTCGCAGCTATTGGAGGAATCGAACAAACGTTGCGGCTATATTTTTGGAGGGCTCCGTTATTAGTTAGAGGTGTCGGCATGCGCATAGCACGACACGAAGAATAGCCAGACCAACCGAACTAATTGGCAGATAGTGCGCATATGTACATGAAACATGCAATTTGCGAGTGGAGATTTTTGGCTCCAGAACTCCTGCTACTTAAAAAAAATCAAAAACATATTTTACAAGTTTCAGAAAAATACGAAAAAATTGAGATGTAGCCAATGGTGTATCCCACACATGTGCGAATACTTTGAAGTTTGAGCTAAACAAAAATGACAAACCGAAGATCTCTAACTTTTTTATGCAAAACAATAGGTGTTTTAAAATCAAAATAATTAATCTAAAGTTCTTCTTATGGCAAAATAATCAAAAGTTTAAAATATGTGACGTGTTAGAATTATAAATAATTACACTATTGCAGGAAATACAAGGCATAAAACAATAGACGATAATCCCAACGAGGTCATTAGATTCATCTCGACCACCCCGTCATGGCTGGTTAGGTCACCCTTGCCACACACGTCTAGCTCGTCACTTCCTTGATCTTGTGTCTAATTACCAGCTTGACTACTTTGTATGGCTACCAAAGGTGTTTTTATGTAACAGATCAATTTACAATTATTCGACTCCAACACCTAACTCTTTGCATACTCCAAAGTCCAACCGTAGTCATATGCGCATGTTCGACACCATTTTGACATGATGTATCTATGACATAGAATGTACGATAACTACGATAATTAATTTCTTGCCAACTTAAGAGAGAGTCACACGAGGGTTATGGATCGAAATGAACTCGAATCTCTGCAAGATTAGAGGGTAAAGAAAATTGACGTGCATCCCACTACACTCATTAACATATTCTTAGGCTAATACCCGTAAAAAAAATGGCACCCCTTAACAAAATGGTCAGTCCTAGGCTGTGATCTAACGATGGACGACGTGAGCATTTCAAAGAGGCCTAATAGCTCCGAAAAAGCCCATGGAAGAGGAGTTCCAAACCTTTCCTAGAATGGAAAGACTTCGCTCCATCCCCTTTCCCCTGCCCGACTCCTCGATCTCCTCCCAAGAAACCCCACAAGGTCACTCTCCAGTACTCATCTCCCCTGCTTCCACCGGCGATCGAGCGATGGCAATGTCGTCGACCTCCAGGATCGTTGCCGCCACAGAGAGAGGGCACCACCTCCTCAAGATTGAGGGGTACTCCAGCACCAAGAGCTGCTTCCCTAATGGAAAGTTAGGAATGGAAACGGGTCTGCCCCTGCTCGGGGACTGCCTTTTCTCCCCCGTCCCTGTGCAAGCAAATCTCTCCCATCCCCATTCCCCACCACGGGGACTATTTTTCCCGTCCCCATGCAAGCAAATATCTCCCATCCCCGTTCCCCACCACGGGGACTATTTTTCCCGTCCCCGTCACCCACCGGGTATAGCAGACCCACGGGTGCCCCATCCCCGCCTCAAACAGACATGCAAACATGCAGCTAAAGAGAATCAACTAGAAAAAATGCAAACATGTTCAGTACTAAGCAACTATATAACCGTAGATTTCAAGTAGGGAACAGATATAACAGTAGCCACTAGCCAGCGGCAAACATCAAACACTATCTTTAATAGTGGCGAAATAATTCAAATAGTTCAACATAACTTAACAAGTGCTCGGAGTCACAGCTCCACACACTGACACACACATAAGAGATAACAGAGTACTTATGTTTGACTCAAATAGTTCACACGACCACACGACAGAAGGGCATGACACAAAATTAAACTTAGCGAAATAATTTATTGCAACATCAAAAGACCACCAACAGCAGCAAATGACCAGCGGCTTCTTTATTCTTCTTCTTCCAATATTTGAAGTCGCGCAAAACCAACTCCTCACAGTGCCAGCCCCTTGATTGCGTGGATCACACGTTCGCTGGGAGACCCCAAGAGGAAGGTATGATGCAGTGTAGCTGCAGTTTTCCCTCAGTATGAAACCAAGGTTTAATCGAACCAGTAGGAGCAAGAAATCGCTTCGGAAGGTTGTTGGTGGCGGAATATGGCACGGCGCAGCACCAGGGAATCCGGCGCCAACGTGGAATCTGCACACAACACAATCAAACTACTTTGCCCCAATGAAACAGTGAGGTTATCAATCTCACCGGCTTGCTGAAAACAAAGGATTAAACGTATGGTGTGGAAAACAGTAGTAAATTGCAGAGAATGAAAAGGAACAGTGTTTGCAGTTGGTTGTATTATCAGTGTAAAAGAATGGACCGGGGTCCACAGTTCACTAGTGGTGTCTCTCCATAACAGATAACTAACATGCTGGGTGAACAAATTACAGCTGGGCAAATGACAAAATATTGAGCGCATAACAATGCATATATATGACATGATGATTACTATGATATTCATGTGGGCATTACGACAAAATACATAGACCGTTATCCAACAGCGTCCATGACTAATAATCCACTGCCAGGTTGTCATGCCGAGTTCCCCGTTGGTATTAAGTTGCAAGCAACGGATAATTACATTAAGTAATGTGCGTAAAGTAAACAAATGCATTAGACCTAACGGCGTACCCTTAAGCTAAGCATCGGTTATTTTATCCCTAGTGGCAACAGCACATCCACAATCTTAGAAGTTATTGTCACTCTACCAGATTACCGGAGGCATGAACCCACTATCTAGCATAATACTCACTCTTGGAGTTACAAACATCTACTTGGCCAAAGCATCTACTAGTAACAGAAAGCATGCAAGATCATAAATAACATATAAGATAGATTGATAATCAACTTGACATAGTATTCAATATTCATCGGATCCCAGCAAACACAACATGTAGCATTACAATAAGATGATCTTGATCATGATAGGCAGCTCACAAGATCTAAACATGATAGCATAAAGTGGAGAGACAACCATCTAGATACTGCCATGGACCTGTAGTCCAAGGATGAACTACTCACGCATCACTCCGGAGGCAGGCATGGTGATGTAGAGCCCTCCGGTGATGATTCCCCTCTCCGGCAGGGTGCCGGGAAGAGCTTCTGAACCCTCCCGAGATAGGGTTGACGGCGGCGGCTTCTCTGGAACTTTTCATGGATAATGGCTCGGGTCTTTAGGCTTTTCGCGTCGGGAGGAATAAATAGGCGAAAGGCAGCGGCTGCGGAGCCACGAGGGCCCCACACCACCCCACGGTGTGGCAGGAGGGGCCCGCACGGCCCCATGGTGTGGGTGCCACGTGGCTCCCCTCCGTGTATCCTCTGGACTCCGTCTTCGTGTTGGAAAAATAGGAGGTTCTGTTCAAGTTTCGTCCAATTCCGAGAATATTTTCAGACTACCTTTTCTGGAATACAAAAACAGCAGAAACAGGAACTGGCACTGTGGCATCTTGTTAATAGGTTAGTCCCAGAAAATGCATAAAAATGCTATGAAGTGTATATAAAACATGTAACAATTGGTATAATATCAACATGGAACATCAGAAATTATAGATACGTTTGAGACGTATCACCCCTACATACATTTATAAATAGTTGAAGAAACTAATGAAATAATGAAGCAGGGATTAAATCATGTGCTAGAGCTTTTTAAGTTTTTGAAGTCATATAGAGAGTAAAAATAAGTTTTGAGAGAAGTTTGTTAATTGTCAACGAATCAGAAAATGGAAAGTACAATATGACCCCTGCCAACCAGACTTTTAAGAGCGGCTTCCATGAAGGATGTTATTTCTACCAGGAAGGCAGATCATCCCTCTTTCTCTTTTGTTTACACATGCAGATATTTCACTGTTTGTCATTGCTTGACTGATAAATCAGGGCAAAAATGTGAAGAGAATTAAGCGGCTAAAGTTGTAATTAATTGGGACTGGGCACCCCATTTGCCAGCTCTTTTTAGAAAATTAATGGATAAGCGGATGTATATGCCGCTAGTCCGGTGGTAAAGTCTGTTTGACAGTTGACATAAAGACATCCACCCCGTCCTCATGAGCTTGGTAAACATTGACACAAAATAGGAGTAATAAAGTTTGAATAGTTTAAAGGTAGCACATGAAAATTTTACTTGGAATGGCAAGAAAATACCACATATAGGTAGTTATGGTGGACACAGATGGCATGGATTTGGCTCAAGGTTTTGGATGCACGAGAAGCATTCCCTCTCAGTACAGAGTTTAGGCTAGCAAGGTTATTTGAAGCAAACACAGGATATCAACCGACACAGCAAGGCTTATATGAAAACATATTGCAAGCATTATAAGACTCTACACTGTCTTCCTTGTTAACCAAACCCTTTTACTAGAAAATATCTAGACCTTAGAGATACCAAACATGCAAACCAAATTTCAACGAGCTTTACGGTAGTTCTTCATTAATAGGTTTTAACTACATGATACAAAAGCTTAATCCTGAACTACTTGATAACTCAAAACAATTGACAAGTATCAAATTATCCAATACAATGATCTACAAGAATATGTAAGCTTTTTCCATTATACCATCTACCACATGCAACATTTTCTGTTCCAACCAAACACCAATCAATTTATTTCAACATAAACTCTCCAAACAATTATAAGTGAAGCAAGAGACTACTTTCTTTAAAAGAACTAACAGCTCTTAATAAGAGATGCATGCAAAACAGGAGCTAAAAGCATATCAATAGCTAGACAAGAATACTCAACAAGTATAAGTGAAGAATAGGAGTATTCATATGAAAAAGCGGAGCGTGTCTCTCACCCAATCAAGAATGCTGGGGGTCCAATCAAGTTGACCATACGAAAAATAAAATACTGAAAATAAAAGCACACAGACACTCCAAGTAAAGCACATATGATGTGAAAGAATTAAAATATAGTTTCAATAGAGATGACCTGATAAGTTGCTGATGAAGAAGGGGATGCCTTGGGCATCCCCAAGATTAGACGCTTGAGTCTTCTTGAAATTTGCTGGGGTGATCCTGGGAGCATCCCCAAGCTTAAGCTCTTCACTCTTCTTGATCACATTATATCATCCTTCTCTCTTGACCCTTGAAAACTTCCGCCACACCAAACTCAAAATAATTCTCATTAGAGTGTTAGTGCACAATCAAAAACTCACATGTTCTATAAGGACACAAACATGATGTGAGATCCTGGCTCAGGGCTTAACAGGATTGATAGAATACTCATATAAACAAGTTGCAACTTCTTTTCCGGAAGCTCATCTGGAAGGAACTCCGAGGTTAAGCGTGCTTGGCCCGGAGTAGTCCAAGGATGGGTGACCGACTGGGAACTGGTTCCCGGGTGCGCACGAGTGAGGACAAAGTGCGCAGAAAAGACTAGTGTTGATCTGTGGGTGTTGATCTGTGGGGCCAGTCTGGAGATCCTAGCGAGCTGCCAGGGGTGACAGGCCCGGCCCGGGGTGGCCGGGGTGTTACAAGTTGGTATCAGAGCCGTACTGCCTGTAGGAAACCCTTCTACTGGTCGATGTTGAGTCTAGTGTTTGTGAAAAAATATATTTTTAACCTAAAAATGAGTTGTGAAAACCATCTTAGGATTCTTTTTACTCCTTATCTGGTTACCCTCTAATCTCGGAGCAATCTTACCTCGATTTGAGTTAAAGGTTTTACTTCTCATCTGTTACTTCAAAATTAGGAGAAACGGGGGTGGGGTTCGACCTTTAGTGTTATGTGTCCAGTTGCTCCCGCTGCGTCACAATCCCAAATCAACTCAGATGTTCTACCGGGTCTAATCATTTGCTCCTCTGTTGGGTTCTAACCCAAGGTCTTGAACCGAAGGTCCCGGATTGTGCTGTGATTCGGGCATGATTAATTGTGTGGGTTGTTACCCATGTGATTGTTATGCTATTTATGATTCTCGGCACATGAAGCTGGCCTTTAACCCAAGTCATTTATGTGGTCTGTGTGGTAAATGGTTGAACCTAAATTTCCCACCCCTCAGCTGGCTATGTAACTTTAACTCTGCCATAGCTGGAGATTCTGTCTTGGAACCATCTAGGTTATGACCAGAGTTCTCTTAGCGAGTCCCCATCTATGTTCATGACTCTGCTGCATCTCTCCTTTTTGGGCATGGTTATCACAATTGAGTAATAATCGGTGCATCGTCAACATCTTAGGATTCTCTTGAGCATGTTTCGTACTCTGATCTGCTTTCCAACCTTTGTCTGTCAGTTGACAGTAAAGTTTTATCGTGCGTTGGTATGTTCCGATGCAAGTCACTCTCTTGATCCGTCAGGACTTTCCACTTCGTCTTGTTAGGAGAAACAAACTCCAGTACCTTGTCCACTTCCCGGACCAGGTTAAAGTATTGTAATCCTCAGAATGAGGGCCTTGTTTAGCTTTTGTTCTGCTCCACCTTAGAGTGTCACCCTCTTTGATATCAGGGTATCGTATTGAGTATCATGATCCCTTGATGAAGTGATGCTCTACACTTTGTTACTCTCCGTTCCGAGTGACTTATTACTCCAGAGTGATGAGACGTGAGTAATAATGTAACTATCGGATGTTCTCCGCAGTTCTTACTGCGCTGAAATCCAGGGAGATCCATTGTCCTTCCTAGCATGAGTGGTTAGCCGATCAATAATTCGAATCTGACTGTGTTCCCAAGTTCGTTTTCTCTGGTGCCCTCCCTCGGTCAAAGAGCTAGGTTCGTGCCCAAGCTCCCAAAATCACCTCGTTGTGCCTTGAAAGGCATGATCCTCTCTTGAACTCAAGATCCACCGGTATATCGTGATATCCTATATGTGGATCGTGATATTCTGGAGGTCTTCCCAGAAGTATCGCCAGGTTGTCACCTGACCGTGATGTTGAGCTTATGAGTAAGCTGGTTCTCTGAACAACTCCCTTCTCCAAGAAAATCGTGCTGGATATCCAGAATTATTCGGTTAAGCTTAAACAACTTGGAGAGTTGAAAGATAATAGCTCTATTCCGATATAGTTCCTTCCTAAAGGGATGTCTAGTTTTATGTGTTGAAGCAAGGTGGTATTTCCTTGGTGGAAATGCTACCCTCCAAATCTTTTTGATTTGAATTGGGCTATCGTCAAATCAAACTCAGACCAATCTACCTGAACGTGTTAGTCTGACCAATACTTATGCCCCATTCATGTGATATATGAGTCTACCGTCTTGGAGTATTTGGATAAGTTCGTGGTTGAGCCCATCAACTACCTTCTTATCTTCTCCATGTTTGAGGAGATTTATATTGGATATTGGGCGTTAGCATTGGAAAATTGTTGGAACTAACTTGGTGTCTTCACAAGGTATGTGTTCTGAAGATTAGAAGTGACTTTCCTTGGTTCACGTGCAATTGCTGAAAGATGTCGCCGTGGATCTGAGTGAATTGTCTGGTTTCCTCGAAATCATTTCAACTCGATCATGCATGTGTAGAATATTCTCGGAATGGTATGTTGTTACCTCCATCCCTTGAGAATTCCATCTATGCATCCAAACCACTGATTGAATTGTTCCAGAAAGAGAGGAAGTCTGAGAACTTCCTTGTATTCTATGGTGCTTCCCATCAAGAACTCGATCGTGTCTCGCTGCAAGATATTCAACTAGGGCAGCTGTCTCCTAACAAGTTGCTAATCTGTGAGTTCCGCAATCTCGTCCCTCCTTTGGAGTTTGACATTGTAGTCCAACTCTTGGGGTCCTAGCAATTGTAATCCGTTGCTGCCCTTTGCAAAGATTTCCTATTCATACATGTGGAGTCTGAAGTATCTCTACACCTGACCAGATCTAAATCTCAATCAGAAACGATAGTTGGTGATCGTCAAGAAGCTTGACCCGATGTCTGAAAATCAAGAAGTGTTCCTAATACTAACGTTTGCGGAGTTTCTAAAGT
The DNA here is from genome assembly GCA_947311845.1 of Poa pratensis. Lineage (NCBI taxonomy): Eukaryota > Viridiplantae > Streptophyta > Magnoliopsida > Poales > Poaceae > Poa > Poa pratensis. Next base: position 24,827,221 of record CAMZMU010000117.1, read on the forward strand.
TCTCTCAATCCATCTTCCCGACCCTTATCCTGTGATCCGAAATGCTCCTCCGTGAGGAAAGTTCTACTCAAGCCGACTAGTACAAGTTATCTCTTCATCTGTTGGAAGCTTGTTTGGACACTCTCCCTCAGAAATTTTAAGCCTTGTGCAAAGTTCATATTCTCAATCTTCTGAGAAACAGTTGTCTGCCAACTGGAAGCGCCTTATCAATCTTCCGTCACCCGCTTGTGTCTCCTAACTGTCAATCACGGGATGCTTGAGATCCCACTCTAAGATTCTACTAGGAGGTACTCGGCCGCTATATCTTCACCAAGATCCATCCTTCCGGTGAGGTTCCTTCTTTCCTATGGTGTACGTGGATGATGAACTCGAAGTGAAGCCAATGAAGATCTTCATGATGCCCTCGATCAACCTCTTCATGAAAGAAGCCACCTGAAGTGAGAAGATCGTGTAGTACCTCGTAACCCTTTCCCTCTTTCCTACCCTAAGAATCTCGGGACGAGATTCCTGTAAGGAGGGTAGAATTGTAACAGCCCAGAGTTTGAGAACCTAAAAACCGGTGTAAATTTTCCACTTTTGTGTTCATTGCATCATGGCATCATGCATCATGTTGTTGTTGCTAGGGAATTGTGCTAGGGAATTGTGGTTGTTGCTAGGGAATTGTGGGTGTTGCTAGGGAATTGTTGAGGTTTGGCACCACCTAAAAATAAAATGCTAAGTTTGCTTCAACCAATTTCAAAACAACGAAGGCACTCAATCTTGCAAAACAAAATTACTTTGACATCGTATATTGTCAAAGGAATTCCCAAGTTCCAAATATTTTTTTTTTGCAAACTATTTGGATTTGTAAAATAAAATAAACGGCAGAGAGGAAGGTAAAACAAGTTTGTTCTACAAACTTCCTCCAATTGAGCTCAAATTTCTACCAATGCCTCTTTATGTTAAACCAAGGGTTACTACAAATTTGCATAAGATTTGGAGTTGGTTCAATGCCCTAAATAATTGTTCTAAAGATTGGGCAGAAAAGAAATTGAAACAAGTTACTTCTAAAAATATTCTCCAAGTGGGCTGCAATTTCTACCAGTGGCTCTTTACATCAAATAAGAATTTTGTGCAAAGTTTCACCAAATTTTGAAATGGTTAAGTGCTTCAAATAAATGGCTTCGAGAAATTCCAGAAAAAGAAAAGGAAGAAAAGGACTTAGTGGTGATGGAAAACAAATGTGCAGGGGGTTTTCTGGGAAATTCCCTTTCTTCTCTGTAGCGACCGCTGCAGTACGAGCTCGGCCGCACCAGCTCGTCGCCGCTGCCTGCCGCCCGACGCGCCTCGCCTGGCCCCTCTCTGCCTCCACACGCGAGGATAAGAAGAGCATCCGGAACCCAAACCCTAACCCTAGCCCGGCTCCCTCTCGCTCTCTTCTCCATTCTCTCCGCAGCCGCGACGCATCCATGGCCGCCGTGCACGTCGCCGTCGCTGTAGACCTCCCCGAGGCAAGCCGAGGCCACCACGAGCTCCGCCAACCTCTCCTCTTCCTCCGAGATGAGTCACGTGAGCTAGGGTGGATCGCATTGGGCGAATCGCGCCGTCTTCTTCGCCTCCGGCCGCGGACGCCGCGGATGAATTCGTCGCCGGCAATCCTCCTTCGACCTCGCCGTCCACGTCGACGTACTCAGGGTGAGCCGCTGCACCTCGCCGTGCCCTCCGTTCGCTCTCTCTCTCTCGCCGTAGCGCCATCGCGCCGTAGCCCGTCGGCCGCCGCTCGCCGCCGTCGCCGAGCAAGCTCCAGTAGCCATACCCGGGCACCGCCGCCCTGTGTAGGCTCGTCTGGACCCCCTCCGCGGAACCCTCTCCTCACATCCCCGCGCGCACAGGCGGACGCGCCCAGAGCGTGGTCGTCGCCGGCCGTGGTTCCGTCGAGCACTGCCACGGTGTAGAGTTCTTCAGCTTCGTCAGTTGACTCCAAATCGGATATTCCGATTCCTACGTAACCGGATACTCCGAGTGTAGTCAGTACCAAATTTCCATATTTCCATTTCGAACGGATATTCCGATTCTACAAAATCCGGATATTCCGATTATGAGCAGTACAAAATAAAATTCCTTTTTCACTTATTTCTCTTCCGAAGTTGGTGAAATAATTCTGTTATTGCTTAACTAACTTATTAAAAGGACATATCTAAAAAGGAAATTTAGAAATGTACCAACTTTTTATCTGTGCGCCTGGAGAAAAATAATAGAAGGCAAGAAAATTAATAGAAACTTCTAAAATCAATAACTTTTAAATCGTTTATCCAAAATTTGAAATTGAGGTATCAAAATGTCCCGAAAAATGAAACTTAACCAAAATATAACTCATCCATGAAAATGAATCCTTTAAATGGTGAAAATAATTGAAATTTGGAAAAAGTAATAACTTTTTAAATAATGGTCCAACAATTAAGTTTGACCTCTCATAATGTTCAGCAAGTGAAATACTAACGGAAAACATCATTCTCATGCATGGACAATCATTTTGTGATACTGGTTTTAACTAGAACAACATGTTGGGCATTAAGATAAATATGGGTGGTTAACCGAATAACTCCTAAATATACTTCGGGACCCCATTTAACTTGATGATCTTGTCTAGGATCCCTTAGTCGCATTAAAATGTCATATCATCATTTTTGTATGCATTGCACAATTGCCATGTGTTGATTGTTGTTTTTGCTTTCCGGTGTTGTTTGCTCTCCGGTAGATCACGAGTCCGGAGTTGAGCATTATTACTCCGACGAGCAGTTTGACTACTCCACTCAACAAGGCAAGCGTAATCCCCCTCTGAGCATATCTTATCCTATTTTCCGCAAATATTTTCTCCACTATAATATTGCATGCGGTTCCAAATGTAAATTTGCTTGGATTAGAGTATCCTATAGTTGCATTAAGATTCCGATGCCAATACCTGTTTCCCCTCCTAATATCCATAGGTTTGTATTGTTGGCCTGAGATACTTACTATGCAATGTTGATGCATTGCCATGCTTAGTTAAATGCTTAGCCGTCCGATGGATACTTCATGTTGGAAACAGGTTGTTGAAGTGTTCAGATGATGGTGGATAATTTGTGGTGACAGGTAATAAAATGCTTAAAGGTGGGGATGAGAGGCCACTTTGGTATGGTGGTGTTTTGTCTCACTCTCGCCGCCTAGGTGCGAGTTCTTTACCTCTTGAACCAAGAATGAGCGCGCTTCCTTTCGGTGGGCTATATGGAACCCCCGTCGACCAACTAACTTGAGCGGGACTAGCCAGGGTCCTCTAGTTTGGTTTTCCATTTGCGTGTGCGTTGAGATGGTGACCAAGACTGGGATGAGGATGGTGGTGTTAGGAAAATGAGTGGCCACGGAGCACGGTGTTGATGATCCGCTGCTCCGTCCTCACTGATGATCCTGGGTTAGTCCTTAACAAGGTAAAGGTTGTAACCGTTCCCACTCAGCCGGCTTTCCCCGGAAGAGAGCTAAGTGTAGGCAATGAGTCGGGCGGTACCGAAGGTAAACACAGTGCACCCCTGCAGGGTTAAATCTTTTCGAAAAGCCGTGTCCACGGTTACGGACAACTTGGGAAAGGACGATAAGACCATAGAATAACTTTAACGGAATGATTAAAAACTGGGTACTAAAGGTACCAATTTAAGATTGCAAGGTGAGCTTCCTCGAGGGTGATTCGGGGAGGTGCCTTTGATGAACAGGTACAATGGTTGATGATGGTTGATGATGAGTAAGGTGATCAAAGAAAAGAGTCACTTCTTACCTCTTTTGAAAATACTCTGAATAGTCGATGCCTTTGAGTTATGTTTTCATAAATAAAATCAGCTTTATGCAAAACAGCCATAAAACTTTGAAAGCCTCATCGAGCTAAAGCTCTAGATATAATCTTGTGAGTTCGTTGAACTCAACGTCGTTTGTTTTGTTTCAGAGAAGGACTTCACCGACCTCGAAGGTGGGTTCTTTGTGGACGTCGACGAGTAGTCTGGGGTTCCCAGGTGGCAGCTTGGGACATCCCGGAACAGCTGGCGCTGCTGTGTTTATCTGTAGGCCTCTTAGGCCATAATTTGGTTCTTGTTGTTTAGAACAACTTAATTTGCTTCCGCTTGTGCAATGTTGGGTTTGTGACCTCTGGTTGTCATTTGCTATCTTTCTCTATTATAAGAGTTGAACTATATGATTTGTGTCGTAGAGTCTGTGATGTGCCAGTTGTTCCACAAGTCTTGATCTCTCTATTATGCTTTGATAGTGTGTCTGGTGGTATCGGATAACCGGGGACACAGTATCACTGTATAGTAGTCGGGTCGGGGCGCCACAAGTTGGTATCAGAGCCGACCCTCGCGGTAACTCGGGCGTGTGCGGGTCAGTGGGCGGACATGTTGGAGCATGTGCCGGCACTGGGCGCACAGATGGGTGCCAAGAGGGGAAGTTCTTGGACTGGGGGCTGACCGACGAGGGCGTCGGTCTTCTAAGGGGGGAAGGATGTGAGATCCTGGCTCAGGGCTTAACATGATTGATAGAATACTCATATAAACAAGTTGCAACTTCTTTTCCGGAAGCTCATCTGGAAGGAACTCCGAGGTTAAGCGTGCTTGGCCCGGAGTAGTCCAAGGATGGGTGACCGACCGGGAACTGGTTCCCGGGTGCGCACGTGCGCACGAGTGAGGACAAAGTGCGCAGAAAAGACTAGTGTTGATCTGTGGGGCCAGTCTGGAGATCCTAGCGAGCTGCCAGGGGTGACAGGCCCGGCCCGGGGGTGGCCGGGGTGTTACACATGACCGTTACTTTTAACATTAGCTACTGCCACTGATGTTATGTGAAGCTCTTCACCCTAAAAAAGAATTCCACTCAACACTAGTAAAAGAGAGAATGCGAAAAATAAAAGACAGAATCTGTCTAAACAGAACAGTCCGCAAAGACGAATTTTTTCGAGGCACTTACGTTGCTCAGATCGAAAAACTTTAAACTAACGAAAGATGCGTACATATCTGAGGATCACACACAAAAAATTTCAGATTTAAATAATTTTTCTGTGATTTTACAGAATTAAAACGGTGAACAGCAGAAATCTGTTCCTGCGCAGAAATCCAAATCTAGCATCATCTTCCTATTAGAGGCAATACTTGGCACAACAATGCGATAAAATAAAGATACAAAGGAATTGTTACAGAAGTAAACAACTCCTTGACTCAAAAAAAGAAAAATTGCAGAAATAAAATAATGGGTTGTCTCCCATAAGCGCTTTTCTTTAACGCCTTTCAGCTAGGCGCAGAAAGTAAGAATCAAGTGTTTCCAAGTGATGAAGCATCAACAGAATAATTTGCTCTAACAATAGAATCAAAAGGTAACTTCATCTTCTTTCTAGGGAAGTGTTCCATACCTTTCTTGAGTGGGAATTGGTATTTAATATTCCCCTCTCTCATATCAATAATAGCACCAACAGTTCTAAGAAAAGGTCTTCCCAAAACAATAGGACAAGAAGCATTGCATTCAATATCCAAAACAACAAAATCAACGGGGACAAGGTTATTGTTAACCATTATAAAAACATCATCAACTCTCCCCAAAGGTTTCTTTATAGTATTATCAGCAAGGTGAACATCCAAATAACAGTGTTCCAAAGGTGCTAAATCAAGCATATCATAGAGTTTCTTAGGCATAACAGAAATACTAGCACCAAGATCACATAAAGCATTGCAATCAAAATCATTCAACTTCATTTTAATGATGGGCTCCCAACCATCTTCTAACTTCCTAGGGATAGAAGCTTCATGTTTTAATTTCTCTTCCCTAACTTGCATGAGAGCATTAGTAATATGTTTAGTAAAAGCCATGTTTATAGCACTAGCATTAGGACTTCTAGCTAGCTTTTGCAAGAACTTAATTACTTCAGAAATATTGCAACCATCAAAATCAAAATCATTATTATCAAAAGTAATAGGACCATTGTCTCCCACATCTCGAAAAATTTCAGCACTTTTATCAGGAACAGTTTCAGTGTTTTCAGGCAATTTTAAACGTTTTGCAACAGAAGTAGAGACATTGCCAACACCAATTACTTTACCATTGATAGTAGGAGGTTTGTTAACACTTGAGTTTACAGCATTTTCAGTAGTAGTAATAGTATAAACTCTAGCAATACTATTCTTTTTAGCAATTTCATCCTCTCTTGCCCACCTAGCATGTAAATCAGCTAACATCCTCACATTATTATCAATTTTAACTTGTATAGCATTGAGAGTTTTGCTCTCTTTAACATCATGAGGCATAGTTTTAATTTTTAACAAATCAACATCAAGAGCAAGACTATCAACTTTAGAGGCAAGAACATCGATTTTCCCAAACTTTTCCTCAACAGATTTATTGAAAGCAGTTTGTGTACTAATAAAATCCTTAAGCATGACTTCAAGATCAGAGGGTACACTCTTATTATTGTTGTAGGAATTACCATAAGAATTAACATAACCATTGCCACTATTAAAAGGATAGGGCTTATAATTGTTATTACCAAAATTATTCCTATAAGCATTGTTGTTGAAATTATTATTTTTAATGAAGTTCACATCAACATGCTCTTCTTGAGCAACCAAAGAAGCTAAAGGAACATTATTTGGATCAACATGCATCTTTCCATTTGTAAGCATAGACATAATAGTATCAATCTTATCACTCAACGAAGGGGTTTCTTCAACAGAATTTACCTTCTTACCTTGTGGAGCTCTTTCGGTGTGCCATTCAGAATAATTTATCATCATATCATCAAGAAGTTTTGTTGCAGCACCCAAAGTGATGGACATAAAGGTACCTCCAGAGGCCGAATCCAATAGGTTTCTTGAAGAAAAATTTAGTCCTGCATAAAAGGTTTGGATGATCATCCAAGCAGTCAGTCCATGGGTGGGACAATTCTTTACCAATGATTTCATTCTCTCCCAAGCTTGAGCAACATGCTCATTATCAAATTGTTTGAAATTCATAATGCTACTTCTCAAAGATATAATCTTAGCAGGAGGATAGTATTTTCCTATGAAAGCATTTTTGCATTTAGTCCATGAATCAATACTATTTCTAGTCAAAGATAGCAACCATTCTTTAGCACGTCCTCTCAAAGAGAAAGGAAAAAGTTTCAGTTTAATAATATCACCATCTACATCCTTATACTTTTGCATCTCACAAAGTTCAACAAAATTATTAAGGTGAGCAGCAGCATCATCAGTACTAACACCAGAGAATTGCTCTTTCATAACAAGATTTAAAAGTGCAGGTTTAATTTCATAGAATTCTGCGTTAGAAGCAGGTGGAGCAATAGGTGTACTAATGAAATCATTGTTGTTCGTGCTAGTGAAATCACACAACTTAGTGTTCTCAGGGGTACTCATTTTAGCAAAATTAAAACAAAACAGAAAGATAACAACTTGAAAATAAAAGTAACTAATTTTTTGTGTTTTTGATAAATAAAGCAAACAAGACTAAATAAAAATAAACTAAGCAAGACAATAACAAAGTAAAGAGATTGGAAGCGTGAAACTCCCCTTGCAGAAATCCTCTTGCTTCCCAATATGGCGTCAGAAAATATGGCGTGTGGAAGGAAGGCAAGGAGATTGCTGAACCGAAGTGCTTCTGCTCCCCGGCAACGGCGCCAGAAAATATGCTTGATTGCGTGGATCACACGTTCGCTGGGAGACCCCAAGAGGAAGGTATGATGCAGTGTAGCAGCAGTTTTCCCTCAGTATGAAACCAAGGTTTAATCGAACCAGTAGGAGCAAGAAATCGCTTCGGAAGGTTGTTGGTGGCGGAATATGGCACGGCGCAGCACCAGGGAATCCGGCGCCAACGTGGAATCTGCACACAACACAATCAAACTACTTTGCCCCAACGAAACAGTGAGGTTGTCAATCTCACCGGCTTGCTGAAAACAAAGGATTAAACGTATGGTGTGGAAAACAGTAGTAAATTGCAGAGAATGAAAAGGAACAGTGTTTGCAGTTGGTTGTATTATCAGTGTAAAAGAATGGACCGGGGTCCACAGTTCACTAGTGGTGTCTCTCCATAACAGATAACTAACATGCTGGGTGAACAAATTACAGCTGGGCAATTGACAAAATATTGAGCGCATAACAATGCATATATATGACATGATGATTACTATGATATTCATGTGGGCATTACGACAAAATACATAGACCGTTATCCAACAGCGTCTATGACTAATAATCCACCGCCAGGTTGTCATACCGAGTTCCCCGTTGGTATTAAGTTGCAAGCAACGGATAATTGCATTAAGTAATGTGCGTAAAGTAAACAAATGCATTAGACCTAACGGCGTACCCTTAAGCTAAGCATCGGTTATTTTATCCCTAGTGGCAACAGCACATCCACAATCTTAGAAGTTATTGTCACTCTCCCAGATTACCGGAGGCATGAACCCACTATCTAGCATAAATACTCACTCTTGGAGTTACAAGCATCTACTTGGCCAAAGCATCTACTAGTAACGGAAAGCATGCAAGATCATAAATAACATATAAGATAGATTGATAATCAACTTGACATAGTATTCAATATTCATCGGATCCCAGCAAACACAACATGTAGCATTACAATAAGATGATCTTGATCATGATAGGCAGCTCACAAGATCTAAACATGATAGCATAAAGTGGAGAGACAACCATCTAGCTACTGCCATGGACCCGTAGTCCAAGGATGAACTACTCACGCATCACTCCGGAGGCAGGCATGGTGATGTAGAGCCCTCCGGTGATGATTCCCCTCTCCGGCAGGGTGCCGGGAAGAGCTTCTGAACCCTCCCGAGCTAGGGTTGACGGCGGCGGCGTCTCTGGAACTTTTCGTGGATAATGGCTCGGGTCTTTAGGGTTTTCGCGTCGGGAGGAATAAATAGGCGAAAGGGCGGCGGCTGCGGAGCCACGGGGCCCCACACCACCCCACGGCGCGGCAGGGGGGCCCGCGCAGCCCCATGGTGTGGGCGCCACGTGGCTCCCCTCCGTGTCTCCTCTGGACTCCGTCTTCGTGTTGGAAAAATAGGAGGTTCTGTCCAAGTTTCGTCCAATTCCGAGAATATTTCCAGACTAGCTTTTCTGGAATACAAAAACAGCAGAAAACAGGAACTGGCACTGTGGCATCTTGTTAATAGGTTAGTCCCAGAAAATGCATAAAAATGCTATGAAGTGTATATAAAACATGTAACAATTGGTATAATATCAACATGGAACATCAGAAATTATAGATACGTTTGAGACGTATCACCCCTACATACATTTATAAATAGTTGAAGAAACTAATGAAATAATGAAGCTTGCATAATTTATAAGTTGTAGAGACAAACCTGCATTCCCTCCTGTATGTCTTCAAGACAAGTCCAGAAGCTCAAGACAAGTCCAGAAGCTCACAGCCTCAGCTTTGCTAGCATCTACAGAAGGTATAAATGAGTTATGTTAATTTTCTGATAATGAAATATGATAATACGAGCTCCAATAAATCTTTGAATGATAAACAAGATTATTCCAAGCATATATACCTTTATATTTGTTCTTGAGCCAATCTTGTGAGCACATCAGTGCCTCCAACAGATCAGAAGTTAGACGGCTTCGGTGCTCACTAATAACCCTGCCACTTGTGCTAAAAGCAGATTCTAATGCAACTGTGGTTACAGGAACAGCAAAAATATCTCTTGCTACTTTTCTCAATGTGGGATAGCGTGTACCAGCAACTTTCCACCAAGCTAGCACATCAAAGTGATCTTCTGTCAGTGGAACCAAATCATCCATCATGTACTGATCTAACTCAGACCTATAAGTCGCTGGCCTGGCTCCCTGGATGCCGAACGCCCAACACCGAGCCCTCCGCTTCTGCTCCGGCCTGGAGCGGCTGGTTGTCGGGAATGAAAGGGTCCATCTCGCCGCGTGCCCATGAGATGGAAAATAAACAAGGACGGCGGAAGGTGGAATGGAGAAAAGCGGGGTAGAAAATGATGGCCGCACGGGTGGGAGACGAGGGTTTGACCTATCGTTGGCTTATATAAACCTATTATTTGGCAAGCGATCAGCTGATTAGCTGAAATTAAGGTAGGGTTATACAGCGGGGCTCCGTGCGGTTCGGGTATGGGGACTAGTAGAACGGCCCCCGCCCCACTCTACCCGATGGGACCACATGTTTAGCGTGAAGGTCCCCATGGGGACAAATGACATACCACACCCGGCCCCTAATGGAGGAAAATCCCGTCGGGTTTCGGGTAAACGGTCCACGTTGCCATCCCTAAACACAGTGAGCATTTCCCCAATCATTTATCCACGCCCATGTCGGGTGTGAGGGGAGGTGTTGATCATTCCATATCCACGTCGGATGTCTTCCTATCTAAAGAAGGCTTTCGGCTGTACCTCAACTTACACAGATGTTCAAAAATTTCGCATTGGATCAACACAGTGAGCATCCGTAATCACACTTTGCAGGCACATAGAGCAGCAACAACAACAAATACATGCATATTTCATGCCAGCTAGTACTCACGCAATGGTATGCATCTGGAATCTTCGACCGAAAGAACAATGAAATCATGTAGTAGCAGAGTAACTTGGTTGTGTGTAATTGTGTGGAGTTCTGGATTAGTGCATTTTACCTGTCAGTTTCAGTTGTGTAAATCCTTTCCTGATGAAGCATTGCCCGATAACATGGTGATCTTTACAAGTGTGATTAAATGTAGCGATCAGACTAAATAATTTATTCCCTTGTGTTGTTTGAAGTGAAAGCTATAAGGTAAGTCTGTCTAAATTCTTAACTCGAAAAACGGCTCTGCATACTCTGAAATTTTGAAGAAATATCAAAAACAAGCTCGCACGGAGACAATTACTGAATGCAGGAACTGAACTGATCCAAATCGAACGAGCGGATGGCATATTGGCATCGGCCCTTGATCGTGGCTCGTCGGTGCCGGCGCACGGCGGTGTATCTGGGAGCGGAACGCAAGGCTGCAACCTGAAGTTTCCAGCAGAGCACCGCCGCTGCATCATGGATGGCGAGCCGAGTCGAATCTGGTGGATAAGCAATCGGTGCTCTGCCTCTTTTGTTACTCACAAAGATTTCGACCAGGACCAAAGCAATCTGACCGTGGTATTAAATCGTTTCGGTACTGACTTCGATCGGTTTTCTGACGAGAGCTCTCCTCCCGAAAACCTGGCAGCAGCCGTCACCACTTCTGCCTCCACCATAAATCGGTTCCCCTTCTCCGGCTAGCCTCGCTGGTATCGGGAGGGGTGAGTAACCTGATATATGGTACTGTTCCTAATAAAAGTAGTGTTTTCGATAGATTGGATTAGGCTTTTGATAGCCGTTTTCTTCATCAATGGAGCTGGCATCATCTGCGATAACTTCGACGACGAGATCTTCTTCCCGACGTCAATGATGGTGTTGTAAGATTAAATTTGTCTAGATATTGTCCTTCAGATTTTTATTCGCCAGATTGATTTTGGATGTTTTTCTCATTGTGGCCACGAGGATTGTCCTTGCAATATTTGACCCGGCTGCTATGAACTCCACAATGGTGATTTTGTACTCTCTGCTCCTAGCGACGTTGATCAGGCTGTTCGGTTGTTATTTCCTAGAATACCGGTGCTGGTACTCTTGCCGATGTTAGTTGATTAACTCAATGATTGCGTGCATGCACATAACGTTGGCATTGCGGCTCAAAATTAAATTATGAGAGAATCCTCATTGATATTCACAGGTATGTGCTTTGGTATCTTTGTCGTTCTACGACTGTGTTCAGAAAAGTATAAGATTGTGTCATGAAAGAAGAAAGAGTTTGAAGATCTCGAAGATTTGCTCGTTTCTTTTAAACTTTATTTTGTAATCACTGTGTTCAGTTCATGTCTCTCTACCATCTAACATGTACTATTTTTTTGACGATGTACGCCCGTAGGCATACATTACTTGTATTGATAATAATAGCAATGATACAAATTTGGTAGAAATACAAACAATATATAACTAAGAGGATACAAGTGGTTGTACTGCTGCATACCGCACTCGACGCAACTATCAAGCACCCAAATCCTTCACCGTCTCCAGAGCTGAAATAGCACCTAGCCATAAGGCTTTAACGAGCCGCAATAGTCACCAGCCCCGTAAGACTGGATCTAGCCCGGTAAAGAACATCGGCCGGAGGAGACTCCGAGCATCTTCAACGCCGGATCCGGGGCAAATGCCACCCCGCGCTTTATCAGGCGGCCGGATCCTCCACTCTCTTCCGCAGTTCCGCAAAAATCAACACCGCCGCCCTCCAAAAACAACTCATCCTCGCCGCCACGCCAAGACGTAACGACAGATCCAAGTCGCTCCAACAGTTTGGACTCCACAAGCCTCTCGCCAGCGCCAGCAACACCTCCGACGAGCAGGAGCATGGGCTGGTAGACCATTATTCCTACTAACACCATCAACATCCGCCCCACCATGACGCGATGAAGGAAACTCGAAAACCTAGAAAAAACCTAGGACAAAAACACGCACAAACGAGGACCAGACTTCCCCTCCCCCTGATGACGCCAAGACGGCGATAGGAGGAGAAGGGAGCTGTGGATTCACCGGCGAGAAATTTGAAGACGTGGAACCGCTTTGGCGGCTAGGTTAGGAACGAGACCAACTGGATCTATATTTTTTCTGGGCCTTGATTAAAGCCCGTTTATCAAATGAATGTTTTTTCCAGTAGATAAATGATTTCAAACATTGGCCCATTATTTCCATCCGTGTTTCTCTTCCTACAAGATGACATGATCATATTTGTTGTAAGTAACTCTGACTACGACTACGCATCGATATATCGTGTTAGTCAATTAATTTTTTTTCTGATGTTTGATCTTTGATTTCCAGAAACAGTTGATTAGCTTGTTCCTTTTTACAACGCTATTGCGCGTTTACAACACTCTACATACTCCAGATTTATATATCGTCTCGCCAAAACGACTACTCTTGTGCGAAATCCGCGTTGCCGTGGCGTTTTTCTTCACTTCAAAACGGAAAAAAAGGGACACGAGATGGCATTACAAGCAAAGCTTCCAACTCGGCATGTTGCCACGCTGGGATTGTTTTCCAGGGCAGCCACCATGGGACTATGCGCGGTTATCTGTGTCGTTTGCCATTACTACAGTACAGTACGTTGCATGATATCCGATCGGAAGGAGGTCTGAGTGTCTGACGGTCCAACCTGTGTCATAAAAGAGTTAACAGACAACCGATGTTGACAGCCGACTGACTGTACTCTTCATCAGATTTTCTTTACAGTACTCTTCACCCGATTTAAATTCGGTTCTTATATTTTCTCCACAATATTAACTGAAGATTATTGCATTTTGACATTTTTCATAGGATCAAGGAAAATGGCTGCCTAATAAAATAATGACGATTTTACTACTACCTCTATGCACTAATATGATGCATTTTGGTGGTCTAAAAAACATTCCACCAAAACGTCTTATATTAGTGCACATAGGTAGTATTTCACATGAGGCTAAGAAATAACTATTTGTAAGTCGATGTTAAGAACCACCTGCTCTTAAGATTTGTGTATATCAGAATAGCTTTGCGTACGACATTTGAACGCTACTGTGATCCCACGTCCATCATACACCTATAGATTTGATCTAATTCCGTTTGAGAGCAGTGGAGAAAGTATCGTACACGAATCGGATAGAAAATGTCGTGTGTGAAGCACTTCCGTTTAATTACCTTTTAGATCAAACAGAATTGCTTCACATATGACATTTTCTATCCGATTCTTGTACGACACTTCCTTCACGGCGTGCTAGTTATGGCTCGGCTAATTAATCCGATGTCCCATGCCCAAGCTCTGGCACATTCGGCGAACTATTCGACACGCTAAGTACTGGAGCGTAGTAGTTGCTCTCAATTTCCAGAGGCATAATCGCTAGATTCCAGCGGAAACAGATTAGGACAAAAAGAAGACAAGCGATGCTGATACGCCTGGAAAACCAAGTTGAGGACAGCATGGTCGTGACGGGATAGGCAATGCGAAGACGAGGGCGGTGAGATAAGCAAAGAACCGCAAGTCCAGAGCATCGCGGCGGCAGCTGGACTGCCGGGAACGCCGAGCATGCTGCAGGAGACAACATGGACGAGTTAATCTTGGGCTTCAATTCCCCACAACTCATTTGCCAATTTTTTTGCAATACTACGTGACATGGGAAAATCAGAAACCATGGGGATGAGCGACCATATAAAACGTGTGATACACCAGAAAAATAAGTGATTTTAGTGTCTCACCATTGTGACAAAAAGCGCACTCTAAATTTCCAGACAATTACGCTTTGCTAGATTATACTTCGTCGGGATTATCCCTTTGAGAAGGTCTTACGTGAAGATTTAAATTTTAGGGGTGTCTTCATTTTTTCATATTTTTGATAAGTAACGACGGATACCTCTCAATGAACGAGCGCTCTGTACTTAGAATCGACCAAGAATTATTAGTTGTCAAAAATACTTCTCTTCAAGTCGCGGCCACATAAGACGGGCCATACCGCTGAAAAAAAATGTAACAGAGGTAGTGAGCACTCAACCATGATAGTGTAAGGGCAAGGGAGAACACAATGCCCTAACTGCAACACAAAGAAATTTTGTGTCAGCTCCTCTGATCTCCAGTTAGTTGCTACCCTAACTCGATAGCACCTAACTGCAGATCAGAGGAGCCGGCACAAAATTTCTCGGTGTAGATAGGCAGGTCAATCCCGGATTATCGCTCGAGTGTAGATCAGTTAGGTTTGTCATACTCACGGCTTTGCCCTACGCAACATTTTTATTGGTGTCCTATGTGAAGTGGTAAGTTGGAGGCCTTGTTGTATATGTTTTTTTTATGTTGCTCGGTCCACCGTACAACCAAATCTTTTGCAAAAGAACCCGCAAAAGAAAAATCTTTTGCTAAAGAAAGATCATGTGTACCGTATTTGCAATCATGTTTGTCAAAGTCGGTAAAAATCACAGCCGTCATGTTTTGATAAAATTATGAACGAAAATTGTGTGCAGACTTGTCTCTAAACTTTCAAAAAACAATGACTATTAGTGAGTTGTGCAATAAATAAAAACGTGTCTTGAAACCGGTTTTCACTCCGCTTTATAAATAAATCAACATGTCAAGTAATTCCATACAAATCCGAAAACACGAAAAGAAAAGCTAGAAAGTTCACCAGGGCAGTAGCACTAGTAAGCCCAACAACAAGAGAGTAGCTAGAGGAGCAAGGGGGTGGGGGAGAAGGGGAGAGGTAGAGGGAAGAACAAAAGCCGAGACCCTCCGACGCTCAGTGGCTAGATGGAGAGGAGAGGCGACGTGCGGCCCCCATAAAACTATGGGGCATGTCATCTAGCTGCCTCCTGTCACGCTGCCTAAATAGCTGGTGCCACTGCTATAAGAAAGTCAGGAATTTAAACATATAGTCAGAGGCACGCCGAAGAAACAACCGATCAATAACCATATTATTATGAATCGTCCAAAGAGTCCATGCCATCATTACGAACACCAACAAAAAGAGGCGTCACCTCCCCCAGTCCGGTTCGCTTGGGTCTTCAGGAACTCGCCAAGGTCTAAGGACTGCCAAACAGGTTAGCGCCTCGTAGACAAAGTTACATAAAAAAACTGACAGTCGGACATGCGAACAAGATTGGGTTCCCATCTCGTTGATCCCACACATGGGGCATGAGCCATTCCCCGGGTCGTGGCGCTATAGGCCCTCCGCCCCCGAGGGAAATCAGTCCCTAAGAAGTTGCCACACAAAGATCTCAAATTTTAGCATGTGTTTGTTACTAGTGTTATTCTTGGGATTGATGAGGATTATCCTGGTCAAACCCCAAATCCCCACCTAACAGATTATTTGGTTTATCCCCACTTTTTTCAGAAATTCCCCAAACTCTAATGTTTTTTTCAAAAAATAATACGCTACCCTTACCTAGTGGATTGGGGATAAATGGAGATTGAACGGATGTGTGAAGGTTGGTGTTTCACCCAATCCATGTGGGGATAATCCCCACTAATTTCCACAAAAAATCTAGTAACAAACAAGCCTAAATGGTCACATTTCATAGAAATGTTTTTGAAAACACAAATTTCAATTCGATACCTACACGTACATTCTTTTCTTTTTCTTTTTCTGAACTGAAAATTGTAGTTTCAACTATGTTTTGAAGTTTTTTTCCGTTGTTGCTTTTGTCGAGATGAACACGGAGAAACTGAGGAGCGCAATTAGCGGGCGCTGCCTGGTCAAATCATGGAAAGATTGTGGTAACCGCGTCGTTTTACTCAACAGGCCGCACAACCGAAAACATCGTAAACGGTAAGTTAATGCAGAATCGAGCAAAGAAAATCAAACCAACCTGGCAAAAATAATGACCATCGTCAGAATGAAATCCCCTGCCTTATAGGCCTTCACCTAAAAAGATCGACAATACACTTGGCCATGGCCACTGCATATAAGGCAGGCCATCGTCAACAACTCAATCCTGCTCACGAGCTAACATTCGCATACAGTCAAACACAGAACAACCAAGACCTGCAGCTAGCATCGATCATCACGGGCAACCATGAAGCTTACATCGCTGACGCATAACCTTGTCCGTCTCCTACTCGTCGCCTGCGCCGGCATTGCACCTGCGACAGCAGCAATCGGCGGTGGCGGGCGGTGGGACCTCCTGCACCGCAGCATCGGCGTGTCGGCGATGCACATGCAGCTGCTGCACAACGACCGCGTAATCATCTTCGATCGCACCGACTTCGGCCAGTCCAACCTCTCCCTCCCCGACGGCCGCTGCCGCCGCAACCCGCGGGAGCGCGTGGTCCCCGTGGACTGCACCGCGCACTCCGCCGAGTATGACGTCGCGTCCAACACGTTCCGCCCGCTCTCCGTCTTCACCGACCCCTGGTGCTCCTCCGGCACCGTCGCGCCCGACGGCACGCTCATCCAGACAGGCGGCTGGAACGACGGGTACCGCAACGTGCGCACCATGCGCGCGTGCGACGGTGACGACGACGACGGCAGCTGCGACTGGAAAGAGACGCAGGACGCGCTCGCCATGAACCGGTGGTACGCCACCAACCAGATCCTCCCCGACGGCCGCGCCTTCATCGTCGGGGGCCGGAGGCAGTTCAACTACGAGTTCTTCCCGAAGGCAGATGCTTCCGACAACTCGGCCGTTGCATTGCAATTCTTGGTCCAGACCCGGGACCCCGAGGAGAACAATCTGTATCCTTTCGTCCACCTGAACATCGACGGCAACCTCTTCATCTTCGCCAAGAACCGCGCCGTCCTTCTCGACTACAAGAAGAACAAGATCGTCCAGACATACCCTGAACTGGCCGGCGGCGACCCCAGGAACTACCCCAGCTCGGGCTCGTCAGTGCTGCTTCCCCTGAAGCCGTCACCGACCGAGGCCGAGGTGCTGGTCTGCGGCGGCGCGCCCGCGGGCTCCTACAACTCAGCGAGGGACAAGACCTTCTCCCCGGCCCTACTGACGTGCGGGCGGATCAAGATCACGGACGCTTCCCCGTCGTGGGTCATCGAGACAATGCCGTCGCCGCGGGTGATGGGGGACATGATCCTGCTGCCAAACGGCGCCGAGGTGGTGATCATCAACGGCGCCATGGACGGCAGCGCGGGGTGGGAGTCCGCCAACACCCCGGCCTACGTGCCCGTCGTTTACCGTCCCGACCATTCGCCGGGGGACCGGTTCGAGGAGCAGAGCTCGACTGACATCGCGCGGCTGTACCACTCGTCGGCGATCCTCCTCCGCGACGGGCGCCTGCTGGTCGGCGGCAGCAACCCGCACATCTACTACAACTTCAGCAACGTGCAGTACCCCACCGAGCTCAGCCTGCAGGCCTTCTCGCCGGAGTACCTCGACAGTTCCAACGACATCCTACGGCCGAAGATCACCGACCCGTCGCCCACCGGCCCGCCTGTTAGGGTGGCCTACGGGGACCCGATGACCCTGCAGTTCGAGGTGCCGGCGCCGACGAGGGGAGCGCGCGGCGGAGGGATCGGCCTCGTGTCGGTCACGATGGTCGCGCCGTCGTTCACGACGCACTCGTTCGGGATGAACCAGAGGCTGCTGCTCCTGGACGTGGTGGGGACGACGGCAGCGTTGCACCGCGCGGCGGGCTGCTACGAGGCGTCGGTGGTGATGCCGGCTACGGCGGTCCTCGCGCCGCCGGGGTACTACATGGTGTTCGTGGTGAACGGGCACATTCCCAGCGAGGGGATCTGGGTCCACATACAGTGACAGTGGCATGATGTATAGCACGATTATTTTATTCTGTTTTTGTCATCACACGATCGATGTAGGGTGATGCCGTGATTGTTCTACCGTCCTTGGAGACATTCAGACCAGAAAGAACTGAGTGAAGAATGTCTGTAAAAAGGTGATCAGCCGAGGCTAGGTTCACGTGCACCGGGAATCGCCGCACACGTGATCGATGTTCCTTAACCGCATCTGCTTGGCTCTGGCGTAGGTGCATCGATAAGGATAAATCTCGTAGATGGGCAAAATTGGCACTAGAGCTATATATGCAGCCGGTTGTTGGTTACACTTGCATCCCTCCGCTCCTCTTGAGAAACCAGCAAACTTGAAGAAGTTGTGAACGCCATTCGTGTGTGCACGCGGGTGACGGCCGGGATGATTGTGGCCGGTGGCGAGGGACATCACGGGGGCATCGTCGTACCATGGCAAGCAACTGCTGCGGTCTGTAGTGGCGGCGACGCCCAAGGATAAATGATGGCATGCCAACAGATGACGGGCTCCTTCGCGTGCGCTCCTGCCTTGTCCCCCGCCGGCGACCCACCCACCTCACTGCCCCAACCGCCGCCACGGGCTCATCCCTAGGGGTGTAAACGGACCGGATGCGGATCGGATACTACCCTACCCGTATTTGTTTCCATATTTTCAAGACAAATACTAATACAAATATGGATGTTGGCGGCTATGAATACGGAGCGGGTGTTACTCGAATACCGACGCGGATCGGATGTTTTCTTAAATCGGAACATATACGAATATAACGAAATAATAGACTCCTGTGTTATAAGGAGTGAACTATAGAACATAGCTATATAATACAATAATTTAGAATTCAAGAACTGAGTGAACTGAGACATTTAGATATATAATACCACTGAGTGAAGAATGTCTGTAAATGGACATATGAGGTTAGAATTACCAAAACTGGCTAACATATTTTGATTCAGATACGGATATGTACATTTTTTTTTTTGGAAAAATGAATCCAGATATTTATTACTTCCATTACTATTTCGTTCAGATTCGGATATTTACCACTTCCATTTTCAATTTCTCCAATACGAATGTCGGATAATTTGGATTATCCGCTACCAGTTCTCACCCCTACTCGTCCCTACCCTATTTTTAAGATTAAATCGCATAGTCTCTCGTTGATAGTCAGGCCATTAGTTGCCATTCGTGCTTTAGTTGAGCATTATGCCCTGTGACGGGTCAACGCTATTGGAGTCTCTCTTTATTGTAAAATAAATTTAAAAGGCTATAGTTATAAATTTTTAACTAATCCAAAATTAATAATTCTGGGTGTAGTAAATGTACATCCTATAAGCATAAAAAGTCACAATGCATATTTCTCTTTATTATGGGCTACACAAAAATGACAAAATCTTGTATATTTTGGAAATTTCAAAGCATGCATAATTATATCCACACATTTGTCACTTTTGTATAGATTATAATATAAAGTACTCCCTCCATTCCATTTTAATTGACTCACATATATATATAGACATGGATGTATCAAGACATATTTTAGTGCTAGATACATCCATGTCTACATATATGTGAGTCAATTAAAATAGAACGGAGGGAGTATTTCAATTTGAGATGTTTGTCAGATATATCATTGACAGCACGAGATATATATTAAGTTTTGATTTTTTTTGTAAATAAAGGGATCACTGAACTCGGGTGCCAAAAATCTCCATTATGAGAACAAAGTCGTTTTTTCTCTATCGTGGAGTTTTTATTCGTGGAGTTAATTGCCCAACATCCACAGACCACAGTATGCAAGGGCTAGCTGTCATTCTTCTATCTTTGGTCCTGTAACTGTTGGCTAATTTTCATTTGGATTCAGCCATAAATGATGAGCAATCGCGTGGTGCTTTATTGTCTTCATTTGGAGTACTGACTGCTTCTCAATTATTCACGCATCTTTCGAGGTGCTTTATGGTCTTGAATTCTTGATAGCACAGCCGGAAACATGTCCAGAACAAATGGCCCAAAGATTAAATCATACACAAGCAACAATAGTACGAGATCTGAACCTTGGCAACGAGTCAGCTAAGCTCATGTACCCTTATTGTGGCGCTGCTAACAGAAGACACCCATACGGAAACTAGATTGAATCGATGCTTCTATGGTGGTTGGAGTAGGTGCCAAGAGTCAAGACGTGGGCAGCTGCTAAGAAGTGTTGGTAGATGGATCTCCTGTAGTGATCTACTCCATCCGTTCCAAATTAATTGACTTTCATTTATCCATATGTGGATGTATCTATACGTGTAACATGTCTAGATACATCCATGTGTGGATAAATTGAAGTCAATTAATTTGGAACGGAGGGAGTACCATTCTTTGTGCTCGGTACTCTTTTTTTGTTTTGACAAGGCGCTCTTTACCTCAATGACCCAGTAGTCCAGTACTTATGCCTATGCTTCTGGTACTGTATATGGCATTCTTTTTGTGTACTTTGAAGTAGCTGTACTGAGCTTCGGAACAAAAAGGAGTAGTTGTATCAACAACGCAGTTTTTGCACAACTATGAGAATTTTCCCGGCTTATCATGATCATTGATTTTGTATCCAAGAACTATATTATTTCTACTAATTGATGTATTGATAAAACAAAAAAATATGTTAATGCGTAGTTTTTTTTGTCAATGCATGTATATAAATTTCTTGTTAGTACATGAATCTAGATTACATAAATACAAAATATATTGATAATGTATTGATATTTAAAGATAATTTGTGTACGGACCGTAAAGCATTTAGACGTCTCGACATAAGCGGAGGAGATCCTCATTGTGGAGTTGCATTTTCCCTATATATACCAACCACCTCTCAGCGACCGCAAGCAGTAATCAGTTTAAGCTCCCTAGGCCCGTGTTCCGTCTACTCTGTTGTACGCTCAGTTGGCTGCACCTCACATGGTTGCTAGCCAGGCAGTTGTGGTGGATGTTGATCTTCCCCGAAGCTTTCATACTTTTTTCTAAGATCGTTTATGGACACAAATATTTGAAGTTAAGGAAAAATTAGTATTGGTCAACGTCTTTTGTATGCTTGCTTGGGTAGTATCTCTACCTTTGCAAGCTCCAAAATAGTCATCAAGAAAATGGATGCACACAGAAAACAAGGGTGTGACTAGGCCTGGGCATTCGGTTTTAACCGAAACTTCGGTTCGGTTTATTCGGTTTTTTAGTAATTCGGGTAATGAGAAATGAGCACCGAAATAATTTTGGTTTTCTAATTAACATTTAGTTCGGTTAACCACAAATTCGGTTCGGTGTTCGGTTTTAACCAATATGACTTGCGTTACTTTATTTTCCATTCTATGTCCACGGTTGCGAATCACCAGTTCGGTACTGGAGTGTGGGACTAGTAACTGTACAGGCGGAAGCAGATGGATTAGCCAATATCTGGATAGGGAACGACAGGTACATCGGGACTAGCGAGCCTAGGGATGGATGAATACGTTCAATAGAATGTCAAGACTATGGATGCGTTCGTTCATGGGCTGCTAGGAGGAGATATACGTGCATGTGCATGGGGCTGGCCCGGTGGGCTTCATTTTGGGCTAAGAACGCAGTACGAACGCACAAGAGTCGACCGCTCGACGGAAGAATTTTCCTGTGTCGCGTATGTATCTCGGTTTCTTCGGTTAACTAAGGGCTAAAACCGAGATTGCAAATTTAAATTCGGTTTATCAACTTAATGCACCGAAATTAGTCTTGGTTAATTCATTTTCGGTTAATTCGGTTTGGTTCCGGTTAATTCGGTTCGGTGTTCGGTTTTCGGTCTTTTATGCCCACCCCTAGGTGTGACATGAGTTGAATGATAGCTAGGAAAACGTATCGTCTAGTCAACTGGCAGACATCGTGCTTTCCTAAAGACTTTGGTGGTTTGGATTTGCCAACTACGAACAAAAGATTCAAATTTTACAGCTCAAGGATAGCATAAAGTGGTGACATGAATCAATCATAAAAAAGATAAACAATGGAATCTATGCATCTTGTATCAACTACAATGCCGCCGGTCACCCGGTTGATAATAGTCTAAACTAGCGCCATCAACCGAGCGAATCTAGAATTCATATGTTCTGGTTGCTCCACCGACATGAGGAAATACCACATTTGGATCTAGTAAGTTGCCCCGTGAATAACCTGCAAAAAGTGAGCACCTCCCATCTTGTGAAAATCACATCAATGGAACAATTGGAAATTGTCCAAAGCAAAGCACATACCCCCATCCTAATTCATGATTTTGTGTACTTATCAATCTCATTCAACCATCTATCAAACATATTAATAACATTAGTTTGGGAGGGATACTAAAAGTAAAATGGACCACAGTCTCCAAATTAGCCGAGCGAAAGAACACAATATAAAATCTCAACACATTCTTGAATCACAAAAGACACATTTCTTACATCCAGTACATCACCAGTTAGGAGAATTATCTTTAATAAGTAACACTTTTTTATAAAGGAACCGCATAAAATATGCACTTTTAGTCTCCACGGGTATTTATTGTAAGAGCCTATATTCATTCAAAAGGTCCGCATACATAGATTTGACCCAGAAAAAATGTCCGTTGTAGTAAACTTTGTTTGGAAAAATCATTCTCCTCTCAAAGAATATTTCCCATCAATATCTCCACAAATTCCAACCACGGTTTTTATTTATCCCAAGAGAAAGCCCCCTAAACCTAATATTAAGATGAGTCCCTAACGAAACATCTGCGACATGCACATTTTTATGCCTCACAATATTGTAAAGAGTAGAATAAGGCTCAACCAATGAGGTTCCTTATAGCAATGGATTCTCCCGAAACCGAGCTCCTTGCCCATTACCAATCACCAGCATACTAGGATCGAAGAAATTTTGTTTTACCTCATGTTACTTTTCGGTGGGCTAACTTGTACCAAAGATAGCCTTTTAACCCGAGGGGATTTATTGTACAACAATTTCTGCCATACTCCCTCCTCGTGAAGTAATTTAAACATCCATTTCCTAAGTAAACACATGTTCTTTATGTCTAAACCTCAATTTCTAAGCCCACTTGATCCTTTGGAGATCGACAATATTCCATTATGTCAAACTTATTTTTTTCAACTGATCACTTGTCAGAAGAAGCGAGATTGATATAAATCTAGTCTTTTTCTAACCCCTTTGGGCTTCGCACAAAAAGATAAAAGGAACATTTTCTAGTTAAAACTGAATTAATCGGTACAAGATATGAGAAGATCTATCCTAATCAACAACCCAGTTTACGCTCAAAACTATCCTCTACCGGTTTCCATTTATTATTCAACAACTTATGATAATGAATAAGAATAACAAGGTAACTAAAAGGAAGTGGGCTTGCCTCAGATCCAAAATGTGTCGGTATTTATACTGTATCTCTCGCTTTGCCAAAGCAATATACTTAGATTTTGTGGAATCTTAAGTCTAGATAATTGCTCAAATAAGCACAAAATTAACTTCGAATTTATCACTTCTCTAAATCGCGTTCTATAAAAGAATGGTATCATTAGCTTATTATGGAATGGAAACCCCCTCAACAAGATGGGTTACTATCCCTCCTACTTTATCATCCTTCTTTGCTCTTGTGATCAGGACAACCAACATATCGATCACTGACGGGATGTACCCTTCGGGTGTTCTGCTATGAGGATACCTGGTGCACGTACGAGCTAAGGCCCATGGACAGGCCTCGGCCAAAGCTCACGAAGGTGGCCCAAGAAGATGACGTATGCTCCAAGATCAGTAAACCCTAAGTCGGTAGAAACCTACCTTACCTGTAAATCTAGTCGGTTGCGAATCCCCGAGACCCAGCCTTTCCTATATAAAGGCTGGGAGGGCCGCCGATCTAAGGCAAGCAATACTCGAACCACCATAGCCCTTGCGAGATCATCATCTCGCCGGGATGCCATTGTACACCTCATACATCAATAATCAGACAAGCAGGAAGTAGGGTGTTACCCTCCGGGGGCCTGAACCTGGGTAAACCTCGCTTGTCAGCCGACGATACTACCAACACCACCACGTCTCTCCCCTCTAATCTTAACCCTAGGTATCTAACCATGGGTATTGATGAGTTAATCCCTCGTCAATTGGGGCCGTCTGTGGGAAGAACTGGTGTTGGATCTGCGGTTTCGGCGGCTCCATCAGCAAACGGCAACTCGCCGACCTCAGAGGCGAAGATCGACTCGCCAACTTCATCAGCAAACGGCAACCCGCCGATTCCTTCGGCGAAGGTCTACTCGCCAGAGTCACCAGCAAACGGCAACCCGCCGATCCCTTCGGCGAAGATCGACTCGCCTACTCCACCAGCAAAAAGCAGCTCGTCACCTCCATCGATCATCACGCCGATGTACTTTGGTTCTTTCGGGTTCGACCCGCACCATCCAATCGCGCGCCCGGTGTTTGCGGATCTCCACTCAGGTGCGGATATGACTTTTGGTAAGTTCAATTTCCATGTTAGTCGTTGGGGAACGCAAAACTTGACAGATCCACGTCAACTCGTGGCAATCGCGCCCGTATCTCCGTCGATCGCATCTGCACCAACTGTGGCCGCGCTGCCGATTCCTTCATCGGCCGCACCCGCGTCGTCGACCGCACAATTCACGATTCTTTCGTCGGCAAAAAACGCGTCTTCATCGACTGTCTCACCAAGCTCTGCATCGGCATCTTTCGACCTCCATGGCGAAGTCGAGGAGGATGTCGAGTCTGTCTTCCAGTACGACAGCGACGAGCCACGCGTGCAGTATGAGGATTGTAGCGACTTCGACTACTCCACCGATGGCAGCGGTGGTGAAAAAGGCATAATCTCAAACGCCATCCCTTTCCAAGTCTATATGGCTCTGGGAAACAACGCAACAGGAGGCGAGACATCTGAAGCCGCAGCTCGTCGCGAACCACCAGCATATCCCGTCACGGTAACCATGCTGGACGGTCAGACACAACTCGTCATCACGCAGGAGATGGCAGCAAAAGCAAAAAAGGTCATTGAAGAATGCCTCATAATGCCGGAAGGTTCAACTCGTGAAGAACTCGCGACGCACCAATACTTCATGTGGCAAGAAAATCTTCGACTGAAGAACTACAAAGCAGCACTAGATGAGCGGAGGAGACAAGCCAGCGTGTCGAGTGCGCGGCGAGCACAGCTGTCATCCCTCCACTCGACAGGCCAAACGTCCGCACGACATCGCTCCAGGGTGCCACGCCTCTCTGAGAGGGACCGAGCGGATCTTACCCACAATCTGGACATGTCGTTCATGACAGTCGACGAAGAAGGAATCCCTGTCCCCAAGATAGCCGAAGGTGCCCTGATGTAAGTATCCGCATATCTCAGAACAATCCAGCCAGCTGCAAACGATCCAAACGGGGCAATGCACCGACAGCAAATCAGATCCCTCAATTTAGCTGATGCGGCATTGGCTCCGGTAGTCGACGGTGTCGAAGGGAGCACGCCACATGGTGGAAGCAGAACCCGCCGCGCGGAAAGCCCACAAAGAGCACTGCAAACTCGCAGCAATCGCGACCGCACCGTCACAATACGTGAGGACCGAGATTGTGGACGTCGCGATAGCGATAGGAGCACTCGACACCGCGCGGAGGATAGCGGTGTACACGGAGTCGTAACTCAGCATCGAGTAAGCAAAAGTCGCTCCGGGAGGTATCGCTCCTCGGGCAGCGAGTCACGCTCAGACGATGAGTTCGAGCCATGTGGGTGCTTGTGCTTCAGTCGACGCATCCGTGAGACCAAGATGCCCAAAGGGTTCAAACTCACATCTGAAACACCCAAATTTAACGGTAGACAGGAGCCAGCATCTTGGCTCGTGGACTACAAGATAGCAGTCGCATGCCAACGCGGCACTCTCACAACTGCCATGCAGTACATACAGCTGATGCTCGAGGGCGCAGCCCGTGCTTGGCTCAGAAACTTACCTCGTCATGCATACGATTCATGGGACGACTTCGAGGAGGACTTCGTCAAGAACTTCAACGTGACATGCGACCGACCTGCCACGTTCGAAGAACTGCGAGCCTACAAGCAGCGTTCGGACGAGACGCTGCGATCATACATCCGACGCTGGACCACCATACGCAACTCCATAGGCACTGTCTCGGAGGACAGAGCTATTGATGCTTTCACGGCAGGCCTCGCCAGGCTTGACTTCTAGGAGGCACTCGGGCGCGAGAAACCGAAGTCCGTTGCCGCCCTCCTGAAGGTTGCCAATGAGTGGGCAGACGACGAAGACTCGATACGAGATAAGCAAAGCGGGTCACCACGCCGCGACAGTAAAGACCGGAGTCGCAAGGATGGCCGTAGCAACGACCGTAGAAAGAGGCGCAAATCTCGTAATTATGATGATGGGGAAGGAACTGGCCTTGTCGCAGCAGTCGACACGTGCGATGAGCGCGACCGTGGCAGAAATCGACAGGACGATCGCGACGGCGGTCGGTATGACGATCGCAGTCACGATTACGCCCTGCGCAGTGACGGATACCGCAAACGGGAGTGGAGAAAACCCCGAGAAGAGCCGCAAAATGAACACGAACTCGAGGAGGAAATCGAGGAAGAATGCCGATTCCACATGTCCAAAGGTGAAGATGGTAAGCTTCACTCGAAACATCTGCTGAAGGACTGCAGAAAATTCACAAGGTTGCGCTTGGCTATGTCAAACGCTATCACCCGAGGCCGGCTGCGGCGGCGCTACCGGCTCCGCCGCCCCTTCCGGCGCCAGCAAACGCAAACATAGCAGGTGCTATCCATCACCAGCAGCTCATAGAAGCTCCAGCAGCAGCAGAACCATATCCCGAGGCACACGGGCAGATGAACATGATACAAAAAGGACGTCCCTCTAAAAAGGAGCAAAAGCTGATAACCCGACAAGTCAATCTGGCTGTCATGGCGCCGCCCGCCGTTCCTGAGTACTTGAGGGGTCGGAGACCAGCATAACCTTCTCCCGCGAGGACCATCCACCTGCCATAGCTCGCCCAGGGCACGCTGCTTTGGTACTCGACGCTCAAATCGGCGGCTACGCTATGTCTAAGGTCATTATGGATGGAGGAAGTGGAATCAACATCCTGTTCGCGGATATGCTCCGCAAGATGAACCACTCGACGAAAAACTTGCCCAAGTCAAGCAACACCTTCCACGGTATAGTCCCAGGCAAAGCGGTTTACCCGCTCGGCACAGTGCAGTTCCCGGTCGTCTTCGGCGGGCCAGGAAACTTCAGAACGGAGAAGATCGACTTCGAGGTCGTCGACTGGAAATCACAATACCATGCTATATTGGGACGCCCGACGTTCGCTCGGTTTATGGTGGTCCCGCATTACGCATATCTCAAGTTGAAGATGCCAGGACCAAATGGTGTCATCACAGTGAACGGGAACTTCCAACGCTCGAATAGTTGCGACAGGGAGTTCAGTAAAATAACCGAGTTCTTCGGCATGCAGGAGCAGCTCGCAGAGCTCTCCATCACCAATGACCGCACACTCCTCCCTGAGGCCAAGAAACCAGCACCCGATGCTGCCTTCAACGCAACAAACGACACACGGTCGCATCAGGTGCACCCGACGGATCCGTCCAAGACGGTCAACGTGTCATCAAGCTTAACCCCCATAGGAAGGCGCGCTCGTCAAATTTCTCCGTGAGAACTGGGAAATTTTTGCCTGGTGTCCAGCCGACATGCCAGGTATTCCCAGGAAATTTGCCGAGCATTCCCTTCAATTGTTTCCAGATACGAGGCCCGTGAAGCAAATGATGCGCCGCTTCTCTGAGCCGAAGCGGAAGGCCATAGGTGAAGAAGTTGACAGGTTACTCGCCGCCAAGTTCATCCGCGGGATCAAGAAATCTGACTGGGTCGCCAACCCAGTCCTCGTGCCAAAGAAGCACACGGAGATCCTCCGCATGTGTGTCGACTTCACCGCCCTTAACAAGTGCTGCCCCAAGGACCACTTCCCGCTGCCTCGCATCGACCAGATAGTTGATTCGACTGCGGGCTGCGCACGCCTATCCTTCCTGGATGCCTACTCAGGCTATAACCAAATAAGGATGACGGCCAAAGACGAGGACAAAACAGCCTTCATAACGCCACATGGCGTCTACTTCTACACCACAATGCCCTTCGGGCTCAAGAACGCGGGTGCTACGTGCCAGCGTATGATGCAAAATTGACTCAGCAAACAGATTGGGCGCAACGTCCCAGTCTATGTCTACGACATCGTCATCAAAACCAAGCAGGAGGACACCCTCCTCGACGACCTTCGCGAGACATTCGCCAATCTCAACCGATACAATATCAAGCTCAACCCGAAGAAGTGCGTTTTCGGCGTACCAGCCGGACAGCTCTTGGGCTACCTTGTCTCAGCTCGAGGCATTGAGGCGGACCCGGAGAAGATACAGGCCATACTGACTATGGAACAGCCGACCAAACTTCGAGAGGTGCAAAGACTAGCGGGTCGAGTGGCCGCTCTCAGTCGATTCATCAGCAAGCTCGGCGAGAAAGCGCTCCCTTTCTATCAGCTGATGAAGAAGTCAGACAACTTCGAGTGGACGCCAGAGGCTCAAGCAGCCTTCGTCGACCTGAAGCGCACACTCACAAGTCCTCCAATCTTGGTCGCGCCTCGGGAGCGTGAGCCGCTGTTCTTGTATGTCTCCGCCACCAATCGGGTGGTCAGTACCGTCCTCGTCGTCGAGCGTATGGAAGAAGGGCACAATCATAGCATACAGAGACCCGTGTACTACCTCAACGAGGTCCTCTCCATATCAAAGCAGCGGTACCCGCACTACTAGAAGTTGGCTTATGCCGTATTCATGACATCACGCAAAGTTGTGCACTACTTCGTCGAGCATCCGATCACTGTCGTCAGCGCGGCAGGCATACGTGATATCCTCACCAATCCTGATGCGACCGGGCGGGTCACCAAATGGGTCATCAAGCTTGGACCTCGAGATATAAAATACGAGCACCCGAAGGCCATCAAAGCTCAAGTCTTGCCTGACTTCACCACTGAGTTGATCGAAGCTCAGCTACCAGGAGTCCCAGATGTGTCCAACTCGTGGACTATGTTCTTCGACGGGTCGAAGAAAAATGAAGGCGCGGGCGCAGGTGTCATACTCATATCCCCATGAGGGGATAAGCTTCGCTATGTCTTGCAGATGGATTTCTCTAAACCCTCTAACAACGAGGCTGAGTACGAGGCCCTCCAGCATGGTATGAAGATGGCAAAATCTTGCGGGTGCACACGCCTCATGATCTATGGCGACTCAAATCTCATGGTGCAGCAAACGATGAAAGCCTGCGATGCTACAACAGATAATATGATCGCTTATCGCGAGTTATACAACACCATGGAGGGCAACTTTGACGGCTGCGAGTTACGCCACATCGGGCGTGAAAGCAATGAGGAAGCAGATATGTTAGCCAACCTTGGCTCCACCAAAGCACCAGTACCACCTGGCGTCTTCCTCGAGCGTATCGCGCAAAGATCTATCAAGGTGAAGAAGCCTGCAGCACCTTCGACTCCAGCCGCAGCCGACAAGGACATCCCGCCAAGCACAACGGATCCGCTAGTCGAAGTTCTTTTGATTGAACCGACTTGGACACATCCCTTCCTCGCATACCTCCTACGAGACGAGCTACCCGATGACGCATCTGAGTCCGTCGGATCACTCGAAGGGTCAAGGCCTACATGGTTATCAAAGGGGAACTATACAAGCGCAGCATATCAGGGATCTTTCAGAGATGCATCGCATTCGAAGACGGCAAGGCCATCCTTCGAGACATCCACGCAGGAACCTGTGGACACCATGCGAGCAGTCGGGTGCTCGTAGCCAAAGCCTTCCGAGAGGGGTTCTACTGGCCAACTACACTCAGGGATGCAGAGGACATAGTTCAAAGGTGCATCGGTTGCCAGAAGTTCGCAAAAAGGCCACTAGCGCCTGCATCGGAGCTCAAAACCATACCATTGGCATGGCCTTTCGCCCAATGGGGACTTGACATGGTTGGGCCACTCAAGAAATCCTCGCGTGGAGGCCATACACATCTCTTGGTGGCAGTCGATAAATTCACCAAGTGGATCGAAGCGGTCCCTATCACAAATTCGACCGCTACAACGGCAGTGAACTTCATTAGGTCCATCATCTACCGTTTCGGGGTCCCAAACAGCATAATAACCGATAACGGTACAAACTTCACAGCCGAAGAGTTCTGCGACTTCTGCAAAGCCCAGGGAATCAAGCTGAACTACGCCTCGGTGGCGCACCCGCAGTCGAACGGTCAGGTGGAAAAGGCCAATGGACTTGTATGCAGCGGGCTCAAGAAGCGGCTATTCGTGCCACTCAAACGGGCTGCGGGTACCTGGGTAGAAGAACTCCCGTCCTTACTCTGGAGTCTGTGCACTACTCCAAACAGATCAACATAATACACACCATTCTTCATGGTGTATGGTGCAGAGGCCGTCCTACCCTTCGACGTGCAGTTCGACGCACCCAGGGTCGCGGCATACGAAGAAGAAGATGCGGATGAAGCACTCAAGGATAGTGTCGACATGCTGGATGAAGCACGAGACATTGCGCTCGCTCGTACAGCTGTTTACCAGCAAAACCTCCGCAACTATCATGGCCGCCGACTGCGCACCAGGTCCTTCATGGTCGGCGACATGGTGCGGCGTCTGAAGCAGAAGAAGGTGCACAAGCTCGCCTCTCCATGGGAAGGACCCTTCATCGTCACCGAACTCATCGATGGCGGCGCGTACAGACTGAAGCACGCGAAGACAGCCGAACCTTCGCACAACCCTTGGAACGTTGCGCACCTGCGCCGTTTCTATGCTTAGACTGCTCAGTCATCAAATGTAATAGGCGATATGTCGGATAGCTGCAGGTTTCAGACGCACTCTTTTCCTTACCAGGGTACCTACGGGGACTGGAAGGTTTTTAATGAGGCGGCCTGCAGCTTAACATTCAAAAGGAATATAATCAATGTTCCTCTATTCTTCTCTGTTTATCCTTCGAACAAACACTACAAAAGCGAAAAATAGCCATACCCGAATACTCGGAGGCTGTGCTCTCAAAAACATCAATCTTCCGAAAAACGACACCTTGGCCGCACCCGAACACTCGGGGGCTTCGCCAAAAGGTCAAACACAAACAACGACGCACCGAAGACTCGGGGACCGCGCCGCACAAAGTTCAAGCAAAAAACATAAACGCTCTGCAGCCACACTCGAATGCTCGGGAGCTGTGCGGCGACAAGTAAAACCTCTCGCACACACCTGAACACTCGGGGGCTGCGCGACACGAAAACTCTACAGAACTTATACTCGGGGGTGAGCACCATACATGTGTTACATACACGCAGATCGAGAAAATTCATCAGGTAACTTTGTACAAATTTCAACAAAATACATGCCTAATCTATTCTGCAGGTTCATCCTTTGGTACGGCCCATTTCTCCTCCTCTTTCAACACTTGATGAATCAGGACCAGCGCGTCCGTGCGAGTCTCTTGGTAGTGCTCCTGCATAGGCACAGGACAGCCACCAGGCACGGGTGCGGGTCCCTGAGCAATTCTCTTCAAGTCAATGTTCGTATAATGGGTCCTCACAAATGCGAGTGCAACATTTGCTCCGCCGATGAGCTGCTCTCGCACAAATCTCTTGATGGCCTTGCCTCTACGAAACTTCTCCAACAAAGCTGACAGACCTTCAGGTTGTGCGTTTAAGGGAAATAACGCCTGATGCACTATAGACAAAGCCAACCTGCAGGTCTCGAGCACAACGGCAAAGCGCCAAGCGCGGTCCTGAAGCTGGACAAGCACTCGACTCCTTGCTCGATCTGACCAGAAAGGGTGGGTCGAATACTCCGGTCTATTGGCTTGATCATCTAAGCGTCCGCGCAGTCGAGTTTCCTCTTTCGGTTTATCAAAGCATGCGCCTGCACAAGCATAACACAGTGACATTTCGTTGATGAGATCTGCAAGGATAGTATTTTGACTCGAGTGTACTCACATTCAAGTTGAAGATTAACTTTGTCCAGCTCCGCCAGCAAAAACAACTCTCGCTCCGTTGCCGGTGACGGTCTCGACTGAAGGTCAGCAAGGGCGTCCTTCCTTTCCTTCAGCTCTCTCTCCATCGTGGTGAACTTATGCGTAAGGTAGTCAATAAGCTTTTGGTCGTTGACACTTCGGGTGCTTGGCTTGGAAGAACTCCCCGAAGCTTGACCAGTCGACGCGCCACGCGCTTGAGGCTACATAAAAGCAAAGTTCAAACATAAGCTCCATATATCACTCGCAAAAAACGCCGACCAGCAGGCTCGGGGGCTGTTCTTTTTCAAATTCACATATACACTGAAGGCATAGGTGTGCAAATCAGAAGATCATATTAATCAAAAGCCCCATACGGCATTCAAATTCATTACAATAGACAAAAGGGGGACAGTCCTGTCGTCTACGACATCGAGTCCGACCTAGACTAGCGGTACGGGCGGCACGCTCGGCGAGGAAGGCGGCACGTCAGCGCTCCCGCCTGCTCCTTCATCGCGCTAGTCACGGCAGTTTTTCCGTCGGGTTTCTTCGAAAAGCCAGCTACTGCTTTCTCGAAGTCACTGTGATACCATGGCCAAGCAGAAGAAGGAAGGTGGTCTCGGAGCCGCCTACCATTTGGGCGCGGGCGTAGTTGGTCAATGTGGACGTCCCAGGCCCGAACACTTCGGCCAGACCCTCTATGGTCACGGGTGGCGCGCCTTTCGGAAAGACCAGCCGATGAACAGCTGTCAACGCACCCGCGGACTTGTTGAGAGCCTCTCTGGCCATGGCACATATCTTGTCAAAGGCACCCGCCACATCCTCAAAGGACCCTTTGTCCGCGGCAGGCGCTGCCCCAACGGCTTCTGTTACATATCAAAAGCATAAAAGGTCAGAACCAGATCACCACATGAAAGTCAAATATCGAACGGCACAAGGTACTTACCTCCCATCACATGAGATAGCGAGCGGAGCCGCTCTGCCTGAAGCGTCTCGCGGTCGCACACCTCCTTGAGCTTTCAAGCTCAGCCGTGAGCTCCTTTTCAAGCTCCTACACCCGAGTCAGAGCAGCCGCTCGCTCGCCTGCAGAAGTTAAGATGTGAGTCTCGTGTCAAAATTTTCGCCATAAACTGGCAGGTGTGGGGAGAAGGTCCTACTGTTCGACTGCTTCAGCTGGGTCTGCATCTGGTTGCGCTCTTGCTCCAGCTTGGCCTGCACCTGGTCGCGCTCCTGTTCCAGTTGCAGATAACCTCACCCGATTCTATCATCGTGCGATAGAACGGCTGCAGCATAACGAGCAACGCGTAAGTATCTGAGCGCTGTCGCGCACCCGATAACATATTAGGCCTCACGCCGAACTTACATGATCACGGCGCTCTGGCTGCGTCGCACCCGAAGAAGATGGCGCGTCTCCTTTGGACCGGTGGGCATGCTCGCCGGGGCGGTCTTCTCCACCCGAACGCATCTTCCGATGATGTTGTATCCTCGGGGGCAAGGGGCGTTGCATCTTTCTTTGGCATAGTGCCCTTGGCCGGGCTG
Source organism: Poa pratensis (assembly GCA_947311845.1). Classification (NCBI taxonomy): domain Eukaryota; kingdom Viridiplantae; phylum Streptophyta; class Magnoliopsida; order Poales; family Poaceae; genus Poa; species Poa pratensis. Next base: position 24,861,110 of record CAMZMU010000117.1, read on the forward strand.
CACAACATCAATCAGACTACGAGACAAGCAAAACCAGTCATGAAACTCGAGCAAAGCAAGCAAAGGCTCACCTTGCATCTTCATCATCAGAAATCAGCATGGTCGCGTAGTCCAGGTGCGCGGTAAACCAGGTGCTCGTAGGGAGGCGCCGCGCGCAGTGGAGTCACCACCCTGGCACTCTAGCATCAGGCGACGAGGAACCCGAATCCTCGTCGTGCTCAACAGAAAGAGGGCTGCTAGCTGCAGTCGACGCTGTCTCTCTCACGCGTCGACGCTTGAGCGGAAGCTCCTTTTCTCCTCCTGTTCGGATTCCTCCACCTCGTCCGTAGGGGTGTGTGCAGAGGCGAGAGACACATCATCGGCCTCGCTCTCGGCCAACAAAATCTCCACCTCTGCAGTTTCCCCATCTTCGGGAAGTGGAGGGAAGCGCTTGGCAAGAGCCCAATCTGCACATACCAGAAACGCGCACATCGGCTAACAAGAATATATTTCCCATGAAATATTAAACAGAAGACAAAAACGTACCGCGGGCAGTGAATGGTCGCTGTCGAACGCGTTGCGGGGGCAGTCGAGGGGGCAGCCGTCCTTTGCGGTCAGTTTGGTGATTGACCGCACCCTGGTCTCTACTTCCCTTGCCGATGGCAAGCCCTCTTCTCCCGCCTATCGTGTCGGGTCGTGCGCGCTCTGGAACATCCACACCGGGTGCGCACGCAGCCGCAAAGGCTGCACGCCCTGCTGATACCCGATGAGCAAGTCTTGATGCCTGCACAAAATAAACGGGATTAGGTTGAGACTCCAAGTGCAGAGTGTATAGTAAGTGGAAGACAGTTTTCCCCACGAGGGGTGACTCGAGGGTTTAATATCGAACTCTCGGGGAATCTGAAGTGGTAGATTTATCTTCTTATCCTTCTTTTGGTTACCTACAAAACAAGGTTAGATGTTTTGGTCCTCAACCTCACCTGTGGTTGTCAAGCACAAGGTGTAAGAATGATATCAGGATAGTTATGCAATGCAAACAAGAAATAAATATGCAATGATGGTGGATGCAATGATAAATGATATTTTTGGGTTTTTGAATGATGTATGCAAGATGAAAAGTATTTTTGTATTTTCGGATTTAATGATGGCTGAAAATAGAAAAGTGGTATATGGTGTTGGAAAGGTGTTTCTTATGATTAAAAATGGACTGGGGTTCATGGTTTCACAAATGCACTCTCTCTTTATAAAGTGGTAGACAATGGAACACACAAAGTTAACATATGAGATTGCAACACAGGGTTTGATAACAAGTTACTTAGATATATGGGCATCACGTCCTAACATAGAGATCTTTTGGTTATTAACCTCTCTTATACTCCACCAAGATGCGAACTAAATCATAACACCTCAGTAATTAAGATAACTCAGAGTATAGCATTAAGTATCATGACATGAAGTGAAAATAAGAACATGCTAGATCTAGTCATGGAGTAGTGGCAATGGTCACGCCCACATCCCCGGTAGCATGGTATTTTAGTTTATCCCTAGTGAGGTAACAAAGTAAGGTAAAGATACCAAAGTGGATCGCAGAACTTTCTCTCACGTTCACTGCACTAGCCACCCCCCGTTACTCCAACTAATGCACACGTTCCCCCCACACGCTCTCATAAACATGCTTGATCAAAACAAGTAGACAAGAACGGGGTACATAATATGCATCTATACTCATAACTGAAACAAACATTGCAATCTCAAACATATATTAACTCATAAAGATCCACCACAAAGGTATTACAACGGTGACCGTAATCATGTTCAGCAGCTCATACGGTGCTAATTAGTGAAGCTCAAGAGAGGAGAGATACATAAGTTACTTCCACAAACCCATAGTCCAGAGGTGGACTACTCCCTCTTCATCATGGAGACGGTGGAGAAGTCGATGGAGAAGATGGAGACCACGCCGGCAGCGCCCCGCCGGAGTTTTCCCCCTCCAATCTGCAGCTCCTGATCTCCGTTTCGGTGTTTCTGTGTTTGTGCGGCGCTCCTTCCAGAGAACGTCGGGGGACCTTTTTTATAGGCGTTTTTAGGTCAAGACGATGTCGGTGGAGCGAAGATCGACGGCAACGGAGCCACGAGGCCCAAACGGGTGGGTCCCACGCGGCCAGTACCTGGCCGCGTGGGCCACCCGTTTGGCCCTCGGCCTCCGTTTGCTTGCTTCCTTTTTCCGTAGTCCTTCTTCCTTCCAAATATTGACGCCCGTAAATTTCCAGGTGATTTCGTTGACGTTTGGGTCCCTGAAACATTAAAATAAAAACTAGGGTTTTCTGCCTGTGCAGGGTTAATTCCAAAAAATGGAAAATATGAATATTCCCAAAATCATGATAAAACATTGATATAACCCTTATATGATGCAAATATGATTGGAATATAAGCAATTAAAGTGCAAAGTTCATGTATGCATTTTACATGCATCAACATCCCCAAGCTTAATCCATGCTCGTCCTCGAGTATGAAGATGATAAAACTAACATGGACTTTGCAATTTAATACTTAACAATGGATATCAAAGATGATTACTATTGCTACATATAGTCAAATGATTCATTCTTCAAAGGAGTAGCAATATGCAAATAGTTTATGAAGTGATATCAAGTATTCAAGACAAGGATGTTCATTGATAGTTCACAAAGTGTAACATAGTAGCAAGTAATATGGAACACATGTATGCATAATGATAAGTAGAACATCCTACAATGGTCATAGAGTGTAGATGAAAATCTGAATATGATAGGTGTACACTTTGGAAAGATGTATATGTGAGTAGAGGTAAAGCATGCATAAGTTTCATCCAACTTCCAAACTCTTCTACTTAAGTTAATGATTGCAATAAGGTATTCATTGGTGTCAAGCTCTCATTGCCCCTATCATAGCATCTTGAATGATTAAGGTTAAAGTGAAAGCAAATATGAGTAGTGTGCTTGATAAAGAATGGTTGAATGTCTCATGCCCCTTGAATACAAGTACTTACACCATGTTACTCAACTTGGAAACAAAGCAAGTTCAATTATATCATTGTAAGTAATAATAGTATCATCAAGAGCGTCAACTGGGGTACCTCTTGTCCCAAGATATGGAACAAGCCCATATCAAAATGACAAGACAAACAAACAAAATGAACAATCTCAACACCCTTTTTATTTACCATTTGGAATAGTTTTTTATTGCAAGGTGTATCACAGAAGGTTCACCATAGTATGTAAGTAAATTTCCACCATGAATGATGCATGGCTTAGATTAGCGGCCCAGGCGTCTCTCTAACCATTTATACAAACTCATTTAAACTCACTTCATTTCCACATTTCACATGATAAGCATCCATAACAAAAGCACATGATATCAACTAAATGAGATGAAGAGCATGTTGAAAGCTTGCCATGTGACAGCACATATGGGCTAACTTCCAACCCAACATTCATCAAGCCACAAACATCATAATCTTAATCACAATGGGTCATGTTTTATTATGCAAATAAAAGAACATTGTGCATCAAGTTCGTGAGAGCTATATAACCAATTTTTTCCATTGCAATCAATAACATAAACATTTTCATTCAGAGGTAAGATAACACAAACAACATGTTAAACATACTCGGAATAGCATAAAGCCAATAGGTAGATATGGTGGACTCACTGGAATAACTTTGGTTGAAGGTGTTGGAAACAAGTTTTTGCTTGTTGGAGTTTTTGGGCTAGCAAAAGGGAGAAAGTTGACCATCTAGATGCATGCATGAGTGTCCATAGAACTAACTAATCCATGTTAAACCAAGTAAATAACAATCAGCACCAAAACATGAATAAGTGATAGCTCTACAAAAAGAATTTGCAAACTATTACTCATAAACAAGCTCATGAATCATGCAACTATATGTATCATTAAAAATCAAGTCAAACATCCCTTTTCCCAATCTTATAAAAGCATCCAACATATTTCAACCCATATTTCCAGTAGCTCTCTCATATATAATTGATAGTGTGGTGGTCTCTCAAGACTCAAACAAAAACAAAAAACGACGCTCCAAGTTTATGCGATAAAGTGTTTCGATCGAAAAACAGAAGTTGGACGTGTGCAAACCGAGAGTGTGTAGGTCCAGCGGGGTTGTCTTCACATCCCCAAGCTTATGGTCTTCACCATCCTTGGATAGCTCTTGGTGCATCTCCTCCAATCCCTGTGAAAAAACTTCAAAACACCGTTTCTCCCATCTCTTTTCTGTGGGGTGCATTAATAGTGATAAACAAATAGGTTCCTTGCTGCATATAATCCTTGAACAAAAATTCATATGACATGTCCAGAAAGTGTATAATGTTGTATGCCTACTCATAAACTCAATTGGATCAAAAAGATTCAACTTAAAAGCTCAAAGCATGCATCAAACAAAATGGGACAGAATCTGTCCAGAAAAACAGCAGCAGCAAAACGTATTTTTCTACCCTACCAAACTTTCTCGAAAAATTCCGAAAAATTCATGCATACAGAGGATGAAAAGTTGCAACTACAGTTCAAATATGAGCTCATTCGGAGTTACAGAATAAGAATTAAAAATCATACCGTGCACTGACTCGTGCAGGAATAAAATCTCCGAACGCTATAAGCAACTTTTTCAAACCAAAAAGGGTAAAACTTGGCACTTTATTAAAAACTCCAGAACCTAACTAGACACAAAATCTCTTGTTACAGCAAGAGGACACAAAGAAAAATCACACACAAAAATAACCGGGTTGCCTCCCGCAAAGCGCTTTCTTTATAGCCATATAGCTAGGCTTCTTACTTGTTGTTTTATTGTGGACGAAGCTCATGAGGGAGCTTGAACTTTGGTGGTTCCCTCTTCCTTGGAAAGTGTTCCATGCACTTCTTGTGTGGAAACTGAAACTTTACATTCCCTTCCTTTGAATCAATGATAGCACCTGTGGTACGAAGAAAAGGTCTTCCAAGAATAATAGGACTAGAGGTTTTATTCCCCATATCCATGATTAGAAAATCCACAGGCACAAAAGTCATATGTAACTCTACCATAACATCACTTACTTTTCCCAAAGCATGTTTAATAGAGTCATCAGCAAGTGCTAGTTCAATAGAGCATTTTTCAAGATTTTTCAATTCAAGCACTTCATATAGTTCTTTAGATAAAACAGAGACACTAGATCCTAGATCAAGTATGGCATGGTGTGTCTCTTTTCCAATAGTTACTAGTACCTTAGGTATCCACATATCCCCAAGCTTAGGTGGTATCATAGCCTCTTGGTTGTACCTAGCAATCTTTTCTTTCAAGACATGATTAGCAATATAAGAACCAAAACCTGCTTGGTTAGTGTTGATGGAAGGATCACTTGCAAATTTTTGTAAGATAGATATTAATTCATGCAAGCTACAATTTTCTAAGTCAAGCAAAGGATCCTTGACTTCATTAAGCATTTTAACTTCCTCAACTTCAACCTCTTTCATTACCCCAATAGATTCTTTAGCAACTCTCTCTTGCTCATGAATGTGTTCCCAAGACTTATTGATAACCTCTTGGCAATATTTTATTGTTTCCTCATGTTTTTGGGCTGTAATGATGCTCTTTAATGATGAGACTTCCTTAGTAAGCTGATCTACCCTTTCAAACAAAGCATCTTGTTTTTCAAACTTAGAGATAAATTCCTTATTAAGCTCTTTTTGGGTAGATATAAAAGATCTAATGGTGTTTTCCAAGTCACTAGAAACATTACCACTAGAAGCATATTTATTTGGCACATATGGGGGTTTATTATAAGAGTTATAATTGTTGTTACCATACCCATTATTACCATAGTTCCTAATGAAGTTGACATCAATATTTTCAGAATTGTTTCCAACTAGTTCTTGCAAAGGAACATTTTCAACACTAGGTTTATTAAGCAAAGCAAGAATAGTATCCATTTTAGATGACAAATCATTAGTTTCTTCAATAGAGTTCACTTTCTTAGAAGGATTAGGTGCCCTATCAGTATGCCATTGACTATAGTTTTGTAAAATGCTTTCCAATATATTTTTAGCTTCTACTATAGTCTTACTCATAAAAGCACCTCCAGCAGCAGAATCAAGTATGTTTCTAGACATGTAGTTTAAACCATTGTAGAAAGAGTGTAATATGGTCCATTCATTAACTCCATGTGAGGGACAAGTTCTAAGCATAAGTTTTATCCTATCCCAAGCCATAGCAACATGTTCATTTTCATTTTGCCTAAAAGAAAGGATGTTGTTTCTATTTTGCAAAATTTTAACAGGGGGATAATATTTCTTAATGAAAGCTTCTTTTAGATCATCCCAAGAATTAATACTACCAGATGGCAAGGAATGCAACCACTCTTTAGCTTTTCCTCTAAGTGAAAAAGGAAATAACTTCAGTTTTAGGATATCACTTTCCACATTTTTAAACTTTTGCATGTCACATATTTCAACAAAGTCATGAAGATGCATAGAGGCATCCTCCATAGCACTACCACCAAATTGTTCCCTAGTTATCAAGTTCAACAAACTAGGACTTACTTCATAACTCTCAGCATTTATCTTAGGTGTGGCAATAGCTCTCGTGATAAATTGATCATTAGGAGTGTTTGTGTAGTCACACAGCTTAGTTCTTTCTCCCATTTTAGCAAGTTTTTTTGGTATTTTTAATTTTTTATGCAAAACTGAAATAAATATGATATGATATGCAATGACACTAACAAAACAAATAAATTGCTTTGTAAGTAAAGATGGATAAGATGGTGCTCACGTAGGTGCAACCTCCCCAAGCTTAGGTGTTAGCACAAGTTGGTGACGTTGACTTTGTTGTGAGATGAATGCGATGATGCACACCCTTGGATAAATCTCTCAGCTACGATTCCCCGGCAACGGCGCCAGAAAACGTCTTGATGACCCGAAGAGCAAGTCTTGATGCCTGCACAAATAAACGGGATTAGGTTGAGACTCCAAGTGCAGAGTGTATAGTAAGTGGAAGACAGTTTTCCCCACGAGGGGTGACTCGAGGGTTTAATATCGAACTCTCGGGGAATCTGAAGTGGTAGATTTATCTTCTTATCCTTCTTTTGGTTACCTACAAAACAAGGTTAGATGTTTTGGTCCTCAACCTCACCTGTGGTTGTCAAGCACAAGGTGTAAGAATGATATCAGGATAGTTATGCAATGCAAACAAGAAATAAATATGCAATGATGGTGGATGCAATGATAAATGATATTTTTGGGTTTTTGAATGATGTATGCAAGATGAAAAGTATTTTTGTATTTTCGGATTTAATGATGGCTGAAAATAGAAAAGTGGTATATGGTGTTGGAAAGGTGTTTCTTATGATTAAAAATGGACTGGGGTTCATGGTTTCACAAATGCACTCTCTCTTTATAAAGTGGTAGACAATGGAACACACAAAGTTAACATATGAGATTGCAACACAGGGTTTGATAACAAGTTACTTAGATATATGGGCATCACGTCCTAACATAGAGATCTTTTGGTTATTAACCTCTCTTATACTCCACCAAGATGCGAACTAAATCATAACACCTCAGTAATTAAGATAACTCAGAGTATAGCATTAAGTATCATGACATGAAGTGAAAATAAGAACATGCTAGATCTAGTCATGGAGTAGTGGCAATGGTCACACCCACATCCTCGTAGCGATGCATGTAAAATGCATACATGAACTTTGCACTTTAATTGCTTATATTCCAATCATATTTGCATCATATAAGGGTTATATCAATGTTTTATCATGATTTTGGGAATACTTCATAGTTTTCCCATTTATTTGGAATTAACCCTGCACAGGCAGAAAACCCTAGTTTTGTATTTTAATGTTTCAGGGACCCAAACGTCAACGAAATCACCTGGAAATTTACGGGCGTCAATATTTGGAAGGAAGAAGGACTACGGAAAAAGGAAGCAAGCAAACGGAGACCCGAGGGCCAAACGGGCCTGGCCCACCCGTTTGGGCCTCGTGGCTCCGTTGCCGTCGATCTTCGCTCCACCGCCTTCGTCTTGACCTAAAAACGCCTATAAAAAAGGTCCCCCGTCGTTCTCTGGAAGGAGCGCCGCAAACACAGAAACACCGAAACGGAGATCAGGAGCTGCAGATTGGAGGGGGAAAACTCCGGCGGGGCGCTGCCGGCGTGGTCTCCACTTCTCCATCGACTTCTCCACCGTCTCCATGATGAAGAGGGAGTAGTCCACCTCTGGACTATGGGTTTGTGGAAGTAACTTATGTATCTCTCCTCTCTTGAGCTTCACTAATTAGCACCGTATGAGCTGCTGAACATGATTACGGTCACCGTTGTAATACCTTTGTGGTGGATCTTTATGAGTTAATATATGTTTGAGATTGCAATGTTTGTTTCAGTTATGAGTATAGATGCATATTATGTACCCCGTTCTTGTCTACTTGTTTTGATCAAGCATGTTTATGAGAGCGTGTGTGGGGGAACGTGTGCATTAGTTGGAGTAACGGGGGGTGGCTAGTGCAGTGAACGTGAGAGAAAGTTCTGCGATCCACTTTGGTATCTTTACCTTACTTTGTTACCTCACTAGGGATAAACTAAAATACCATGCTACCGGGGATGTGGGCGTGACCATTGCCACTACTCCATGACTAGATCTAGCATGTTCTTATTTTCACTTCATGTCATGATACTTAATGCTATACTCTGAGTTATCTTAATTACTGAGGTGTTATGATTTAGTTCGCATCTTGGTGGAGTATAAGAGAGGTTAATAACCAAAAGATCTCTATGTTAGGACGTGATGCCCATATATCTAAGTAACTTGTTATCAAACCCTGTGTTGCAATCTCATATGTTAACTTTGTGTGTTCCATTGTCTACCACTTTATAAAGAGAGAGTGCATTTGTGAAACCATGAACCCCAGTCCATTTTTAATCATAAGAAACACCTTTCCAACACCATATACCACTTTTTATTTTCAGCCATCATTAAATCCGAAAATACAAAAATACTTTTCATCTTGCATACATCATTCAAAAACCCAAAAATATCATTTACATTGCATCCACCATCATTGCATATTTATTTCTTGTTTGCATTGCATAACTATCCTGATATCATTCTTACACCTTGTGCTTGACAACCACAGGTGAGGTTGAGGACCAAAACATCTAACCTTGTTTTGTAGGTAACCAAAAGAAGGATAAGAAGATAAATCTACCACTTCAGATTCCCCGAGAGTTCGATATTAAACCCTCGAGTCACCCCTCGTGGGGAAAACTGTCTTCCACTTACTATACACTCTGCACTTGGAGTCTCAACCTAAATCCCGTTATTTGTGCAGGCATCAAGACTTGCTCTTCGGGATCATCAAGACGTTTTCTGGCGCCGTTGCCGGGGAATCGTAGCTGAGAGATTTATCCAAGGGTGTGCATCATCGCATTCATCTCACAACAAAGTCAACGTCACCAACTTGTGCTAACACCTAAGCTTGGGGAGGTTGCACCTACGTGAGCACCATCTTATCCATCTTTACTTACAAAGCAATTTATTTGTTTTGTTAGTGTCATTGCATATCATATCATATTTATTTCAGTTTTGCATAAAAAATTAAAAATACCAAAAAAAACTTGCTATCATGGTGCTTGGAAACAAACAAGGAGGGAGTTCTCTAGGGAATTCTGTTTCTAGTTTTAAACAATATCATGGAGAAACATTAAAAGATGCTTGGGTAAGAATTAATAGGATGCATTATGAAGATCCTACACCTTGTGAAGATGAAAAGCTAAATCTTTATTTCTATTATGGAATAGATCCTTGGTATCAAAATGCTTTAGATGGGGCTACAGGTGGAAGTTTTGTCTTGTCAACACCACCTTGTGCAGCCATGACACTTAGAAGGATTTTTGGTAGCTTTGTGGGTAGCAAGAAAAAGTTGGAAGACACCACAATAGCACTTGCTTCATCAAAGGATAAATTTGAAACTAAGTTAGAAAAGCTACCTAGTAAGGAAGATTTTGAACAACTAGTTTCTTATTCTGAAAACATTATTCCAAAGATAAACAATGAATTGGTTAATGTCATGCATAAGTTGAGAATTTGTGAGAAAGAATTTCTGGAAAAAGATGTTTACCTGAACAATATTGAGGAAAAATTGGTTCGAGTTAGTGATTCATTGAGAAAAGATTCATCTCTTAAACATGTGAAAGAGTTCCTGTAGAACAAGTATGGGTTAAAAAGGAAAAGAAAGTTGAGGAAGTTAAAATGCTTAATGAAGTCAAGGATCCTTTGCTTGACTTAGAAAATTGTAGCTTGCATGAATTAATATCTATCTTACAAAAATTTGCAAGTGATCCTTCCATCAACACTAACCAAGCAGGTTTTGGTTCTTATATTGCTAATCATGTCTTGAAAGAAAAGATTGCTAGGTACAACCAAGAGGCTATGATACCACCTAAGCTTGGGGATATGTGGATACCTAAGGTACTAGTAACTATTGGAAAAGAGACACACCATGCCATACTTGATCTAGGATCTAGTGTCTCTGTTTTATCTAAAGAACTATATGAAGTGCTTGAATTGAAAAATCTTGAAAAATGCTCTATTGAACTAGCACTTGCTGATGACTCTATTAAACATGCTTTGGGAAAAGTAAGTGATGTTATGGTAGAGTTACATATGACTTTTGTGCCTGTGGATTTTCTAATCATGGATATGGGGAATAAAACCTCTAGTCCTATTATTCTTGGAAGACCTTTTCTTCGTACCACAGGTGCTATCATTGATTCAAAGAAGGGAATGTAAAGTTTCAGTTTCCACACAAGAAGTGCATGGAACACTTTCCAAGGAAGAGGGAACCACAAAGTTCAAGCTCCCTCATGAGCTTCGTCCACAATAAAACAACAAGTAAGAAGCCTAGCTATATGGCTATAAAGAAAGCGCTTTGCGGGAGGCAACCCGGTTATTTTTATGTGTGATTTTTCTTTGTGTCCTCTTGCTGTAACAAGAGATTTGTGTCTAGTTAGGTTCTGGAGTTTTTAATAAAGTGCCAAGTTTTACCCTTTTTGGTTTGAAAAGTTGCTTATAGTTCGGAGATTTTATTCCTGCACGAATCAGTGCACGGTATGATTTTTAATTCTTATTCTGTAACTCCGAATGAGCTCATATTTGAACTGTAGTTGCAACTTTTCATCCTCTGTATGCATGAATTTTTCGGAATTTTTCGAGAAAGTTTGGTAGGGTAGAAAAATACGTTTTGCTGCTGCTGTTTTTCTGGACAGATTCTGTCCCATTTTGTTTGATGCATGCTTTGAGCTTTTAAGTTGAATCTTTTTGATCCAATTGAGTTTATGAGTAGGCATACAACATTATATACTTTCTGGACATTCATATGAATTTTTGTTCAAGGATTATATGCAGCAAGGAACCTATTTGTTTATCACTATTAATGCACCCCACAGAAAAGAGATGGGAGAAACGGTGTTTTGAAGTTTTTTCACAGGGATTGGAGGAGATGCACCAAGAGCTATCCAAGGATGGTGAAGACCATAAGCTTGGGGATGTGAAGACAACCCCACTGGACCTACACACTCTCGGTTTGCACACGTCCAACTTCTGTTTTTCGATCGAAACACTTTATCGCATAAACTTGGAGCGTCGTTTTTGTTTTTGTTTGAGTCTTGAGAGACCACCACACTATCAATTATATATGAGAGAGCTACTGGAAATATGGGTTGAAATATGTTGGATGCTTTTATAAGATTGGGAAAAGGGATGTTTGACTTGATTTTTAATGATACATATAGTTGCATGATTCATGAGCTTGTTTATGAGTAATAGTTTGCAAATTCTTTTTGTAGAGCTATCACTTATTCATGTTTTGGTGCTGATTGTTATTTACTTGGTTTAACATGGATTAGTTAGTTCTATGGACACTCATGCATGCATCTAGATGGTCAACTTTCTCCCTTTTGCTAGCCCAAAAACTCCAACAAGCAAAAACTTGTTTCCAACACCTTCAACCAAAGTTATTCCAGTGAGTCCACCATATCTACCTATTGGCTTTATGCTATTCCGAGTATGTTTAACATGTTTTGTGTTATCTTACCTCTGAATGAAAATGTTTATGTTATTGATTGCATGGAAAAATTGGTTATATAGCTCTCACGAACTTGATGCACATTTCTATCATTGCATAATAAAACATGACCCATTGTGATTAAGATTATGATGCTAGTGGCTTGATAAATGTTCGAGGTTGGAGTTAGCCCATATGTGCTGTCACATGCAAAGCTTTCAACATGCTCCTTCATCTCATTTAGTTGATATCATGTACTTTTGTTATGGATGCTATCATGGTGAAATGAGGTGGAAATGAAGTAGTTTAAATGAGTTTGTATAAATGGTTAGAGAGACGCCTGGGCCGCTAATCTAAGCCATGCATCATTCATGGTGGAAATTTACTTACATACTATGGTGAACCTTCTGTGATACACCTTGCAATAAAAAACTATTCCAAATGGTAAATAAAAAGGGTGTTGAGATTGTTCATTTTGTTTGTTTGTCTTGTCATTTTGATATGGGCTTGTTCCATATCTGGGACAAGAGGTACCCCAGTTGACGCTCTTGATGATACTATTATTACTTACAATGATATAACTTGAACTTGCTTTGTTTCCTAAGTTGAGTAATCATGGTGTAGTACTTGTATTCAAGGGGCATGAGACATCCAACCTTTACTTTGTCAAGCACACTACTCATATTTGCTTTCACTTTAACCTTAATCATTCAAGATGCTATGATAGGGGCAATGAGAGCTTGACACCAATGAATACCTTATTGCAATCATTAACTTAAGTAGAAGAGTTTGGAAGTTGGATGAAACTTATGCATGCTTTACCTCTACTCACATATACATCTTTCCAAAGTGTACACCTATCATATTCAGATTTTCATCTACACTCTATGACCATTGTAGGATGTTCTACTTATCATTATGCATACATGTGTTCCATATTACTTGCTACTATGTTACACTTTGTGAACTATCAATGAACATCCTTGTCTTGAATACTTGATATCACTTCATAAACTATTTGCATATTGCTACTCCTTTGAAGAATGAATCATTTGACTATATGTAGCAATAGTAATCATCTTTGATATCCATTGTTAAGTATTAAATTGCAAAGTCCATGTTAGTTTTATCATCTTCATACTCGAGGACGAGCATGGATTAAGCTTGGGGATGTTGATGCATGTAAAATGCATACATGAACTTTGCACTTTAATTGCTTATATTCCAATCATATTTGCATCATATAAGGGTTATATCAATGTTTTATCATGATTTTGGGAATACTTCATAGTTTCCATTTATTTGGAATTAACCCTGCACAGGCAGAAAACCCTAGTTTTGTATTTTAATGTTTCAGGGACCCAAACGTCAACGAAATCACCTGGAAATTTACGGGCGTCAATATTTGGAAGGAAGAAGGACTACGGAAAAAGGAAGCAAGCAAACGGAGGCCCGAGGGCCAAACGGGCCTGGCCCACGCGGCCAGGTACTGTGGCCGCGTGGGACCCACCCGTTTGGGCCTCGTGGCTCCGTTGCCGTCGATCTTCGCTCCACCGCCTTCGTCTTGACCTAAAAACGCCTATAAAAAAGGTCCCCCGTCGTTCTCTGGAAGGAGCGCCGCACAAACACAGAAACACCGAAACGGAGATCAGGAGCTGCAGATTGGAGGGGGAAAACTCCGGCGGGGCGCTGCCGGCGTGGTCTCCACCTTCTCCATCGACTTCTCCACCGTCTCCATGATGAAGAGGGAGTAGTCCACCTCTGGACTATGGGTTTGTGGAAGTAACTTATGTATCTCTCCTCTCTTGAGCTTCACTAATTAGCACCGTATGAGCTGCTGAACATGATTACGGTCACCGTTGTAATACCTTTGTGGTGGATCTTTATGAGTTAATATATGTTTGAGATTGCAATGTTTGTTTCAGTTATGAGTATAGATGCATATTATGTACCCCGTTCTTGTCTACTTGTTTTGATCAAGCATGTTTATGAGAGCGTGTGGGGGGAACGTGTGCATTAGTTGGAGTAACGGGGGGTGGCTAGTGCAGTGAACGTGAGAGAAAGTTCTGCGATCCACTTTGGTATCTTTACCTTACTTTGTTACCTCACTAGGGATAAACTAAAATACCATGCTACCGGGCAGTCCTTCTTGCTGTGGGCTGACGTAGAACCATTTCTTGCTCCAGTTTTGTGCTGAATCGACTTGTTGGATGTCAAAGTACTCGACTTCCTTGCGAGCCTGGATGTTGAAGCCGCCAACGGCACACACGCCGTCCGGGCCGGCGTTCCTCTTCACATTGAAGATCTTCTTCCAAAGACCCCAATGAGGGTGCACCCCCAGAAAACACTCGCAAAGCACAAAGAACACATCAATGTGCAACATGGAGTTGGGGGTGAAGTCGTGCAACTGCACCCTATACGCGTACATCAGCGCGCGCACGAAATCGTGAACAGGGAAAGAGAAGCCCCTGTTCACGAAATCATGGAAGCACACGCGCTCGCCCTCTTTGGGTTGAGGGCTTACCTCGTCGCCGGGGATGCGCGCGGGCAGCAATGCGGCGGAGGGCAGCCACATATCCCGCCGATATCCGTCCAGCTTTGAGGCTGTCATAACGGACCTCGTCCAACCCCCAGCCTTCTTCTTCAGCGGCACTGCTCCACCTGCGCCCGCGGCGGTGATGATCGGCGCGGTGGAGGCCGCGACGCCCGGGCAGCCTTCCTCTTCGCCGCCTTGGTCATGGCTACGATTGCTAGGAAAGCGGAGCGCGAGGCAGGAGGAAGAAGAAGTAGAAGCAGAGGCGGCGGGGAGCAAATGGCAAGTAAAATTAATTTACCACGCCGGTCCCGTACTTATTCCTACAGGATACAGATCCCAACCGTTGATGAAAGATCGTGGGTAGCACTCCACATCTAACCGTACACGTGGCGGTCACGGAGGGCAACCGTCGCCGGCCACTCCGCCCACTACGCACAGGAATCTAGGGGACCATCATCAAGTCGCCGTAAAAACCGCGCTTCAGCGGTCAAATCTAGTTCAAACGGCACCGTTTTTTTCGGTCAGCACTGCAAAATTGGGCCCACGTATGTCACGTCCCATCTGTCATATTGCGCACGCCACCGCTCTGTCAGAAGGCGCAGTCGTCAAATGCGTCATCCCTGACGTCATCATGACCATCCCTTTAAAAGCGTTCGAGTCCTCTCAAGAAAAAACCGGTCACTCGACCGCCTCGTCGAGTTCGAGGGTGAAAATCAAAACTAAGGCAAAGCCGGTCGCTCGACCGCCTCGTTCATTTCGAGAGTGGAATTCAAAGTGAGAAAATATGGTCACTCGACCGTTTCATCGACTTAGCATGCATAACTCCCATCGGGAGCGAATAAAAAAAAATTATCGAATATTGTACAAGTTTCAGAAAGATGAAATCATCCTCAACTGCAAGCAGTTAAGCATAATCTCGGGGGCTACTCCCATCGGGAGCGCTGTCGCGCACCCGATAAGAAAAACGACATGAGGTTACTCAAGACATGCGGTCGAAGTGTATTTCGACTTAGCTGCTTAACTCTATCACAAATTCCCGGGATTGCGTCCGCCGCATATGTACCTCGGATTCTGCACGCACAGTGTAAAGGTAAGACCCGCCGATCCGTCGGGTTGGGCCAGGGACCACTGCCAGCAGTGTAACCCCTGCAACTTTCCATGTCAACAGACATGAAGAAAATCCTAGCGGACGCGTTAGGTTGCAAAGTTATGCTGCAGATCGAACTCTGTAAGACCTCCACGGCATGAGTCGAATCTGACCAGCTTGTTCCAGGTTCGAGTCCGGGGACTCGAGCTTGATGTAGGCTAGTAAGGTTTTGCCCAAAAGTGCAGTTAACTGGTCCTGATCCGTCGAGTGTACCAGGCCTACTATGTCAATATCCCTAGGCATAACAAACAAAACATTAGTCGACGAATTTCCGACTTAACATGTACATACGAGGCAGTCTCGGCTCATAAGTGTACAAAGCAAAACAATCAAATACTCACAGCATACCTGATCTACCAGGAATATAGCAAAGTAAGCAAAATATGACGTGCGTTACGGAGGAGTCCCTGCCCGATTCTTCGAGTCGACCAAGCACTCGGGGGCTAGTGACGGAGATGTACCCTTCGGGTGTTCTGCTATGAGGATACCTGGTGCACGTACGAGCTAAGGCCCATGGATAGGCCTCGGCCAAAGCCCACGAAGGTGGCCCAAGAAGATGACGTATGCTCCAAGATCAGTAAACCCTAAGTCGGTAGAAACCTATCTTACTTGTAAACCTAGTCGGTTGCGAATCCCCGAGACCCAGCCTCCTATATAAAGGCTGGGAGGGCTGCCGATCTAAGGCAAGCAATACTCGAACCACCATAGCCCTTGCGAGATCATCATCTCGCCGGGACGCCAGTGTACACCTCATACATCAATAATCAGACAAGCAGGAAGTAGGGTGTTACCCTCCGGGGGCCTGAACCTGGGTAAACCTCGCTTGTCAGCCGACGATACTACCAACACCACCACGTCTCTCCCTCTAATCTTAACCCTAGGTATCTAACCATGGATATTGATGAGTTAATCCCTCGTCAATCACAATATTGAAAAGCATATGGAACGATGAGTCCCCTTCTCTCGAGCCCTAAGTAATACCCAATATCATCACTTGCTCTATCTCGACATTTCCACGCTATATAAACATGTCAGTCCATTCACTCCACGAAAGGATAATTCGACCTCAGTGGTGGCGCCAGCAGGGGGTCGAGCCTGGTCGGCGACCCCCCTCAGATTTGGTAGAAAAAAAATTAGGTACTAGGAAAATAGGAAAAAAGAAAAGTCACACTACGCCCCCGCCCAGTCCGACCCGTCGACCCCGAGTCCCCGACCTAAACCGCCCCTGCCTCTTCTCTCCCCCCCTGCCTCTTCTCTCCCCGCGCCGGCGCCACCACACTCCGCCCCCGCCCAGTCCGCCTCACGCCAGCGCCGGCCACCGCCCTGACTCGCCCGACCGCGCCTCATCCCCGCGCCGCCACACTCCGCCCCCCCCCCCCCCCCCCCGCCAGCCCGCATCTCGTTTGCCGCCCGCTCGCTGCCGTGTGCGAGAAGGCCGAGACCCGATGCGCCAAGAGGTTCCTGCAGACGGCGCCAGGGGGAGGAGCGGGCAGGGCTCATGGCATCGCTCGGCTGCTCGACAAGCTCGCCGCCGTTGCGGAGAAGGTCGAGACCCGATGCGCCGAGAAGCTCCTGTATAATAGCGACAAGGGGAAGAGCGGGCAGGGCGAGCTATACGTCGGCGCCAGGCTCTGCTTCCTCGAAACCACGATCTGGTCAGTTCCCTTCCTAACCCTTTTTTTTCGATTTTGCTACTAGTATTTCTGAATAAAATGCCGCAGCTATGGTTCTGGTACTGATTTGAGGGAAAGTGGCATAAACCTAGTAATCATCTTTTACGTTCTCGCAGTATGAATGTGCGGTGAGCTGGTGCTGTAGTAGTCTAGTAGAACCACGATCAGATGGCGAGAGCACTGAATAAATGGAGCCATGCAGATATATGTAGGATTCATAGACCAACTAATTTGTGCAAGTGGCTGATTTTGCTCCCTCAAGCTTTCTCCAGTGAATGGAAGAACCATGAATGTTTTCATATCTTAAGATACTATTGAGAATTGAAAGGTAGCATATCGCTGAAAGTTGCTGAAGTATCTATGCGTCGTCTATTGGATGGATTGTTAATTGATTTTGCTTGTAAAAAGTTGTCATACATTTGGTTTAGTGAAATCATTGGTATTCCAACACATCGAGATGGTTCTGAAGTAAGTGTTGTCAATTTTTTTTTTTGCCGGTGACACACCTTTTACTGTTCACCCCACTCGTCTCAATTCCTGGCTCCGCCACTGTTCTGACCTTACCATGTTTTCTCAAAATCAATTTTCAAAACGAACATCATCCACTTGAGTTTTTTGTGTGGACCCTATTGGCCGATGGGGCACCTGTGGAGACGCCATTTATAGGAACAGTCACTGTAGTGGAGTACGGGGACTCCGTCTGCTGACTTCTGTCATGGCCGGCGCCATCCACCGCCGGCTCTCCTACTCGCCGTCGTTGCGGTCGCCGCCCTCCTCATCCCCCGCGCCTCCGCCTTTCGCAACGCGCACCCCTCACTGCACTCCGCTGAGGGCGATTCAGATGAGTGGGATGACTTCGCCGACGACTACCCCGCGACCGACCCCTCCTCTCCCCATCATCCTGGGTGCCCCTCCTTGACCCAGCCACCTCCTCCGCATCGGATTATAAGCCGGAATCGCCGTCCGATGCGCTCTTCATCGCGGGCGCCCGCGGAATGATCTGCGCGGCGTCCTCGGGGGACGTCGCCGCTTTCTCCACCGCGTGCGCGCAGATCGAAGCTGCGGCCGCGGCGGGACACCCGGCGCGCAGTCGGCGCTGGCGTTCCTCTCCGGGGCCGGTATGACGCGACCGGTGTCCCGCTCGCGCGCCTTC
The DNA here is from genome assembly GCA_947311845.1 of Poa pratensis. Lineage (NCBI taxonomy): Eukaryota > Viridiplantae > Streptophyta > Magnoliopsida > Poales > Poaceae > Poa > Poa pratensis. The sequence goes on from CAMZMU010000117.1 coordinate 24,879,691, forward strand.
CTGCTGCACAAAGTGGCCGCTGACGCAGGAGACCTCCGGTCTAAGATGGCGCTCGCGTACTCCTATTTCCGCCAGGAGGTGACGTGATTCACTTCAGTTATTTGCTTACTTGTGTAATTTATCCATTCTGATGGGGAATACGTTATTGAGTGATTTTTGTTAGGTTAGCTTGCTTCTTGCAATTGAACGGATCAGCCTCGCATGGTTAACAGCATACGTCATGTGAATCTTCATCTCCATAGAGTACTTGTTGGCTAGTTTTGTTAAATTAATTGGTACGTAGCTTATATTATTGTTCGTTGGTGCATGAAATTCTTATAATGATTTCAAATTTAACCTCCAATGTTGCAGCAAAATTGTGTACAGACATGATGTTCGTAGGAGTTGGAGTGATGGCCTGGTGGGGTCATATTCCTTAGGGCCGATGTATTCCTGTAAAATTTCTAACAGTCCAACTCAACTTGCAAGTTGAGGTGATCGAAATAGCATGAATCAAGCTGCTGAAATTTAGTTGTATTTTTTCTGTCAACTGTGTAGTTCTTTTAACCACTCGGAAATTAAGGCTGTAGAGGCCCACACGCCAGTGGCCTGTTGCATACTAGCAGCTTCCACTATTAAGAATTTCAAGCTTTGTTACTGTTTAAAAAGCCTCTGTCTTTATGTATGTACAGTTGTTAGCAGTGGTGGATGCCTTGTTGCACTATTGTTTGACAACCGTGGTGTTTTGTTTGCATGAAGTAAAGGAAAATGACAATATTGTTCGAACATATATATGCTAACATGTCTCTTCATGTATCTGCATGCCGAGTTTTATTATTCCTTTCGTTTGCTTGTGTTTGTTGTGCAATCTTTCGTTGTACGTCATCATATGATGCTCATGAATACTCAGTTTGTTGTCTGAAATTTGATGCTTTGGTGATTCTGATCCATGTGTTATGTTTGGCAGTACATTTTAAAAATACCTTTATGTCTATGGTCTATGCTCCATAAATTATCTGGGCCTAATTATTGTGACATACTCCAGATTGCCTGGGACTTGGTTATGTCCGTCTCAATGCTATTGCCAATATTAGATTATTTATCAGCTTGATCGATTTGCTTTTGCAGATGTATGAAGAGGCAGTCACACTATATGCTGAACTTGCAGAGGCAGCTCTGACAAGCTCCTTAGTTCTTAAGGACCCACCAGGCATTGAAACAGTCCGGCTACAAGGTGAAACTGAAGAAAACAAGGAGACCTTGTGGAAGTCCCGTGTTGTGGATGATGAAGATTTTCAAATCACAGAGTACCAGGCCCAACGAGGCAATGCTGCGCTATGTACAAGTTAGGGCTTATTTATTACTATGGTCTACGAGGATTCAGACGTGATTATGGTAAATCTTATCACTGGTTCTCTAAGGCTGTGGAGAAAGGCGATACACATGCTATAGAGCTTCTGGGGGAAATCGACACTAGAGGCGCTGGAGTGGAAAGAAACTACACCGAAGCATACAGATGGTTGATACTTGCAGCAAAGCAGCAACAATATTCAGCTTACAATGGACTTGGTTATTTTTATGTGAAAGGCTATGGAGTGGAGCAGAAAAACTTGACAAAAGTAAGTCATATTATTCTTATGCATTAGAATTTGGAATGCAGTTGCATATTTTTATGTAGGTCATAATGCCTAGACAGTTATTTTTGTTATTGGTTAGACTGGTCAACAGCGAATGTGTTGGCTAGCCTAACTAAGGAGACACCTACAAGTAAGCTACGCCAATGATTTAGTATCACATTCACATCAATTTTCAAATTGATGTTAAATTATGACTGCAAACTTTTCGAACATAGTTACAGTAACCCACTTACACTAGGATATTATTAAAGACGGTCTTGTGGCACATCTAATTGCTGATGGAAAAGAATACGTGTACCAAATGTTATATAGTTCTGCACAATCACTTAATAAATACTAAGACCTACGAAAACTTCAAATAGTCCACCTGGCTATTAGTAGAAGAAATTAGGAAATTAGATATTTTTGCCTTCTTGGTGGTTTTCAACAATAAACAGTTCTGTGTCACAATAATCTCTGTACTCATAAGCTTTAGGAACTTAAATGTTTATTTTACTTATTCTTGTTTTAGGCAAAGGAGTATTTTGAAATTGCAGCTGAGAATAAGGAGCATGGGGGTTCTTATAACCTTGGTGTGTTGTATCTAAAGGGTATTGGTGTAAAGAGGGATGAAACGACAGCATGCAGTTATTTTCTTCGTGCAGTAAATGGTGGGCAACCAAAAGCTATTTATCAAGTGGCAAAGTTGTTCCAAAAAGGCATTTGCCTTAAGAGGAACCTCCATATGGTAATGACAATTATTTTGTTCTATCAATTGTCTAATTAAATCATTCGTTGTCAGTTGTCACAAGCTTCAATGTGCATTCCTTGATCAGATCATCTTCTGTATATACGAATGGGATGTTCCCATGATTCATGTGTAACTAGATCAGCATAGCACCTAAGTTGCCCGTGAGTAGACTGGTGCTACCACTAGTGGAAGTCAGTTCCTGAATTTTAGTATCCAATTCCATTCTGAATCAATCACATCCAGTATTGATATATAATATCTTGTGAAACTTTCTTGATTAATTCGAATCCTCAGGCTACAAGTTCGATGTATCCACAGGAATTATTTCCTTCTAGTTAATTTCGCGCACAATGTTTACAAAATGTTCAACAATATACCCTGTCTAACAAGCTTGATATATTTGGAAAAGAAGCTTTTCATTATTATTAAGGAATCAAGCTTAATGCGTAACATTCAGATTTTAGAGCCAATGCTTACATTAAATATAAATGACTTCAAAATAGAAAAACCCTCTGCCAAAAAAATGTAAATACCACTTATTTAAATATTTGATCGTCGTCCTCCAGTAAAAATGGAAACTAGTAATTGTATTCACGTGTTTCTTTATCCATGCGAAGTATCGATTTTCAACTTGTTTGCACTTTCCCCTTTAATAGCGCAGTGTGTTTTAAATCTAAATGTAGATTCTATGCAAGGCTCGTAAATAAATCTGTGTATGGAGGTGTCGCTGTATGCTGCGTGATATAGCTGTCTGCTAGAATATTGCAAGCCTGCAGTTTCACGGTGCAATAGCAAATGCTGTGGAGCGGCTGCAGTTCCCGTCTGAAAAAAAGTGTGACATGTGCATGTAACAGTGCGTACCATCTTTAGATTTATAGTGCATTTGCCCTTTGTCACCTTTATGTTTGTAAATGATGGGCCCTACTAACCAAAGAAACGGCATGCAGTGCTGAAGTATATATTTCCAGTTTCAAGATTGAAGAGAAAATACTCTGCTCTGGCAGATCAAGTTGTTGATTAATTTGGTTCAGTGATATTAGTTGTTATGGTACGAATGACATTGATATTGCAAAAGAACTGAATCATTACTGTTTGTTGTTTCAGGCAACAGTTCTGTACAAGTCTGTTGCTGAGAGGGGCCCCTGGAGCTCGCTGTCTAGATGGGCTCTGGAATCATATTTAAAAGGTGACATAGGGAAAGCATTGCTCTTGTATTCTAGAATGGCGGATCTTGGGTATGAGGTTGCCCAAAGCAATGCCGCCTGGATTCTTGATAGGTATGGCGAGGAACATATTTGCATGGGGAGTCTGGTTTCTGTACAGATACCGAAAGACATCTCCGTGCACATGCTTTGTGGTTGCAAGCAGCTGAGCAGGGTAATGAACATGCTGCTTTGTTGATTGGTGATGCCTACTACTATGGCCGGGTATGTGCAATGGTCCTCTTGAGTTGCTATAACTCATTTCTGAAGTTTTCTCTTGGAACTTCTTAGATGATTTACACGTTTGTGCTAAAATTACTTAACGAATTTATATCAAGCACCATATGTTTTAGGGACTCTAATATTTTATGTTGGAGGCGTGGTCCTCATTTTTCCCTCTTAGTTTGTCTTCTGAAATTTGCAAAGAATATGGTTAGTTGGCACCAATACAGACCATCTTGTTGCATTCAATAGAAATGTTGTCTCAGACGTTATGCTTATGCATTTGTACGGAATGTCTTTTGAGATGAGTCAACTGTCATGCTTTATGGTGCAACTTTTCCAAAATCACTATTTGGATAGCCAAGTTAAACATGACTTCCAAGTTCACAAACATGAAAACTCACAGAATATATATTGACAATGGGTTGTGCCCGCAACATAGTTGCGGAGTCTTGTTTCTGCTTCTAAATTTGATTCCTTACTTCAGAAATATTATGGGACTGTGCGTTCTCTAGAGACTGTCATGGTACTATTGCTGAAATCACATCTTGGATCTGTCCTGTGTTACAGGGTGTAGGGAGGGACTATGAGCGTGCGGCAAAAGCATATATGCATGCTCAATCACAGTCTAATGCCCAGGCCATGTTTAACCTTGGGTACATGCATGAGCATGGTCTGGGAGTTCCCCTTGATTTGCATTTGGCAAAAAGATATTATGATCAGGCTGTCGAGGTGGATTCAGGCAACAGTTCTGTACAAGTCTGTTGCTGAGAGGGGCCCCTGGAGCTGTCTGTCCAGATGGGCTCTGGAATCTTATTTAAAAGGTGACATACTGACATAGGAAAAGCATTGCTCTTGTATTCCAGAATGGCGGATCTTGGTATGAGGTTGCCCAAAGCAATGCCGCCTGGATTCTTGATAGGTATGGTGTGGAACATATTTGCATGGGAGAGTCTGGCTTCTGTACAGATATGAAAAGGTACACATGCTTTGTGGTGTCAATCATCGGATGCAGAAGCTGTCGCAGGGTCTTAGTGCAGCCTTCTCTGCCTGCAAATGAACTTAGTCATTGCTGCTCCTCACGATTACACGATCGTCTGAACACTACGAGCTCAATCGCTCGCATGATTATCTGCCACTTCAGTGTGCATGATGTGGTTGTGAACTTCTATATAAACAGATCAATACAAGGCTAAGTACCTAAGGTGCATTATAATTATGTCTTCACTTGTAACTGCATTGTACTAGGTCAAACATGAAACACCCGTGGAGTTTGGATAACATGAAACATTACTACATTAGTGACATCGGCATCTGGTGTCATATTGTACTGGTGTCGATGTTCTTGCAACTTACTCCTGTAGACACCAGTACAGGAGAAAAAACTTACTCTTATAGACAAATTTACGAGTTATAATTTTATTTTATTTTGAGAAAACGAGTTAGGGACTTAAAAAAAAATTGATGAGAAAACGAGCTATGAATTGGCTTCAATTTGAGTATGTGAGTGCGAAGTGCAGCTCGTGATAGGCTCCACATTTCGTCCCTTTCTCGTTAGGGACCGGGTGGGCAATAAAATCAAGGATACCACAGGGACCCCGTAGTAATGTTGCAAGAAAGAAGAAACAAGAGCTGCTCTTGTTTCTTTCAACAGCACGCCAATGTACATCACCCGGATTGGAAACAAACCGGCTCAGTTTGCACACAACAAACATGATGTCAGGCCTTGTAGCGCTCGCTAGGTACATGAGTGAACTAATTACTTGATAGTATCTCATCTGATCCTTAGCTGTGTCTGTGAACTTTCAAATCTGCACACTAGAATCATATGGTGTTGGAGAAATTTTGCAGTCTAAATATCCAAAGAAACTCAAAATCTTCTCAACATAGTGGGATTGCAACAGTGTAATCCCACCTTCATTATCTCTCAGTAGCTTGATGTTCAAAATAACATCAGCCACACCAAGGTCTTTCATCTCAAAGTTCTGAGACAAAAATGACTTAACCTCCTCAATCACTTTGAGGTTGGTCCCAAATATCAGTATGTCATCAACATACAAGCACAGTATAACTCCTTCGCCCCCACCATGGCGATAGTATACGCATTTGTCAGCTTCATTAACAACAAAACCAGCAGAGGTTAAAGTTGTATTGAATTTCTCATGCCATTGCTTAGCTGCTTGTTTCGGGCCATATAAAGATTTCAGTAACTTACACACTTTTCCTTCCTGACCATCTATTACAAAGCCATCTGGCTGTTGCATGTAGATTTACTCATCTAGCTCTCCGTTCAGGAAAGCCGTCTTAACATCCATTTGGTGGACGAGAAGACCATGCGAGGCCGCCAAAGAGAGTAATACTCGTATGGTGGTCAGTCTGGCTACAGGTGAATAAGTATCGAAGAAATCTTCCTCTTCTTTCTGGGAATAACCCTTGGCCACAAGCCTAGCCTTGTACTTTTCAATTGTACCGTCGGGCCTAAGCTTCTTTTTGAACACCCACTTACATCCCAATGGTTTACAGCCATAGGGACGTTCAGTAATTTCCCATGTTCCGTTAGCCATGATGGAGTCCATCTCGCTACGGACCGCTTCTTTCCAGAAATCAGCATCTTGAGATACATAAGCCTCTGAAATAGAAGTGGGAGTATCATCCACAAGGTACACGAGGAAATCGTCACCAAAGGACTTTGCAGTCCTCTGTCTCTTGCCCCTACCAAGGGTTTCCTCGTCATCCTTCTCAGGATTTTCATCCTGTGTTTGTTCATAATATTCCATAGGAATGGCAGGTTCAGGAGTCTCATCAGATTCCTGTCTAGAAGTGCTAGGCATATCTCTCATAGGAAAAATATCCTCAAAGAATGTAGCATCTTTAGACTCCATAATTGTACCGATCTTCACGTCAGGTAACTCAGATTTCACTACTAGAAATCTATAGCCGACGCTATTCTTAGCGTAGCCCAAATTAACACAATCCACGGTATTTGGTCCAAGCTTACCAATTTTGGGGATCGACACATTGACTTTCGCCAAACAGCCCCAAGTACGTAAGTATGAGAGTGTCGTGCTTCTCTTCACTCATTTCTCATATGGACTGATTTCATTGTCTTTTGTCGGAACTTTATTCAGGACATGACATGACGTCAATATAGCCTCCCCCCCACCATGCCTTGGATAAACCCGATGTATCTAACATGGCGTTAACCAAATTAGTTAGAGTACGGTTTTTTCGTTTGGCAACCCCATTTGACTGGGGCGAATAGGGAGGCGTCCTCTCATGAATAATACCATGTTCCGCACATAAGGAATCAAACTCATTAGAGAAGTACTCTCCACCACGATCTGACCAGATTCGCTTAATTTTCTTTTCAAGTTGATTCTCAACTTCTGCCTTATAGATTTTAAAGTAGTGTAGAGTCTCATCTTTGGTGCTTAACAAATATACATAGCAATATCTAGTGGAATCATCTATCAGAGTCATGAAGTATCTCTTTCCACCTTCAGTCAACACACCATTCATCTCACATAGATCAGAATGTATGAGTTCTAACGGTGCCAAGTGTCTCTCCTCCGCAGCCTTATGGGGCTTGCGAGGTTGCTTTGCTTGTACACACGAATGACATTTAGAACCTTTGTCTAAAGTGAAACTTGGGATTAAATTCGATTTTACTAGCCGCGTCATACAACCGAAACTAATGTGACAAAGACGTGAATGCCAAACTTCTGCTTCAATAACATTCGAATGAATATTGTTCACGACTTTATTACAAAAATCAGCGAGAGAAAAGCGGAACAAGCCTCCGCATTCATAGCCTTTTCCAACAAACAGTCCATATTTCGTAACAACTACTTTATTAGACTCAAATACCAACTTAAATCCTTCTCTACGTAGAAGGGAGCCACTAACGAGATTCTTCTTGATGGCGGGACATGCTGCACGTTCTTGAGCTGCACGATCCTTCCCCAAGTAAACTTCAGATCGACCGTGCCAACACCAAGAACAGAAGAACTTGCGCCATTCCCCATCAATACGGATCCGTTCCCTGTGACCTGATAAGAAGAAAACAATGAAATGTCAGCACACACATGAATATTTGCACCGGTGTCAATCCACCAATCGTTAGGCTGACAAACTGAAAATACAGTAAACAAATTACCGTACCCGGATGCACCATTCTCATTGTTGCTCACAATCATGTTGACAGGCTTGGAGTCCTGTCCTGGTTTCTTGAACTTCTTTGGGCACTTGGGAGCCCAATGTTTCTCTGAACCACATGTAAAGCAGGCTCCTTTCTTCTCGGAGAGCACACGGAGCAAACGTCTTACCGTCGAAACCAGAAAAATACAACACTAAACTTGCGTGAAACGGTGAGATGAATTACTTCTGAAAAGAAATTTCAAACGGTCGACTCTATTGGACGATTTGGCAAAATATTTCTTTTTTTTGATGATTTATAATTTTTAGCAAAATAATCTAAAAAAATGTTCCAAATGTTAGACTATACGTGTACAACTAGATAGACTAAGAATTAGAGTACGTCTTGTATTCCAAGTCATTGGCTTCTTGCCTCCCAAGTTTGTACCACTATATATACCCCATGAGGGTCATGGCAATACAACAACAAATATTAGGGATTCTACAATTTCTATATGGTATCAGAGCGGTTAGTCTCACGACTCCGATCTTAGGACTTCCACCACTTCCGCATCGCGCGCCGCCCCCGGGGAGATCTCTTCTCTCCTCGGGGACGCGGCACCCGGTTTCGATCAAAGATCGGATCGGTTCTATAGATTAGATTTTAAATAATTTTTCGAAATCCCTAATTCTGTATATTAGATCTAGTTTGGCCAATAAAATCCCTAAATCTCCATTACCCTCCTCCGGTGAAAATCAGTGCAAAATCGGTGGCCACGGCGGCGACATACGGCGCGACCTGGAGCAGCTCGGATGTCCGCCGGCCGGCACCAGCAACCACGCGCCTCCAGCATCGATCGCCTCCGTCTGTGTGCATGCACATGGGTTTCTACATCCGGCATCATCAAGCGTAATCCAAGCACACTAGAGGATAAGGTATGCATGCATGCACCAACAGATCTCATCTACGTCCCAGCAGATGCACCGGCCCGGACGACCTGCAGGCTTCATCAAGTCCACGCACACTACGCGAAACTGCAACACCATCTACACCGACATCATCGACCGACGTCTACGACTACACCAAGCGACGTCTCCGTCGAGCCATAGGAATCTGCACTGCATCGCCGGAACTACGTCGAGCCGTACGACTACATTAAACATCAACATCTTCGTCAACTTCTACATCGCCAACACAATCAGCGCCAAGGTCTACATCCACGTGGGTTTTTGCCGCCGCCACCCAAAAACCCGCCGCCGCCGCACAATGACACAAAAACCCGCCGCCGCCGCAGATCCCTACCGCCACCGCACAATGAACCAAAAACCCGCCGCCGCCGCAGATCTCTGCCGCCGTCGCACAATGACCCAAAAACCCGCCGCCGCCGCAGATCCCTGCCGCCGCCGCACAAAACATAAGACATTACGACCAAAACCGCGCAATTTTTTGCGCCTCCGGTGCTGTAGGCTACAACAACCACGACTACGACAACATCGACCACGGTTACTGTTAGAATTGTATTTAGACTCCAACACATCTGTCATGTATCACGTATACGAGTGGTATACGTATGTAACTTGTACCTGTCATGTTTATATAAGTGGAGACGTGCGGGGCTGTTAACCCACGCACCAAAACCCTAAAACCCTTTTCTTGACTTGGTATCAGAGCCTGCAGCCGCCGCGAGTTCCGTCCGCCACCGCTGTGAGATCCAATCCGTCGCCGCCGCCGAGAGATCCCTCCTCCGCGCGCCGCGATGACGACCTCCGCCCTCCAGCTCTCCACGGCCGTCGGGGCCATCGCCTCATCCTCGACCGCCACCGTCTCCGCCAGGGTCGTTCCAACGACCGCGGTCCGCTTGGAGGCAGGGAACTTCAACCTTTGGAAGGGCATCATCCTCCCCAACCTCTCGGGCGCCAGTCTCCATCGCCACCTCGATGCATCTGTCGCAGCGCCCACGAAGACCGTCACCCAGGAGAGGGCGACAAGGCCGTGACTGTCGCCAATCCGGAGTACGAGCACTGGTGGACTTAGGACCAGCGTGTCGTCGGGCTCCTCCTCGGCTCCATGGAGCCTGATATTGCTAACTAGCTCATCGGTTGCAAGTCCGCGGTCGCGGTGTGGAAAGGCGTCCACGATCTCTATGGCGCCCAGAGTCGTGCCAATGTCCGCCACATCCGCCGTCAGCTGGTGTCTACGCGCAAGGAGGAGCTCTCCGCCACTGCGTATATGCACAAGATGAAGTCCTTCGCAGATGCCATGGCAGCCGTCGGTGTCCCCATCACCGACGACGAGCTCATCGACTATATTGTCATTGGGCTCGGCTCTGCGTACAACTCCGTCACCGCGCCGCTCACCCTCGGCAGCAGCGAGTCGATCTCCTACGCCACCTTCTACTCGAACATCCTCTCCTTCGAGTCTCTCTAAGCACAGCAGGCGCACGCTGAGGGGTGGTCGTCCTCTGCCAACGCGGCGATGCGCCCCAACCCCGCCTACCAAGGCGGTGGATCCTCATACTGCCCTAACGGCAATGATGGCCAGCAAGGGCAGGCCCGCAACAGCGGGAACGGCTGCTATGGCCGCAACGACGGTGGTCGTCAGGATGGCGGCGGCTACGGCCGCAATGATGGAGGCCGCCCTGGTGGCGGCCACGGCGGCTACAACCGCAATGATGGCGGCCGCAATGGCGGCTGGAACGACGGCCGCAACAACAACAATGGCCGCAACGGCGGCGGTAACGGGGGCCAACGCTGCTGGAGACCAGGTTGTCAGCTCTGCGACAACTGGGGGCACGTGTCCAAGGACTGCCGTAACCGCTTCGACGCCAACTACCAGCCGCCGCAGCAGCGTGCTGGCAATGCGGCCATGACGAACTACAACAACAACCCTGGATCATGGATTCGGGGACGACCGACCACCTGACGAGCGAGCTGGCACGTCTTCAGGCTTACGAGCGCTACGGTGGCAAAGATCAGGTGCGGGTGGCCAATGGTGCAGGTTTGTCAATTTCGCATATTGGTCATTCACTTTTAGCTGGTTCATCTCTTCATCTTAAAAATATTCTGCATGTGCCTGATGCTCGTCTAAGCCTCCTTTCCGTTTATCGTCTTGTTAATGACAATAACGTGTTTGTCGAATTTCACCGTACCTTTTTTTGTGTAAAGGACAAAACCACGAGGAGGGTCCTTCTTCTCGGTAGGAGTCAAGGTGGCCTGTACCCCATCCCGTTCGGCAGAGCTTCGTCTTCCTCCAGTCATGTGTCGGCCGGTGCTACTTCCCAGCAGTGGCATCAACGTCTTGGTCATCCATCCAATAATGTAGTTCAAAATATTGTTAGAACCAATGAGCTTTCGTGTTCTCCGACAAACAATAATTCTTTAGTGTGTGATGCGTGTCAGCGTGCTAAATGTCATCAGTTACCCTATTCATTGTCTTCTCGTGTTTCTACTGTACCTCTTGAATTGATTCACTCCGATGTTTGGGGGCCGGCCAGCGTTTCCTCTGGGGGGTATAAGTATTATGTTAGTTTTGTGGATGACTATTCTCGTTTTTGTTGGATATATCTTTTGAAACACAAATCTGATGTTGGGCAAGTCTTCTATGCGTTCCAAACTCATGTTGAACGTCTCTTGAACGCCAAGATCAAGGCAGTTCAGTCTGATTGGGGTGGGGAATACCATCGCCTCCATCGTTATTTTGAGCGCACACGCATAGTTCATCGTGTCTCGTGCCCACATACTTCTCAACAAAACGGGATTGCTGAGCGCAAACACCGTCACTTGGTCGAGACGGTCTTGCAGTTCTTGCACACTCGCAGCTGCCCCTGCGTTTTTGGGATGAAGCTTTCCTGACTGCGTGTTATCCTATTAACCGTATGCCCACTCCTGTCATCAACAAGGAAACTCCCCTTTATAGACTCATGCATATTCAGCCCAATTACTCATTCCTTCGTATTTTTGGGTGTGCCTGTTGGCCTAGTCTTCGTAAATATAATTCCCACAAATTAGAATTGCGTTCTAAGATGTGTGTTTTTCTGGGGTATAGCCTATGCACAAAGGGTACAAGTGTTTGGATAGATCCACGGGAGAATTTACATCTCCGGTGATGTTGTGTTTGATGAGTCTGTGTTTCCTTTTGCTACTCCCGGTATATCGGTCGATGTATCCACTCTTGAACATGCAATTCGTTTTCCTTCTGATGAACCAGTTACTAGTGAGCCTGTGCGGAATTATGACCTGTCCTATTTGTCTGCTGATCCACCTGTACAAGGTGTTGCTGTTTCTCCGCAGGCACCTGGTCGCACCCTGGAGCAGGCGATCGAAGTTGTTCCGATCGACGTGCATGGAGATGCCATGCACGCGCCGTCCTTTGGCTCCGCGCACGAGCCGCTGGTGCAGCCGCCTTCTGCCGGCCTGCCTCCTCCCGCGATGGCCCATGGGCCGCAGCCCACGCCTTCGGCGGAATCTGCGCCTCTCCTTGGTCAGCCCACGTCGCCTCCTGCCGCCCCGTCGGCCGCGGCGTCTTCGGCTGACCCCTCTGCTACTGTTGCATCGCAGCATGCGATGATCACTCGCCACCGTGATCAGACTCGGCGCGAGAAGACGTACACGGACGGCACTGTTCGGTACGATCCACGTCGGCGAGTGTTTTTCGCTGCTCCGTCGTCTCATCGAGAGGCACTCCTCGAGCCGGCGTGGCACTCTGCTATGTCGGATGAGTTTGCTGCATTGCAGCAGACTGGCACTTGGACCCTGGTTCCGCGACCGCCTAGCGTCAATATTGTTGGCAGCAAGTGCATTTTCAAGACAAAACACCGTCCTGACGGGTCTATTGACAAGCATAAAGCGAGGTTGGTAGCCCGTGGTTTCACCCAGCAGCACGGGATTGATTACGGTGATACCTTCAGTCCGGTCGTGAAGCCCACCACAGTTCGTCTCATACTGTCTCTTGCAGTCTCTCGTGGCTGGAGTCTTCGGCAGGTTGATGTCAGCAATGCCTTCTTGCATGGTTTCTTGTCTGAGGATGTCTATATTCAGCAACCCCCTGGGTTTGAGGATGCTCGTTATCCCTCTCATGTCTGCAAGCTTCAGCGATCGATCTATGGTTTGAAGCTGTCCCCCCCCCCCCACCCCCGCGCGTGGTATGCACGTCTGAGTCAGCTCCTTCACCAGCTTGGGTTTGTGTCCTCCAAAGCTGATACGTCACTCTTCATGTATTCACGTGATGTGGTGCAGATTTTCATGTTGGTCTATGTGGACGATATTGTTATTGCTGGCTCTACTCCGGAGATTGTGGATGGTCTGGTTCGTTCACTCTCTGACAGTTTTCCTATTAAGGATTTGGGATGTTTGGAGTACTTCCTTGGATTGGAGGCAGCATACAATTCAAGGGGGCTGACGTTGACTCAACGGAAGTATGCACTTGACCTTCTTCATAGAGTCAACATGGAGAATTGTAATTCTGCCACCACACCTCTTGATACATCCGAGACTTTGGCTAGAGATTCAGGCACTCAGCTCAGTTCAGATGATTCGCACAGGTATCGCAGTGTTGTGGGTGGACTGCAGTATTTGACACTCACTCGTCCGGATATTTCATTTGCAGTAAACAAGGTTTGCCAGTTCTTGTCACAGCCCACAGATGTACATTGGGAGTATGTCAAATGAATTTTACGCTATGTCAAAGGGACATTGGACACTGGCTTGTGCATTCACAGGTCACCGTCGGCAGTCATCAGCATCTTCACCGACGCCGACTGGGCAGGTTGTGTGGACGATAGACGATCCACCAGTGGGTTTGCAGTGTTTGTTGGTCTGAATCTTATTTCATGGAGTTCGAAGAAGCAACCTACAGTCTCGAGATCAAGTACCGAGGCAGAGTATAAAGCATTGGCTAATGGCGCTGCTGAAACTATATGGGTAGACTCACTGCTCAAGGAGCTTGGTGTGACTCGGCAGCGTACCCCCATATTGTGGTGTGATAATCTTGGGGCTACTTACTTGACGGCGAATCCAGTCTTTCATGCTCGAACCAAGCACATTGAGATCGACTTCCATTTTGTGCGAGAACGAGTAGCTGCCGGTGAACTGGACGTCAGGTTCATCTCCACGCATGACCAATTGGCTAATGTATTTAATAAACCAGCCACACGACAGATGCTAGATAGATTTAAGTACAATCTCAACCTTGTATGTAGCGGTTTAGATTGAGGGGAGTGTTAGAATTGTATTTAGACTCCAACACATCTGTCATGTATCACGTATACGAGTGGTATACGTATGTAACTTGTACCTGTCATGTTTATATAAGTGGAGACGTGCGGGGCTGTGAACCCACGCACCAAAACCCTAAAACCCTTTTCTTGACTGCTACATCACGACCGGCTATCTCGACATCGACATCAACCAGAACGTCTACAACAACACATCGGCAACAACTCCAGTCAACAGCGTCCGCGTCGTCACTTGCGTCCACGCCACTACCGCTGTGACTACGGGAGGGAAGAGAGGAGAGACCATCAGAGACGCAGTCGATGATGACGGAGGGGAGAAGACGACGGAAGCGCAAGACTTCAAATCCAGTCGAAATCGTCCGTTTCACTCCCGCTACGACTGAGGGGGAATGTTAGACTATACGTGTACAACTAGATAGACTAGGAATTAGAGTACGTCTTGTATTCCAAGTCATTGGCTTCTTGCCTGCCAAGTTTGTACCACTATATATACCCCATGAGGGTCATGGCAATACAACAACAAATATTAGGGATTCTACAATTTCTATACCAAATATAAATATAAAATTGAGAAGTTACAGTCGACAAATCTCAAAACCGATTAGAATCACAACGTCGATGTGGATCTTTTTTATGTACAACTTATCTCGAATTGAAACACCGCACTAGTAGAAAAAGGGGATTCGGTGCGGCCTTTTTGTACCGGTTGGACAGGAACCGGTACTAAAGGGGGCATTAGTACCGGTTCCAGAGGCGAGGCGGCCGGCCGGAAGCCGTCTCGGTTGTTGCGGGGCCTTTTTTCCTGGTTGGTAATACCAACCGGGACAAAAGGGTTGGGGCAGGCGGCTGCAGTGGGGGGCCCCACGGTGAGACCCTTTAGTCCCGGTTCGTAATACGAACCGGTACTAAAGGCCCATCTTTAGTACCGGTTCGTATTACGAACCGGGACTAAAGTTTCCCCTATATATCTTCTTTCACCCCGAGCCCAGCTCCATTTTTCCTGCTCGAGCACAACTCCATTTTTTGCTCTCTCTTTCCTCTCTCGAGCTCGAGTTCACCCCATTTTTCTCCAACATTTGTCAAGATTGGTGGCACCTACCTATACAAGGGTTAGCAACTTCATACTCTCTTCCGGCATTTCAAGTTTAGCTCATTTTATTGCTAGTTTAGCTCATTTGTTTTTTGTAGTACTAGCTAGGTGTTTGATGAAATGGCTAAGTTAGGGATTTCATTTCTTTTATATGCATTTTGAGCTCAAATTAAAGTATGATTTGTGGTTTTTTATAGTGCCGTCCCGTCCCCTTTCTCACCGCCGTCGATCGCCCGCGCCGCCCCGTCACCGACACCACCTCGGTGAGCCTCTTGTTTTTATCTTAGTTGTATGATTTAGATGCATAATTATTACTTGTATAATTTTCTTATTTGTATAATTGTTTGTTATATACAGTGTCATGGTTTTGACATCTGTCCACACTGGCTCTCGTCCGCTCTATTATTCGGATGTGGTACGATTGTTTGTTATAACTATATATTTGTTTAATTTCGTGTTTATGAAAATTATGCCGACCAACTTGACATAGATATATTTTTATCTAGGAGGTAGTTGAACCGGAAATTCCAACCGACCCTATTGTCGAGTTTTTTGAAAAAGAAAACAATGATTTGAAAGAAAAATTGAAAAGAAGTGAAGATCTTCGTCTCCAATACTTAGAAGAGAAGATGAAATTGGAGTTCAAGTTTGCCGACATCGTCGATGATCACGAGATCCAGATGGAGGCAATGCGCTTGGATCACGAGTTCAAGATGAATGCAATGCGCTTGAAGCTTAAAAAGATTAGAAAATATGCCATTAGTCAAGAAGCTTGGTATCATTATGCTGTTGGTTCAATTGTTACCTTTGCTGCGATTTTGATCGCATTTGTTGTTGCATTTAAATGCATTAATTAGATAGTTGTATGTTAGTTTCAGTTTATTTTTTATGAGAACTATGTATTACATTTGGTCACTACTCTACTTTGATTTTAATGTGTGATGAACTTGTATTAATTAATTTGCTCAGTTCACTATTCATGATGATGTAGTGTAATGGTTTTGATATATTTATATAATGCAGATGAGCCGGCAATGGATGTACGGTGACCGACGCTATCCCGAGTTCATTAATGGCATGCATAATTTTCTCCGTGTGGCTGAGGCAAACAAGCAGAATGATTTTATGTTTTTTCCATGTGATGACTGTAGGAATAGGAGGAATTACCCTTCCTCAAATACCCTACACTCCCACCTGTTGCGAGAAAGCTTCATGCCCAATTATTTTTTTTTGGACCAAGCACGGAGAAAGAGGGGTTATAATGGAAGACAATGAAGAAGAGGATGATGACAACTATCCTGTGTTCTCTGAACACGGTGGTACTACAATGGGGAAAGACGGAGCTGAACATGAGGTCATTGTTGATGAGTCCGATGATGATCTTCGTCGAGTCATTCTTGATGAACAGATAAACTGCGGGAGTGAAAACGAGAGGTCGAAGTTGGAGCGCATGTTAGAGGATCACAAAAAATTGTTGTACCCAAATTGTGAAGATGGCCAGAAAAAGTTGGGTACCATCCTGAAATTGCTGCAATGGAAGGCAGAGAATGGACTATCTGACAAGGGATTTGTAAAGTTGCTGAAAATATTAAAGAAGATGCTTCCAAGGGATAACGTATTGCCCCACAGTACGTACGAAGTAAAGAAGGTTGTCTGCCCTCTAGGATTAGAGGTGCAGAAGATACATGCATGCATCAATGACTGCATCCTCTACCGCGGTGAGGAGTACGAGAATTTGAATGCATGCCCGATATGCGGTGCATTGCGGTATAAGATCAGGCGAGATGACCCAGGTGATGTTGAGGGCGAGCCGAGCCCCAGGAAGAGGGTTCCTGCCAAGGTGATGTGGTATGCTCCTATAATACCACGGTTGAAACGTTTGTTCCGAAACAAAGAGCATGCCAAGTTGTTGCGATGGCACAAAGAAGACCGTAAGGAAGACGAGGTGCTGAGACACCCCGCTGATGGGTCGCAGTGGAGAAACATCGACAGTGAGTTCAATGATTTTGCAGGTGACGCAAGGAACTTAAGGTTTGGTCTAAGTACAAAAAATGGCTTGAATCCGTTTGGGGAGCATAGCAGCAGTCATAGCACCTGGCCCGTGACTCTATGTATCAATAACCTTCCTCCTTGGTTGTGCATGAAGCGAAAGTTTATTATGATGCCAGTGCTTATCCAAGGCCCGAAGCAACCCGGCAACGACATTGATGTGTACCTGAGGCCATTAGTTGAAGAACTTTTACAGTTGTGGTCTGACGAAGGTGTACGTGTGTGGGATGAGCACAAACAGGAGGAATTGACCTACGAGCGTTGCTGTTGGTAACCATCAATGATTGACCTGCTCTTAGTAACATTTCAGGACAGTCAAACAAGGGATACAATGCATGCACGCACTGTTTAGGTGAGACTGAAAGTATATATTTAGGTAACAAGAATGTGTACCCGGGGCATCGTCGATTTCTTCCTAACAAGCATCCCGTAAGAAAGAAAGGCAAGCATTTCAAAGGTGAGGCAGATAACCGGACGAAGCCTACCCTCCCTACTGGTGATGTTATATATGGCATGGTCAAGGATTTAAAAGTAATATTTGGAAAGAGTCCTGGCGGACAATCTGTTCCGAATGATGCTGGCGGACACGTACCCATGTGAAAGAAGAAATCTATATTTTGGGATCTACCCTATTGAAAATTCCTAGAGGTTCGCTCTGCAATCGACGTGATGCACGTGACGAAAAATCTTTGCGTGAACCTGCTAAACTTCTTGGGTGTGTATGGAAAGACGAAAGATACACCGGATGCATGGCTGGACCAGCAACATATGCACGAACGAGACGACCTGAATCCAGAGAAGTATCAAGGTCCTGCCAGCTACGCTCTTACCAAAGAAGAGAAGGAGATCTTTTTTCAAGTCCTGAGCAGTATCAAGGTCCCGTCTGCCTACTCGTCGAATATAAAGAGAATAATAAACATGGCATTCAAAACCTAAAGTCTCATGACTGCATACAGCCCGACGGTGGCTCGTGAGTGTCCACATTTCAAATGCACCGTCGGATGTATGCAGGGAATCCGAATGCTCTGTATACCAAATGAACTACAATGAGTACACACTGAGTGCCGAACATGTCTGAGAGGTGGGCTATATATAGGGTCGTGTGGCTCACGAAGTGGTCGTGATAGTGCTGATCCAACAGCTCACAAGCCCTCAAAAGAAACACACCCCTGATCCAACGGCTCACAAGCGCTTGAAAGAAACACACGATCTGTGTGCTTCTTTAGTCCCTGCTGGTAACACCAACCGGGACTAAAGGCGGGCTTTGCGGTCACGACTCGTGTCAGTCACACGTGTCCTCCCCCAGCGCTGTCCTAGCCACGTGTCCTCGCCCTGGTCACGTGTCTGATATGTCCATTTTGCATCACTATTTTATATCATAATTTACTGCTATTCATTGATATATTTCATATTTGGATGATATACTTATGTTATTTTATCTTGTTTTGCATGTTTGATGATTATTGGAGAATTAACTGCCGGAGTCAGGATTCAGCTGGAAAAAGCATCGTCAAGACACCCTATTTCTGAAGATCAACAATTCACGGAAAATATACAGATGTTCCTACTTTGTCAGATGCCGGAGCCAGCCAAAAGGGGAGGCTGAGATGGGCCACGAGGGGCCCACACCACCCCACGGCGCGGCCCCCCTCTGCCGCGCCGTGGCATGGTGTGCCACCCTGGCCCACCTCTGACGCTCCCCCTTCGCGTATTTCATCCCCCAGAAACCCTAAGACGCGGGGAGTCATCGAGGAAATATTCCGCCGCCTCCACGAGGCGGAAACCACACAGAGAGAAAAAGCTCTCCGGCAGGCAGAAATCTGCCGGGGAAATTCCTTCCCGGAGGGGGAAATCATCGCCATCGTCATCGTCATCACGCCGGACTTCATCGGGATCATCATCTCCACCACCGTCACCATCATCTCCACCGCTCCACTCGTTCCGCTGTAACATCTAGGGTTATACTTTGTGTAGTTCATAGGGGAAACTTTCCCGGTGTTGATTACTACTTGTGGTTGATGCTATTAAGTTTTATCGGTGAATTGAAGTATATGTCCAGATTGTTATTCATCATTATATCACCTCTGATCATGATCCATATGATGTCTTGTGAGTAGTTCGTTTAGTTCTTGAGGACATGGGAGAAGTCATGCTGTTAGTAGTGGAACTATGTTGAGTAATATTTAATGGTTTGATATTTAAGTTGTGGTGTTATTCTTCTAGTGGTGTCGTGTGAACGTCGACTACATGACACTTCACCTTTATGGGCCTAGAGGAATGCATTGTGTATTCGGCTACTAATTGTGGGGTTGCCGGAGTGACAGAAACCTAAACCCCCGTTAGTAAACCGGTGCATGAGGGAGTGTAGGATCTCAGAGTTTAAGGCTGTGGTTAGATTTATCTTAATTACTTCCTTGTAACGCGGATGCTTGCAAGGGGTTTAATCACAAGTATGTATTAGTCCAAGTTAGGGCAGTGCATTAGCATAGGTTCACCCACACAACACTTATCAAAACAATAAAGATTAATCAGCTGTAGGAAGCGAAAGCACTTGACGAAATTCCCGTGTGTCCTCAAGAACATTTTGCCATCATAAGTAAACCAACCGGCTTATCCTTTGCTCTAAAAAGGATTGGGCCACTTGCTGCAATTATTATTACTGTCTTTTATTTACACGTATTTTATTTATCTGCAATATCAAAAACCCCTAAAAACTTGTCTGCTAGTATTTACAGTGATTCCTTGATCAAAACTACTTGTCAACACCTTCTGCTCCTCGTTGGGTTCGACACTCTTATTTATCGAAAGTACTACGATACACCCCCTATACTTGTGGGTCATCAAGACTATTTTCTGGCGCCGTTGCCGGGGAGTGAAGTGCTATTGGTAAGTGGAATTGGTAAGGGAAACCTTTACTGTAAGTGCTGTTTTTATTTCTGCTTGCTGCTTTATTTTATTATGGAGAGATCTCCATTCGAATCCCTATTTGGGAATACTACTGCCACTGCTAAGGTAGTAGATGAACCGCCGCCTGCTGAATTAGATCCATTTAAAATACCTATGAAAATTGTTGAACGTGTTATGGATAACCGCTATGTTGGAGATGGAACCATCCATCCTGGTGATCATTTACTATTTATACATGAATTATGCGAGTTGTTCAAGTGTGCAGGTATTTCAATGGAAAAAGTCAAGAGGAAGTTATTCTCTATATCATTGAAGGGCCGAGCTGCGGAATGGTATAAGATGCTGAAGAATGGCCGATCTATTGGCTGGGAGGAAATTGTACCTCTCTTTTATTCTAAATTCTATCCTCCTAGTGAGATTCATCAAGATCGAAATCGCATATATAATTTTTGGCCTCATGATGGAGAGAGTATTGCCCAAGCGTGGGGGAGATTGAAGTCACTAATGCTCAAATGTCCCATTCATGAGCTCCCAAGTAATATTGTTATCAATAATTTTTATGCAAGGCTTTCTCTTCATGATAAGGATTTATTGGATGCCTCTTGTTCTGGATCATTTACACGTACTGAAGAAGAAGTTAAATGGGACCTTCTTGACCGTATTCAGGAAAATACTGAAGGATGGGAGAACGACAAAGGTAGAAAGTCAGGTATAAATTATGATTATGAATGCATTAAATCTTTTATGGAGACTGATGATTTCCGTAATGTTAGTGCTGTTTACTGTCTTGATTCTCAAGTTGTTGCAAATTATTACAAAGCTTTTGCCTCTTATCTTGATGTGCCTAAGAAGGATTTGAATAAATATCATGAACCTTATAAAGATAAAACCAATTCGGCCATTGGCAGAAGTATTGAAGTTCATACTGTTGATCACATTTTGCCAGAACCTTATATTGAAAAAATACCTTTTCCTGTTAAAGTCAAGCAACATTCTCTGATAGCTAGTGTGGTTAATAAAAGTGCCAAGAAACCTTTAGAGCCTGATGAACAAATAACTGTTGAACCTGAAGTAGCAATTATAAAGGATTTGGTAACTGAAAATGTAGATGGAGAACATATTATCTTTTGTGAAGATGCTTCTAATATTGTTTCGCATCCTGGTAAATCTAGGAAAACAAGTGTTCCTGTGCTTTCAGTGAAGATAGGAGAACATTGCTATTATGGTTTATGTGATATTGGTGCAAGTTCTAGTGCTATTCCTTTTGAACTTTATAAAGAAATTATGCATGAAATTAGTCCCTGTGAACTTGAGGATATTGATGTGGTTATTCAACTTGCCAATAGGGAAACTATCTCTCCATTGGTATTGTGAGAGATGTTGAGGTTTTATGCGGTAAAACTAAATATCCTACTGATTTTCTAGTACTTGGTTCTAAAGCTAGTAAAACTTGTCCTATTATTTTCGGTAGACCTTTCTGAATACATGTGGTGCTATTATAGATTGTAAGAAAGAGAAAATTTACACTAAATTTAATGGAGAATCTTATGAGTTTAATTTCTCTAAGTTTGGTAAGAAACTTTATGAAACTGATTTGCCTAATGAGGACCGAAAATTGAACAACTTGCTGCTATTGCTATTGCTCCTAACAATGCCTTGCAGCAATTTATGGAGGAACACGAAAGTGAGGTCTTTATGGAGGAAAGGAATGAAATTGACAATATCTTTCTTCATCAACCACCATTACTTAAGCATAATTTGCCGGTGGAAGATTTGGGTACCCCTGCACCTCCTAAAGAAGATCCTGTTTTTGATTTAAAACCTTTGCCTGATAACCTTAAATATGCTCACATTGATGATAAGAAAACATATCCTGTTATTATTAGTTCTAAACTTTCAGGTACTGAAGAGGCAAGGTTATTGGAAGTGTTGAGGAAACACCGAGGGGCTATCGGATATACTTTGGATGATTTAAAAGGGATTTCTCCTGCTATATGTCAACACGCCATCAACATGGAAGATGATGCAAAACCTGTTGTGGAGCACCAGCGTCGCCTAATCCCTAAAATGAAGGAAGTGGTAAGAAATGAGGTATTAAAACTCCTCGATGCTGGTATAATTTATCCTATTGCTGATAGTAAATGGGTAAGTCTGTGCATTGTGTTCCTAAGAAAGGAGGAGTTACTGTTGTGCCAAATGAAAATGATGAACTTATTCCTCAAAGAGTAGTTGTTGGATATAGGATGTGCATTGATTTTGGAAAGGTTAATAAAGTTACTAAGAAAGATCACTATCCTTTACCTTTTATTGATCAAATGTTAGAAAGGTTGTCTAAGAAAACTCATTTTTGCTTTCTTGATGGTTATTCTGGATTTTCACAAATTGCTGTTAGAGCGAAAGATCAAGAGAAAACTACTTTTACTTGTCCTTATGGTAATGCTTATAGGCGTATGCCTTTTGGTTTGTGTAATGCTCCTGCTACATTTCAAAGATGCATGTCTGCTATTTTTCATGGTTTTTGTGAAAAAATTGTGGAAGTATTCATGGACGATTTTTCCGTCTATGGAACTTCTTTTGATAATTGCTTGCAAAACCTTGATAAAGTTTTGCAGAGATGTGAGAAACTAATCTTGTTCTTAATTGGGAGAAATGTCACTTTATGGTTAATGAAGGGATTGTTCTTGGACATAAAATTTCTGAAAGAGGTATTGAAGTGGACAGAGCTAAAGTTGAAGCAATTGAGAAAATGCCCTGTCCCAGGGATGTTAAAGGTATTCGTAGTATTCTCGGTCATGCCGGTTTCTATAGAAGGTTTATTAAAGATTTCTCTAAAATTTCAAAACCTCTTACTAATCTTCTCCAAAAAGATGTACCTTTTGTTTTTGATGATGATTGTAAAGAAGCTTTTGAGTCTCTAAAAAAGGCTTTAACCACTGCTCCTGTTGTTCAACCTCCTGATTGGACTTTACCTTTCGAAATTATGTGTGATGCTAGTGATTTTGCTGTAGGTGCTGTTCTTGGACAGCGAGTAGATAAGAAGTTGAATGTTATTCATTATGCTAGTAAGACTCTTGACTCAAAAGAATTATGCCACTACTGAAAAAGAGTTTTTAGCAGTAGTTTTTGCTTGTGATAAGTTTAGACCCTATATTGTTGATTCGAAAGTTATTATCCATACCGATCATGCTGCTATTAGATACCTTATGGAAAAGAAAGATGCTAAGCCTAGACTTATAAGATGGGTGCTTTTATTACAAGAGTTTGATTTGCATATTGTAGATAGGAAAGGTGCTGAAAATCCTGTCGCTGATAATTTGTCTAGATTGGAAAACATTTCTTATGATCCTGTTCCTGTTAACGATAGTTTTCCAAATGAACAATTGGCTGTGATAAAGGTAAGCTCGCGAGAAAGTCCTTGGTATGCTGACTATGCTAACTTTATTGTTGCCAAGTATTTGCCTCCAACCTTTACAGCTCAGCAAAGAAGGAAATTCTTTTATGACTTGAGGCATTATTTTTGGGATGACCCACACTTATATAAAGAAGGAGTGGATGGTATAATGCGAAGATGTGTTCCAGAATTTGAGCAAAAAGAAATATTGAGAAAATGCCATGGAAGTGCTTATGGAGGACATCATGCTGGAGATAGAACTGCACAAAAGGTTTTGCAATCAGGTTTTTATTGGCCTACTCTTTTTAAATATGCAAGAAAATTTATTTTATCATGCGATGAATGTCAAAGGGTTGGTAATATAACTAGACGCAATGAAATGCCTATGAATTATTCTCTTGTTATTGAACCTTTTGACTGTTGGGGATTTGACTTTATGGGTCCTTTTCCTCCTTCTGATGGTTATACTCATATACTTGTTGTTGTTGATTATGTTACTAAATGGGTAGAAGCTATACCAACATCTAGTGCTGATGGTGAGACATCATTAAAAATGCTTAAAGATATTATTTTTCCAAGGTTTGGTGTGCCTAGATATCTCATGACTGATGGTGGTTCTCATTTTATCCATGGTGCTTTTAGAAAAACCCTTGCTAAATATGATGTTAATCATAGAATTTCTTCACCTTATCATCCTCAAACAAGTGGTCAAGTAGAATTATCAAATAGAGAGATTAAATCTATTTTGCAGAAGACTGTTAATAAATCTAGAAAGAATTGGGCTAGGAAGCTTAATGATGCTTTGTGGGCTTATAGAACTGCTTATAAAAATCCTATGGGTATGTCTCCTTATAAATGGTTTATGGAAAAGCTTGTCATTTACCTCTAGAATTAGAACATAAAGCTTATTGGGCCGTAAAAGAACTTAATAGAGATTTCAAACTTGCCGGTAAAAAGAGGTTACTTGACTTGAGTTCCTTAGATGAATGGAGAAGTGAAGCTTATGAAAATGCTAGACTTTTTAAAGAGAAAGTGAAACAATGGCATGATAGGAGAATCCTAAAGAGAGAGTTTAATGTTGGTGAGAAAGTTCTATTGTATAGGTCTCGTCTCAGATTTTTTGCAGGTAAATTACTTTCGAAATGGGAAGGACCTTATGTTGTTTCAGAGGTTTACCGTTCAGGTGCAATCAAAATTACTTCGCTTGATGGTGACAGATCTCAAGTGGTTAATGGTCAAAGACTCAAGCATTATATTTCTGGGGATTCTTATAATGAAGACGTTGATATTATTCAAGTAGTGACTCCGGAAGATTTTATTAAAAGTCAAATTCAGAAAACTGCAGAGTCTGTTTTCGAATAGGTAACAATTTTGGTAAGAAAAAGTTCGCGTTTAAACTTCCCAACTTATGTTTTTGTTGTTTTTATTAAATATGGAAAATTATGAGCCGAAAACGGGGAGGAAACGGTGCCCGAGGGCACCACACCACCCCACGGCGTGGGCCCACCCTTGGCCGCGCCGTGGCATGGTGTGGGCGCCTCGGAGCCCGTCTCCAGCCCGGTTTCGACCTGGACTTTCCTTTTGTTATGAAACTTTTTGCTATATAACCCGCTGGATCTCCCGAGGTCCGTATATCGCTTTCTCGTCGTGTTTTTGTTTCGGGTTGTTTCTGTTCAGATGTCGTCCTAGGATTCATCTTCAGAGAAGTACGTGCTGCGACGTCGACGTGAGCTCCTCCGTGACCTCGATCAGGGGACTTTCGTAGGATGGTCAGAAGAAGAAAGGATCACAGCTAGGCGCAAGGATATAGATCAGAGCGTCAAGGAGAAAGTAAAGGAGATGTCGTTGTCGTGTCTCGTTGCACGGACACTGGGAGTATAGGATACCCCCTTTTAGGTTCGGCACGGGGCGCGAAGGAGGCTGAGAATCGTCTTCTTGGGCGGAGTCTAGATCAAGCTCTCCTCTCCACGATCAAAGCATGCAACCAAAGGGACACAAGGAGCTACCCAGGTTCAGGCCGCCCGGAGGCTAAAAGCCCTACTCCTGCATGTCTGGATTGATGAGTTCTTCATAGTGTGGCTTACAATGGAACCTCCCGGGCAGGGTACCCGGAAGGGTTTTGGCCCGAGGTAGAAGAAGGACAGATCCTGACCCGGAGGAGATCACCTTCCTCTCTACCTCCGCAGCCCTAGTCTAGTCTTGCTCTGGTTCTAGCTTGTCCTTGCTCTATCTTGTGCTTGTTCTACCTCCCCTCCCTCCTCCGTGCCTTGGTCCTCCTTTTATAGGCTAAGGGGTTGCCACAGGGTCACGTGAGGGGCATGAGGGACCTTCGGGGTGAAGGACCCTCCTCATCTAGTTTAGGGGGAGACGTGGCCTCTCCTCAGCCTAGCGTCTCCTCTGGGTTAGGTGGGAGCGTCCGCCTTGGGGTGGACAGGAGCTGACACCACCACGGGACGTGCTTCCCGCCCGCGCTGCCTTCGCCTTGCTTCCCAAGTCTTCCGTGGTGAGGTGGAGTGCTTATCCACAGGAACGTAGGAAGTACCCGGAGGGAGCCTGGCCTCCTGCCGGGAACTCGGGCTCTCGGGTCCTTCCTGGCCTTCTTGCTTGATTCGGGGACCCGGAAGGTCCCCAGGACCGGAGCCCTTAGTCGTCGTAGGCCATGCGTCTTGACGGTGAACCCGCCAGCTTGACTTGAGTCTTGGTCTTGTCCATCTTCATCTTGGGCCCACATGGGGTGGACCCACTTTGGCAGTACTAGGGGAACCCCATGTTCCACTGTTGCGACAGTAGCCCCCGGGCATGGTCCCGGTGGCTCTTACTCCAGCTGCCGGGGCCATGGCCTAAAGATAGGTCAAAGTGGGTCCCGGGTACCTGGTCTTCTCAGCTTCGCTTCACTGATGGTCTTGAAGGTCTTGGAGTTACTCCGCTCGGGGGAATAACTGCGAGGGCCCCCTCGATTCCCACTAACGGAAGAACCGAGGAGACGCTTGGCAGAGGCACTGCCGCGGCTATAAAAGCGAGGCGCACCCCTGGCCTTTTCGGTCATCTTCTTCCTTGGTCCAACTCCAGGCCTCCCCACAAGCTGCCAGCGCCAATGGCGAGAGCGAAGAGAGGAGTTGGCGCCCTCGTACTTCTTCAGCTGCTGCGGAGAGTGGCCCCTCCACTCGTGGTCGAGCTGTTCCGCGAGGTCGTGGGATTCGCGGTCGCGGCGGCCGTGGAGGCCGCGGCACCGCTGCCCCTCTTCCTAGGAGCATGGTTCATACCAGCTTCGCGCCGTTCGAGTTCGCCGTGGATCTGAACCGCAGGCCTCGCAGCCGGCTTCTCTGCCGGATTCCTTCGCGATGGCGACGGAGGACATCGGACCCTCCGGCTTCTGGCTGCAGGTGGAAGGCTGCCCCAATGGCCCCTCCTGGGCCATGGCGGAGCGCACCACTGACGGCGCCTGCTTCTGGGTCCGGGGTGGAAGTCGTTCTCCCGTGCCCGCCGCCTGTCCAGGGGGCAGTGCTTGGTGTTCCGGTACGACGGAGATGCTACGCTCTCCGTGAAGATCTTCGGTGTCGATGGCGGACGCGTGGAGTGCTGCATGGAGAGCAGCAGCGGCAGCTCGAGCTCCTACGACGAGGATGAAGATGAGGAAAACTCATCTGACATCAAGGTCGAGGGGAGCTCGTCTTCCTGAAGGCGAGGAGCTTCGGACGGGCGCCATGGAGATCTCGTTGACCTCCTCCTTGGCGGCCTTGACGTCGTATTTCTGGAAGTAGCGTCTTCCATTGTACGGCGGTGCTCCTTGTTCGGCGGGAGCCAACCTTTTTGTTGTAAAAAAGATCGTCCCCTTGTAGTCCTTGTAAATGAAGAAGATCTTGTTTTCCTCCTTGTCTTCGTGTCGCGTCCGTGTGAATGAGAACGAGTTTTTTGCAAAACGCGCTCCCATTACTGCAGCAGCCGTAGCGTCAAGGGGTAGGTGGAGCAGGGAGGCCTATAAAAGACCATCCAGCTCCACCCCTTCGCCACATCTTCTCGCCTTGCTCCGCTCCTCTTCTTCCTTTGCCTCCCCTCGTCCCGCAGAACAATGTCCGGCGAAGCAGAGAGGGCCTTGTCCGATGTGTCGACGGCGGAGTCCGTCTTTCGAGGAGCGGCGGAGGCACCCAGCGAAGCTGGAGCCCGAGCCACTGACGGCGAGGTTGCGTCCCGTCCTTCTGCTGCCCAGAATGTTGCTCGCCTGGCGGCCGTCTCTGGTCCTGTTGCCAGAAGAGGCAAGGATTAGGGCAGTAAGGAGGACGCACCTGTGGTCCATCCTGAAGGAAAGGACTGCCGGTATTCCGGAGCTGTCCTTGGTTGTGGCTGAACTCGAGGCCATTGAGCAGGTTCACTGCTTGCTCTTCTCCATGATTCCGCCTTTCTTCTTGGTGGATTGATCTTGATCTGGACTTTTTGCAGGCCGAGAGTCAGTCCGTAGGCGAACTGGCGGACGGAATCTTCCGTCTCTTTGGCCCTGGAGCGCCCTGGTCGGCAGAAGGGGTCGAGCTCTTCGACGCGCCTGACAAGATTCTGCACGCGTGTCATCTTTTCACCCAGGCGTCCCCGGGAGAAAAGAGTGCACCCGGCAGGCAATAAAACAGAAAGACAGAGCTGCACAGCCAGGAGCCCTGAGCTGGCCTTAGTAGCATAGGCTAGATATGTATCCAGGAAAAGCTTCGACTGAATGTAATCCAGAATTGTAAACTCAGAATGTAAGTTCAGATGAATGCAATCCTAGGGCTCAACTCCCGGGGTCATTTCCCAAACCTCCTTTGCACTAACGCGCCGTCAAGTTTTCTGAGGAGATCTCTTAGGTGACAAGTGCTCTGACCGCCCGCACCAGTAGCAGCACCCCTAAGAGCACTATGCCTTCCGGGAGTCCACTCCACAGCCACGGGTACTAGGCCAGAAGGGAAATCTGACCGTTCGCCGGGGAGGACGCATTACCCCCGCAAAGGTTCTCATCAACTGTCAAGCATGCGCAGGTTGGTGGTATATTGACTCCGAGCGAGATATTATGCCTAGAATGCCAGATGCACATGCAAAGACTTAGCTGGTTTTTGCCGTGTCCTTGATCTACTCTGTCCTTCCCGGGTATCCAGCTCCTGAGCCGCTCTTCAGCATCCATTCCTGTCCCGGGAGAGGCGCTACACAACACACTTTCAGTAGGAAAAGAATGGACCCTCCCTTACATGTCGTGAAAGTGTTTCATCCGGAGCAACCCGCAAGCAAAGTTGAATGTGCATTTCTGTGTTTAGGTTCTTTAAAACACAGCACTGCCCGTTCCACTTCTTACCGCGGCAGTACGGCACGATCAGGTGGCAGCGCCTACTGATAGGCTGCTCGCGCTCGACCTGTCAGCCACCGGCACCATGTCAGCCCCCTGCTTGGGGGTTGTTACGGATAACACACTTCACGACAACAAGAGAGGCTCACGGAATTGAAAAACTTATCTTTTATTCCTTGGCGACGATTCTTACACCCTTATACAGAACACTAGCCCCTTGGGCGTGCTTAGTTGACTCGAACTATCTGCGATTCATGTTCGTATTCAGGGGTAGAATTTCCGGAGATTCTCGATGTTCCAGGCGTTGCCCTCCGGCCTGCCTTTCTCGTCCTCCAGATAAACAGCTCCGGGTCTCAGGGTATGCGTCACCCGATAAGGTCCTTCCCACTTGGAGGACAGCTTGTTCATGTTATCAAGCTTCTGCTTCTTGCGGAGAACCAGGTCTCCGGGTTCCAGTACCCGTGAACGGATATGGCGATCATGATAGCGGCGGAGCCCTTGCTGGTATCGAGCAGATCGTAAGGAAGCTCGGCACCGCACCTCTTCCAGGAAGTTGATGTCATCAATCCTCCTCTCAGCTTGTGCGTCTTCATCATAGGCAAGTACCCGGGGGGATCCATGCCTGAGCTCTGTTGGCAAGACGGCTTCTGCTCCATAGACAAGGAAGAATGGTGTTTCTTGAGTGGCTCTGCTTGGTGTGGTTCTGAGGGACCACAAGACACTTGGTAGATGCTCAATCCAGTTCTTGCCCTTGTCTTCTAACTTGTCAAAGGCCTTGGTCTTCAAACCCTTTAGGACCTCGCATTGGCTCGCTCCACTTGCCCATTGCACCTTGGGTAGGACACCGAGGCAAACACACCTTGATTCCCAGCTCTTCACAGAAGTTGAGGAAGGATCGGCTTGTGAACTGAGAGCCATTGTCCGTTATGATTCTGTTGGGTACTCCGAAGCGGTACACGATCCCTTCAATGAACTTGATGGCTGCTTGAGCTGTCTGTCTTGGTACTGGCATCACTTCCACCCACTTTGTGAACTTGTCGATGGCCACGAAAAGGTATTCATGGCCCCCGACAGACTTCGGTATCTTTCCCACGATGTCCAGCCCCCAGACCGCGAACGGCCAGGAGATTGGAATTGGCTGCAGAGCTTGCGCCGGCTGATGTATGTTCTTCGCATAGTATTGGCAGGCTTCACAGGTCTTGACTAGCTGCTCCGCATCACTGAGGACTGTTGGCCAGTAGAACCCGTGACGAAAACTTTACCCGCCAGTGATCTTGATGCCACATGACTTGAACATGTGCCTTCGTGGATGTCCCGTAGCAGTACTTGGCCTTGTTCTTGAGGGATGCAGCGGAGCTTGACTCCGTTGTCCCGTCGCCGGTAGAGCTCGCCGTCGATCATGACGTAGAGCTTGGCTTGACGAGCCACCCGCTCGGCGTCGTGATCGTCCTCCGGGAGGGCGTGCTCCATGATGTACTTGACGATGTCCCGGGCCCAGGGTGGGTGGGCTCCTTCCACCGGTAGCACCATCCGACGGAAAGAAAGCATAGCTTCCTCCGCTGGAGGGGCTGCCGGGTCTTGAGCTTCTGGGCTGGCTACCCGTGTTGTCGAGGTAGAAGGGTCGCCAGCCCCCGGCGCAGATCTTGTCGCGAGCCTCTCGGGCGGGATCGAAGGTCGCCTGAGGACCTCGATGTAGATCCCGGGAGGCACTGGTTCTTGCTTGGACGCCACCTGCGATAGCTCATCCGCGGCCGTGTTTTCTCCCCGTGGGACGTACACAGCCCGGAAGTTGTCGAAGCGCCGCTGCAGCTTCCAGACCTCTTCAACGTATGGTGCCATCTGAGGGCACGCGTACTCCTTGTTCACTTGTTTGATGACTAGCTGAGAGTCACCCTTGACGACGATCTTGTTGATGCCGAGGCCGATGGCAGCACGAAGTCCTGCGAGCAGGCCCTCGTACTCCGCCGTGTTGTTGGAGATGTTCCCTTGGTAGTGCATCTGGACGACGTACTTCAGCCGGTCCCCGGTTGGTGAGGTTAGGACAACCCCAGCACCTCCTTTCCCCTTGGTGTAGGAGCCGTCGAAGTGCATGTCCAGGCGCTAGGATCTTCCTTCCCGGGGAGGCAGGTTTCCTCTTCCGGGTCGTCGAACGCCGTCTCGGTCCACTCGGCCGTGAAATCCGCCAGCGCCTGACTCTTGATGTTGTCCGTGTGCTCGAACTTGAGACCGAAACCTTGAAGCTCCATGGCCCACCATGATATGCGACCAGTGGCAAGTGGGTTCTCCAGGGGGCTTCTTAGGTTGTACTTGGACACCACCGTGATGGGATGGCTTTGGAAGTACGGCCTCATCTTGCGGGAGGCAATGAGGATTGCCAGCAGCAGCTTCTGCATCATGGGGTACCGCTCCCGGGCGTCGCGCAGCACTGCGCTGACGAAGTAGACCGGGTGCTGCACCTTGCGGGTCGCCGAGTCCTGAGAGGGCTCGGCTTCCCCTCGTCGACGTCTTGGGGTGGGGACGATGTAGCCCCCGGCGAAGTCTCGTCGGAGGGAGATTCTCCATTCCCGACGGGATCCGCGTCGCTGGTGAAGTTGCAGTGACGCCAGGATCATGAGACCCCTGGTCACCCGGCAGCCTTTTCTTGCACGGTTGCCCCGGAAGAGAGTTCCCGGGTCGCTTGCCCTTGATCTTGCTTGACTTCTTCGGAGGAGCGTCACGCTCTACCACGAGCACAGCGCTGATCACCTGGTTGGTGGCAGCAATGTACAGTAGTAGGGGCTCCTTCTCTTCTGGTGCCACGAGGATTGGTGGCGAGGCGAGGTAGCGCTTAAGGGACTGCAGGGCTTCCTCGGCCTCGGAGGTCCACTCCACGGGGCCTGACTTCTTGAGCAGCCTGAAGAACGGTAAGGCCCGCTCCCCAAGCCTTGAGATGAAGCGCCCGAGTGCAGTGATGCACCCGTTGAGGCGCTGTACGTCCTTGACCCGCCGGGGCGCCTCCATGCGCTCGATTGCCTTGATTTTGTCCGGATTCGCCTCGATCCCTCGGTGAGAGACCAGGAAACCCAGCAGCTTGCCGGAGGGGACCCCGAACACGCACTTGTCGGGGTTGAGCTTGAAGTTGACCCGGCGGAGGTTCTCGAAGGTCTCGTGCAGGTCTTGGATGAGGGAGTCCTTGTACCGGGTCTTGACCACGATGTCGTCGATGTACGCTTCGACGTTGCGGCCCAGCTGCGACCCAAGGCATGCTTGCATTGCGCGCTGGAAGGTAGCGCCGGCGTTTCGGAGGCCAAAAGGCATCCGGGTGTAGCAGTAGCAGCCCTTGGGAGTGATGAAGGCCGTCTTCTCTTGGTCCTCGAGTGACATCATGATCTGGTGGTACCCGGAAAGGCATCCAGAAACACAGCAGCTCGCACCCGGCCGTGGAATCCACGATCATGTCGATCCGCGGCAGGGGGAAAGGGTCCTTGGGACAGGCCTTATTCAGGTCTGTGAAGTCGATGCAGAGTCTCCACTTGAAGGTCATGGGTTTCGGTACCACCACGGGGTTGGCCACCCAGCTTGGGTGGGGAACCGACCGGATGACACCAGCTTCTATCAACTTGTCCACCTCGGCGATGATGAATTCCAGCTTTTCCTTGCTTTGGTTCCGGAGAACCTGCTTCACGGGGCGAGCCCCCGGATTGACCGCCAATTTGTGCTCGATCACCTCCCTTGGTACGCCGGGTAAACCTGACGCCTCCCACGCGAAGACGTCAGAGTTTTCCCGAAGGAAGGCGACGAGCGCGCTTTCCTATTTGTCGGTGAGGCGGGCGCCGATGGTGATGGAGCGAACTCCGTCGCTGGTTAGCGCCACCTTCTTGGTCAGCTGCGGATCGCCATGGAATGGCGCCTTCTTGGGTGGAGTAGATGTGGAGCCCCCGGGGTGCCCTTCGCCCCCGGGGAGAGCCCCATCATCCTCCTGTACACCTTGAGGGATGTCCGCCGTGGTTGCCACCGTCTGGTTCAGCTGGTGAACGCAGTAGATAGCATCGTCGATGTCGGCCTGACCTTGATCACGCCCCACGGCGCCGGAATCTTCAGCATGTTGTAGGCGAAGTGGGAGACGGCCATGAACTTGGCCAGAGCAGGTCTGCCAAGTATGCCGTTGTACGGTAGCGGAGTGTCGGCGATGTCGAAGACGATTTCCTCGGTGCGGAAGTTCTTGGAGTCGCCGAAGGTGACCGGAAGGGTGATCTTCCCGAGGGGTCGAGTAACACTTCCGTTCACGCCTTGGAACACCCCAGTGTCTTGTAGGCGAGACAGGGGGATTTGAAGGACAGCCAGGACCTTCGCCGTCAGCAGTTGAGGCTGGAGCCTCCGTCGACCAGCATCTTGGTGACCTTGTAGTTGTGGATGACGGGCGACACGATCAGCGGCAGGGTCCCGACCCCGGCAGTGTTTGCAGGGTGGTCTTCTGGGTCGAAGGTGATGACTTGGCTAGACCAGTCCAGGGGCTTGGACGGAGCAGAAGCAACCGCGTTCAGCTCCCGGACAAGTCTCTTGCAGGCGCCGTTGGAGGGAGGCAGAGAAGACCCTCCGTGGATGCACCCGACAACTCCCGTGACTTCTTGATACTTGCCGCCGTTGCCTCCTTGGGGAGCCGGAGCTTCCCCGTTGCCGACGTGGGCGGCCTCCGGAGTGTTGTACCCGCGACCACCTTGACCGCCGCGTCCTCCTCCGCGGCCCCCGCGGCCACCGCCTCGGTACCATCCACGGCCGCCTCCGCCTTGGCGACCCGTGGGACAGTCACGAGCGATGTGCCCGGCAGTGCCGCAGTTGTAGCAACCGTCTTGACTGACCCCATCAGCTCGGCGTTGCTCCGGACGGCGAGGTTCTTGAGCATGCGGCAGTCCTTGAGCAAGTGGTTGCCTTCTGGATGGATGTGGCACCAGGGATCACCTTCACCTTCTTCCTCGGAAGTCGGCGCGGGCTTGGTCTTCTTCGGAAGAGGCTCGGTGACGAAGATCCGCTTGTCGGGTCCAGGGTCCCGCTTCTTGTTCTTAGCTGGAGCGGCCTTGTCCTCGGGTTCATCCTCCCCGGGGAACTTGGCTCCTTCTTCAGCTCGAGCGCACCGGTCTGCAAGCTCCCAGAGCTTACGAGCAGACTCGACGCGATGGATGCTCAGCTTCTCGCGCATCTTGGGGTTGCGGACGTTGGCGTGGAAGGACTGGATCACCAACTCCTCCTTGATGCACGGGATGGTGTTCATCTTCTGGGTGAAGCGCTGGATGAACTTGCGGAGAGTTTCACCCGGCAACTGCTTGAAGTCGTGGAGATCACTGGGAGCCCCCGGGCGCTCGTACCCGCCTTGGAAAGCCCCCAGAAACTGCTCCTTCAGTGCCCGCCAGGAACGGATGGAGCACTTGGGAAGGTTGAGAAGCCAAGTCTGGGCATCTCCCTTCAGGGCCAACGGGAACCAGTTGGCCATCATGACCTCGTCGGCCCCGGCAACCATCGCAGCAAGAGAGTAGATCTGCAGAAAGTCCCGGGGGTTCGTGGTGCCGTCGTAGCGGAGAACGTCGATCTTGAATTTCTTGGGCCAGTTGAAGTGGCGGAACTCGGGAGCGAGGGCGAGGCAGCCTTCGGCGAGGTCGATGCCCCGATCTTCCCGGCGGTGACGTTCTCGGCGACGCTCGATGCGGGTGCGCATATCCTCGTTCTGACGGCTGTTGAGCTCGTCACGAAGATCTGGGTTGCGCGAGGTAGACGACCCGATGGAGATGGCCTCGCCGTGATCGCGGTTTAGCCGATCAGCCATCGGTGGCGCGGTGCGAGGAGGCGCCGTCTTGGCTTGACGTTCACCACGAGGCTGGCCTCGCGGATCACGTGTTTTGTCTTGTGCTGCTCCGGGGTTGTCGACGGTGGGAGCTTGAGTGGGTTCGACCCACGGACCACCATCGGCGAAGTCGAGGAGCCTCTCGACGCGAGTCCTCCATTCTTGGTAGACCTTGGGGTCGCCGCTGCTTGGAGGGAACTGCATCAGTGCCTTGGCAGCGACTAGAGCATCATGGCGAGCTTGCACGTCCGAAGGCGAGTGCGCGGAGGTCTTGCTCTTGGATGCTCGTGGATCCCCGCTGGGGCGAACGCCGTGGTTCCCTCCTCCAGCGGTGGGCTCCTTGCCGGTGCCGTTGCAGACGCTCTTCTCCCCTGAGCGAGGAGGAGGCATGGTGGTGCCCTTTGGAGCCGCCGCTCCGCCAGGGCCGTTGTCCTTGTCGCGACCGTCCACTTCGTCCGGCGCCACCCTCTCCATGGGAGGCGGGGACGGGAGGCGCTCCGCCGTGCGCCAGCAGCACGACGTTCAGCTGAAGCTTGGGTGCGTGAGGGAGAGACCGGCTTGGACGCCGCAGGATCTCCCTTCTTCCTTGGAGGCATGCTTGACGAAGAACTTGCCGATGAACTTGATGAAGATGAATCCAGCACTTGCGCCCCCTACCTGGCGCGCCAGATGTCGTGTCTCGTTGCACGGACACCGGGAGTATAGGATACCCCCTTTTAGGTTCGGCACGGGGCGCGAAGGAGGCTGAGAATCGTCTTCTTGGGCGGAGTCTAGATCAAGCTCTCCTCTCCACGATCAAAGCATGCAACCAAAGGGACACAAGGAGCTACCCAGGTTCAGGCCGCCCGGAGGCTAAAAGCCCTACTCCTGCATGTCTGGATTGATGTTCTTCATAGTGTGGCTTACAATGGAACCTCCCGGCAGGGTACCCGGAAGGGTTTTGGCGAGGTAGAAGAAGGACAGATCCTGACCCGGAGGAGATCACCTTCCTCTCTACCTCGCAGCCCTAGTCTAGTCTTGCTCTGGTTCTAGCTTGTCCTTGCTCTATCGTGCTTGTTCTACCTCCTCCCTCCTCCGTGCCTTGGTCCTCCTTTTATAGGCTAAGGGGTTGCCACAGGGTCACGTGAGGGGCATGAGGGACCTTCGGGGTGAAGGACCCTCCTCATCTAGTTTAGGGGGAGACGTGGCCTCTCCTCAGCCTAGCGTCTCCTCTGGGTTAGGTGGGAGCGTCCGCCTTGGGGTGGACAGGAGCTGACACCACCACGGGACGTGCTTCCCGCCCGCGCTGCCTTCGCCTTGCTTCCCAAGTCTTCCGTGGTGAGGTGGAGTGCTTATCCACAGGAACGTAGGAAGTACCCGGGAGGGAGCCTGGCCTCCTGCCGGGAACTCGGGCTCTCGGGTCCTTCCTGGCCTTCTTGCTTGATTCGGGGACCCGGAAGGTCCCCAGGACCGGAGCCCTTAGTCGTCGTTGGCCATGTGCGTCTTGACGGTGAACCCGCCAGCTTGACTTGAGTTTGGTCTTGTCCATCTTCATCTTGGGCCCACATGGGGTGGACCCACTTTGGCAGTACTAGGGGAACCCCATGTTCCACTATTGCGACAGTCGTCAAACTAGAGGGACAGATTGCTGCAAGATCAAGGACAAGCAAACCTACTTTTGTGGGATCAATTAACACTCAACGTGCCTTTTCTCATAATATGCAGGGAGCGACACCGCCTGTTCCAGATTTTAGCTCTTTTCCTGCAGTAACTGAGGCTCTTCGAGTCACTGATGAGTTTTGTGATCAATATCGAGTTCTGAGGATGGAGGTGGAGATACTCCAAGAGGAGAATGACAGGCTTCGCCGCATGCTAGAGCGGTTCCTGTCCCCAATCAAGATCGTCCCACCATCACCACCGAAGGAGTAATTCATCATTGGTATTGGCATCCCCTCAGCTTGTTCCAAGCTTGGGGGGAGTGCCGCGGTATCATCACCATTATCTTTTACCTTTTACTTTTCAGTCGAGTCATATCATGAGTAGAAAAGTTATCATATAGTATGGTTTGCAGCGTGGAAGTATCTCTCCTTTAGTTGGTTATCTATGTATCCCTTGGTGTGAGTTGCCGTTATTGGAATATTAATGACAAGTTTTATCATTTACTTTCTGCACACTTTATTTTACTTTGCAAAATTCTGTCATATGAATGATCTTGTTGTTAGTATTGGCATCACTTTGGGAGCATCAAGTAAATCTATTTGGTTTTGGCAAACTTAGCATTGGTTAGTAGCAACAATACTTTGAGGCTTAAGTAGAAAAGAGGGGATTACATGTAGGTACATTATCTCATTATCTTTCTTTCTTGTTGGCTCATGAGCTTAGTATTCTCAAGTTAAAATTATTTGTGTTTACAAGGAAGATCGCATGATTGTTTCTATTACATTTATATTTGTTTGCATCCCTCCACTCTTATGCTTGCCACCCAGCCTTGCTAGCCAAAAACCTGTACTGAGAGGGAATGTTTCTCGTGCATCCAAACTTTGAGCCAAAACCCATGCCATTTGTGTCCACCATAACTACCTATATGTGGTATTTCATTGCCACTCCATGTAAATACTTCATGTGCTACCTTTAAACTATTCAAAAGTTACTACTCCTTATTTGTGTCACTGTTTACTAGCTCATGAGGACGGGGTGGATGTCTTTATGTCAACTGTCAAACAGACTTTACCACCGGACTAGCGGCATATACATCCGCTTATCCATTAATTTTGCAAAAAGAGCTGGCAAATGGGGTGCCCAGTCCCAATTAATTACAACTTTAACCGCTTAATTCTCTTCACATTTTTGCCCTGATTTATCAGTCAAGCAATGACGAACAGTGAAATATCTGCATGTGTAAACAAAAGAGAAGAGGGATGATCTGTCTTGCTGGTAGAAATAACGTCCTTCATGGGAGCCGCTCTTAAAAGTCTTGTTGTCAAGGGTCATATTGTACTTTCCATTTTCTGATTCGTTGACAATTCTCATACACCACTCAAAACTTATATTTTTATTCTCTATATAATTTCAAAAACTTAAAAAGCTCTACCACATGATTTAATCCCTGCTTTCCTCTGCGAAGGGCCTTTCTTTTACTTTTATGTTGAGTCAGTAAACCTATTCCCTTCTTTTTTAAGCAAGCGTTGGAGTCGTTGTGATTCAACCATCTATACATTAATATTATCAATCATGTTTGTTATGCTTCCTAGTTTTGCACAAGTCTTTTATCTGAAGGAATATAACTTTGAAAGTTATCAATGACTGTAAAGAAATTGTGATAATTAAGCATGTATGTTCTGCAATATAGCTCCGATATAAGGACTCTACTCGAAAGATAAGTACAATCTATTAATTGTTCTCTGACCAAGAACGAAGTTTGCCATCACCAAACTATGATTTTCTTTATGCACCTTTATTGTGATTTCCATTACTCGTTCCAAGATAAGTTATATGAGGGGAAGTTGATGTCTAAAATGATTTGTGTGTTAATACATGTTGATGCTTCTTGTCCGTATTCTTAATTATCGACGCTTCACTCCATAAACCTGTGGTCTTGTTTACTGAGTTCAGCTTTCGCTTGGGGACAAGCGAGGTCTAAGCTTGGGGGGGAGTTGATACGTCCATTTTGCATCACTATTTTATATCATAATTTACTGCTATTCATTGATATATTTCATATTTGGATGATATACTTATGTTATTTTATCTTGTTTTGCATGTTTGATGATTATTGGAGAATTAAGTGTTGGAGTCAGGATTCAGCTTAAAAAAAGTATCGTCAAGACACCCTATGTCCGAAGATCAACAATTCACGGAAAATATACAAATGTTCCTATTTTGTCAGATGCCGGAGCTAGCCAAAAGGGGAGGCTGAGATGGGCCACGAGGGGCCCACACCACCCCACGGCGCGGGCCCCCCTCTGCCGCGCCGTGGCATGGTGTGACCACCCTGGCCCACCTCTGACGCTGCCCCTTCGCGTATTTCATCCCCCAGAAACCCTAAGACGCGGGGAGTCATCGAGGAAATATTCCGCCGCCTCCACGAGGCGGAAACCACAGAGAGAGAAAAAGCTCTCCGGCAGGCAGAAATCTGCCGGGGAAATTCCTTCCCGGAGGGGGGAAATCATCGCCATCGTCATCGTCATCACGCCGGACTTCATCGGGATCATCATCATCTCCACCGCCGTCACCATCATCTCCACCGCTCCACTCCGTTCCGCTGTAACATCTAGGGTTATACTTTGTGTAGTTCATAGGGGAAACTTTCCCGGTGTTGATTACTACGTGTGGTTGATGCTATTAAGTTTTATCGGTGAATTGAAGTATATGTCAAGATTGTTATTCATCATTATATCACCTCTGATCATGATCCATATGATGTCTTGTGAAAAAGTTCGTTTAGTTCTTGAGGACATGGGAGAAGTCATGCTGTTAGTAGTGGAACTATGTTGAGTAATATTTAATGGTTTGATATTTAAGTTGTGGTGTTATTCTTCTAGTGGTGTCGTGTGAACGTCGACTACATGACACTTCACCTTTATGGGCCTAAAGGAATGCATTGTGTATTCGGCTACTAATTGTGGGGTTGCCGGAGTGACAGAAACCTAAACCCCTGTTAGTAAACCGGTGCATGAGGGAGTGTAGGATCTCAGAGTTTAAGGCTGTGGTTAGATTTATCTTAATTACTTCCTTGTAACGCGGATGCTTGCAAGGGGTTTAATCACAAGTATGTATTAGTCCAAGTTAGGGCAGTGCATTAGCATAGATTCACCCACACAACACTTATCAAAACAATAAAGATTAATCAGCTGTAGGAAGCGAAAGCACTTGACGAAATTCCCGTGTGTCCTCAAGAACATTTTGCCATCATAAGTAAACCAACCGGCTTATCCTTCGCTCTAAAAAGGATTGGGCCACTTGCTGCAATTATTATTACTGTCTTTTATTTACACGTATTTTATTTATCTGCAATATCAAAAACCCCTAAAAACTTGTCTGCTAGTATTTACAGTGATTCCTTGATCAAAACTACTTGTCAACACCTTCTGCTCCTCGTTGGGTTCGACACTCTTATTTATCGAAAGTACTACGATACACCCCTATACTTGTGGGTCATCAGTGTCCTCCCCCAGCGCTGCCCTGGAGGTCTATATGTATTGTCGCCGACGGGGTAAACCCTAATCCACCATTCCTAGTCACGAACGCATCGTCTCCACGAGATGGATCCGCCATGCCCGCCGCATCGCCTTCTGGACGAGGTCGAGCGTGCTCGGCAGAGCGCGCTAGGGCGCTACCGCGGGAGCCTATCCCGCCGTATGCCCACGAGCCCGGCGTGGAGAGGAATGCCCAGCTACCGGCCTCCTGCTCCGGTGCCGGATCCGGTGCGGAGGGCGTACGAGCGCGCTTGGTCCGACGTGCCCGACCCCGACGAGGATGCTTACGCCGCAGGGGTGGCGTGGGGATCCACGGCCGCATACGGCGACTTGGACGTGTCTCCACCCGGTGCCGCCGCACCTCCACCAGGTGCCGCCGCTCCTCCCGTGGAGGAGGACGACGACTTCGACTGGAGCGACGACGGGGAAGAGGGCTGTGGGTTGCAGATACAGGAGGCCATGGAAGCCTCCTTCCAGTCTGTCCGCGACTACCGTGTCCAGCGAGCCAAGACTGCCTACCAGCTCAAGGCGAAGGAGGCTTCCGAGCTGGATTGGGCGCTGAAAGACTCATCCTCCATGGATCTTGCCCTCCGCCGCAAACGTGCGCACGAGAACCGGGCGGCCGCGAACGGGGCTGGCTCCTCCCGCCGTTCCCCCTAATCCTATGGCCTCTGACCCAACAAGTCCGTTTTTTGTAGTAATATAACTGTGTTATGAAAACTGTTCGTGATGTGTAATAATGTATTAAACTTTTTATGTAACTATATGAGATGTTGTTAAGGATGTTTTTAAGATAAAGAGATGATTATTACAAATTTTTAGACAATTAAATCAATAGATATAAAACAAATCATAAAAAGATATGATTTTCATAAATATTGAAACAATTAAACTAAGTATAAAAGAAAAATAAACTAGAGCAGAAAAAATCCATATTAAAAGCATTTTTAGAAATTCAAATTATATAAAAAACAATCAAACATGCATTTTGTTTAAATTAGAAAAATAAACTAAGGATTTAAATCTATGTCAAATTTACTCAAATCATCCATTTGAAATTTGAATATATTCAACATAGTCAAACTTGAAAATTACCAGTACCAAAAGATTCTACATGTCCAGGGTTAAGTTTGATATAAAGTTTGTCAAATTTGGACAATTAAATCAATAGAATAAAGAAATCAGAAAAAGAACAAAGAAAAAAGAAAAAGAAATTTCAAAAGACCCTTTCGTCCCGGTTGTAGCCACAAACCGGGACTAAAGGTTGTCTTCGCGCGCGAAATTAAAGCGGCCGAAAAATAGACCTTCTGTACCGGTTGTTGGCTACAACCGGTACTAAAGGGTCCTTCTGTCCCGGTTGGTGTTACCAACCGGGACGAAAGGCCTGTTAGCGGTTTTTAGACCCCCCCTCCGCCTCTTCTCCTCCTCATTCGCGCGCGTCCTGCTCCACATCGACTCCTCCGGCGAAGCCCTGCTCGATTTTCCGTTGATTCTCCGGCTCAGGCCTCCGCCGCGTCCCCCGCCGTCGCGCGCCCCTGCTCCGGCCTCCGCCGCGCCCGCCCCCTCCCTCTACCTCGACCTCCGGCCTCGAGCACGTCGACCTCTGGCCGCCACGAGGCCGCCGCCGTCCGGGTCTCCACCACCACCGCCGGCCAACTCAAGGTGAGCAATTTTGCATTCTCATTTTTATTTTTGTTATATTCTCTATTGTAATAGTTGACATTAGCTATTAATTAGCTATGCAAATTGGTACCAGTTTTACATTTGTAGTTGCTATATAAAAATTGCATTCTCATTTTTATTTTAAAATTGCTATTAGCTATGAAAATTAGTACCAATTTTGCTATTGTAGTTGCTATATGAAAATTGCATTCTCATTTTTATTTTAAAATTGCTATTAGATATGAAAATTAGTACCAATTTTGCTATTTTAGTTGCTATATGAAAATCAGTACCATTTTTGCTATTGTAGGTATACTATTAGATATTAGCTATGAATTTTGAAATTTCTATTAGCTATGAATTTTAAATTGCTATTAGCTATTACTAGTGGAATTTGGCGCGACGACACGCCGCGCCCTTTAAGAGGAATTTTAGAATTAAAACCGTTCGAGAGCCTAATTGCAAACGGTGTAACTTGTACAATGGAATTAAGTATGAGCATTTATTTTATTTAACTTCATAGTTAGAGAAAATGCATTTAGGTTATCTCTAAGTATTTACCAAATTAAAATATTCAAATATGGTTGTATTATGCCATAAATAGTTAGCATTTATCGTTCTGAGTATTTTGATATATTATTCATATTTTTCTGATGGGCAGATTTGAAGTTGTTGATTTTGCAACATTAATTTTCTGGAAATTGTTTAAACAAAGGACTCTTATGCGAAATTGTTTTATTCCGGAGGACCGAGTTACATTTTTTTTGAAAGTGCGATGACTTTACTGCAAGAAAGCGGCATCCGTGGGACAGAGTTATATTTTTTTGGGAAGTGCGAGGACTTTGGTGCAAGAATGCGGTGCCCAGAGGACAGAGTTACATTTTTTGGAAAGTGCGAGGACTTTTCTGCAAGAAATTTGTCAAAATTCGTCGAATGTTTGTGCGAATTTGGATCCGAAATTGAGGAGTCAGAGCCGACAAATCTCGGAACAGGTCACAGGGAGTGGGACCTATTTGTCGGCGCGCATATATTTCGTGTATATAATTTTTGGAAAATGTGGGGACTGTTCTGCAAGAAATTTGAAAAAATTCGTCAAATATTTGTGCGAATTTGGATCCGAAATTGAGGAGTGAGAGCCGACAAATCTCGAAACCGATCGCGGAAATGGAACCTATTTGTCGGCACGTATATATTTCTTGTATATAATTTTTGGAGCACAATGAGATTTTTTTGGGAAAAAAAGGAAGATGCTACTGTGCTGCGGGTACTGTAGCAACCGGGGGGCACTGTAGTTTCGCGACGCTACAGTGCCCGGGAGGCTGTCAGCTGAGATTTTTTTTTGCAAAAAAAAGGGAAAAGGTGCTACAGTGATGTACATACTGTAGCAAACGGGCACTGTAGCTTCCCGCGACGCTACAGTGCCCGGGAGGCTCTCAGCTAGCTGCTTTTATATATAGAGTTTTTTGCAAAAAAAAAAGAAAAAAAAAAGGAAAAGGTGCTACAGCGATGTGCTTAGTGTAGCAACCGGGCACTGTAACTTCCCGCGACGCTACAGTGCCCGGGAGGCTCTCAGCTCGCTATTCTCAGCTACTTTTATATATAGAGTAATTTTAGACATTGCTATTAGCTATTATTTTGAAATTGCAATTAGCTATGAATTTTAAATTTGCTAAGTACTTTGTAATCTTGATGCTATGAATTTTAAATTTGCTATATAATTGATTGCAGTGACATTGAGCTATGGACGCCCCCTTCATCAGAGACGAGGAGAATGGAGAGCGAATGGCAGAAATTATATTTGAGAAGACATTTGGAGTAAATTTGGATGGAGAAGATTTCGGTGGAGAAGACGATGATTTCAGCGAAAAATGTTTGAACGACTCCGGTGAGGGACTTGAGATAGAAGAAATAAGAGACTCCGACGAATTGCCCTTAGCTAACTCCGACGAGGTATGTATATATATATATTAAGTCTCTGTTGATCACTAGATGCATTAATTGATTTATATTGCACTTATTAACGAATTATTTTTCTTTTAGCCCTCCGGATCTAAGCCTCGACCTCCGCCAAAGACGAAACGAGCCCGAATCAAAGGATAAAGCTGCCAGATAGCGCAAAGTTGTCGATCGACGTAGTTGCTGATGATGGCAAACCGCTGAAACCCGAAGACAACTGCCGTAAATATGTAGGTCAATGCGGAGTTCTTGTTAGGGACACGATCCCGATCATCATTGCAGAATGGAATAAGCCGAAGAAAGCCAATGTTGGAGCAAGTTATGTCGAGCAAAGAATTAAAGATTTGCTTTGGGACACGCTCTTGACATATTTCAGCCTACCGGAAGGTCTCGCAGAGAAGAAAAGGAGAAAGTCAAGGAGTGGACTATTAAGAAGATGGCCACGCAATTCAACTGCTGGAAGAAAACATTGTGGAAAAAATATGAGAAAGTAACTCCAGATTTCGCTGGACATCTAGAGAAGATAAAAGATGCGTGGCCCGCATTTGTGGCGTATAAGAAATCGGACACCGCTGTGGCCCGATCGGCCAAAAATAAGTTGAATGCTGAGAAGAAGAAATATCACCATACGTTGGGGTCAGGTGGCTACAAGACTGCCGTGCCTAAGTGGGAAGCCTTTGAAAATGAACTGCGTGAAAAAGGGATCACTCCACAGACAGATGACTGGCCCGAGAGGTCCAAGTTATGGTTGTTCGCGCATGGGGCAGGGTTGGACCCAGACACAGGGCTGATTGTTGCCAAGGGAAAATGGAAGAAAAGAATTAGAAGAGTCGTAAAAAAACTAGAGGACGCAATAGACCTAGTCCGAAAGGGGAAATTTGTTCCCGATAGAGAGGACAACGAGCTGACACTCGCCCTCGGGAATCCTGAACACTGGGGACGATGTCGAGGCAGAGGAGCCGGGGTTAATTGGAATCAAGGGTTTCCGGCGGACGTTGCAACTTATAGAAGCCGTTACAGAAATAAGAAGAGGGGGTTGGACCGGTTAACGGAATTAGAACGCCAGGTGCAGCGGCAGCAGGAGCAACTGGACTCAATTACCCAGCAAAGGGCATCTCAGTTGCTCCTACAAGATCCTGCAGTCGATGCCTGCCCATCTCAGCGGAAAAGCAGCGTGGGTTCCACGCAGCTAGAAGATCCTGCAGTCGAACCGTCGGCGGCTCACTACCCCATGGATGATATCACGGAGAAGACAAATTGTCAGCTACATATGCCAATGAAGAACATTAGTTGTCCGGTGGCGGATGGCTATGCTTTACCAAATCAACCTGGAGCAATCTTCCATTTTGGTCAGATTCCAGCTGGCTATACTCGTGTCAGGGTGACAAAAGTTATGCCGAGATTCCAGACAATGGATCTTGACATTCCTGGAGGTGACGACGAGAAGACACTGGGAGAAGTCGAGCTT
The DNA here is from genome assembly GCA_947311845.1 of Poa pratensis. Classification (NCBI taxonomy): domain Eukaryota; kingdom Viridiplantae; phylum Streptophyta; class Magnoliopsida; order Poales; family Poaceae; genus Poa; species Poa pratensis. The sequence continues at coordinate 24,924,645 of CAMZMU010000117.1, forward strand.
GGTATCATTCTATGGAAGAAGAAATATATCGTGTTTCCAGACTCGGCGCCAAGGCCACCGACTCCTCCGAGTAGAAATCCACCACCTCAAAGTCCACCCGCCCTCCCCGACGATTGGGAGCCCACCGCGAGTCCATCGCCCGCGCCGTCCCGTCAGCCGACTGATGCGCCCACTAGTAATTTGACAAAGCGGAAGCTGTTCACGTCGACTGGTACTATGCTCAGGAAAGACATGTCCCCTGTCAAGAAACGTGCAAACATACCCAAGAAAGTCAAGACTCCTGAGAAGTTAGCTTGCGAGATGAGTAAGGAGGAATTAGATGAGAGCACGCGTGCCGAGGTGACAGCCTTTTTTGCACGGAAAAAACAGGAAAGACAGGACCCCGTAAAGGAACTTCTGAAGTATATACCAAGGGAGACACTTGATCGCACCGTTGACAACTTATATATCCCTCCAGTGAGGCCCTTTCAGACTATGAGCGTTGTATTGACAAGCAACATAGCTCACAGATGGAGGAAAAGAAATGCGGGAAAAAAGTTCCCCAGCTCGGAGAACAAGAAGTACAATCGATCGCCCCGCTCATTGTGCCTTCTGATAAGGCGGCTCTCTACAACGACAATATTGTTGCTCAGCAAATCTATGGCGATACAGGTTACGCCATTGCTGAGGTGGCATATAAATATGTTTCCGGGGAGGCTCTGGTCAAAGATCCGAATGCTCTAACAACACAGTTATGGAAATTGCATAACTGGTACATGACCGCCGCAAAAGAAGGGAGATTCTATTTCATTGCGGGAGTTAAGGAACAGCACTACTTCCGAGAATATGCTGTGCAGGTTGAGTTCTCCGAACTTTTTCAGATGTACAATCAACGTGCCCTCGACAAATCTATCATCAGCTGCTATTGTCTGTAAGTGATTTATTTGTGTAATTTAATTCTTTAGTTAAGCTCGTTCATTGCCTGTAATTATCCTCACGACATTCTTTTGTACGCTATTATGCAGAATGAAGATTCGTAAATGCAGACTGGGAGGAATCTGGGACATTGGGTTCATTGACCCGGATAAAGTTCATGAAGTCACCGTAGAACAGTATGCCCAGGACACAGAGGACGTTTTGCTAACGTTTTTAAAGCGACAAAGTACCAAAAAAGAAATATTTTTTCCTTACAACTTCAAGTGAGTGTTACTGTCTTGTACACATTCTATTTTGGTTTCCCGATATTAAGTGTAATTGATGAGTTCTGAATAACTGCGTATATAAACGTGCGCAGGTTCCACTTCATTCTGCTAATCATTAGAATCGATCTTGGAGAAGTTGAAGTCTGGGACTCATTAAGGAGAGATCAAGATGAATACAAAAGCGTGCGTATATTGCTCAAGAGGTAATTTCAATCACACTATATCGGCCTCTTTCGTTCATTTCCTGATATCAAAGTAAGTAATAACTCCTCAATTCATTTTCTTTGCCGGGCAGGGTTTGGAGAAAGTTCATCGCGGAAGAACGCGGTGAATGGAAAGATAAGCTGGAGTTTAAGGCTAACAACGTAAGTAGTACTAACCTAGGTCCGCGTATATCTCTAATTCTAGTTTCAATACCATTATCATTCTCTTGATTATTATTTGATTGAATTCTATTCTCGTATAGTGGTGCCTGCGACAACCACAGGGGACGGATTTATGTGGATACTACGTTTGCGAATACATTCACATGAAGGTCAATGAGACAGTCAATAGTCGAAAAAATCAAGAGGTACGTAAACATCATTCACAAATTTATTTTGCTACCATCAATTGTATTTAGTTTCCTTCATAATTGATTTGATCTCCTTCTTTTAAAGATGGCAAGGAAGCGGAACCAGCTCCTACCAGAAAACCGCGTAAAAGCAATTGCGCAGGAATTGGCGAGATTTTTCCTTACGCAGGTCATACCTGAATCCGGAGAATTCCACTATATCGAAAAATAGACTCCCTCCATGTACTAGCAGTGATCTCCATGTAATGAGTACTTTATATGTGTACATATATATACCAAGTTGTATGTGTGTTATGTGATCTTCACGTGTGCGAAAACTTTTTTTTTTGTGCATCGACGTGATCTCCTCCGAAACCCTAAACCCTGAAAAATAAGCGAAAAGAAAAATAGCAGAAACCCTAAACCCTGAAAAATAAGCAAAAAGAAAAAAAGCAGAAACCTTTAGTCCCGGTTGGTGTTACCAACCGGGACCAAAGGTCCTGCGCCCGCGCGCGCAGCTCCGCCCACGTGGAGTCCTTTAACACCGGTTCGTGGACTACCGGGACTAAAGGGGGGGGGGGGGGGGCTTTAGTCCCGATTTAATTGTCCCGGTTGCACAACCGGTATTAAAGGCCCTCTGGAACCGGTATTGAATCCCTTTTTTCTACTAGTGCCGTTGTGTAGTTTAGAGGGAACTAGGTGGAAAAAGATTCTCGAAAGCGATCGTCAATATGCATCTTTTTTTCGTGTACAACTTATCTCAAAATGAAACATTGTTGCGTAAATTAAAAGAGATTAGGTTAAAAAGATTAATACAGATAGGAGAACAAACCATGTGCATGTTTGGCCCGAACGCGAGATGGCTCACCGAAAACGGCCGAATTGAGCATTTTCTAGGGCCAACTCTAGTGTACATATATGCAACCCAGACAAGCAAATAACAAGAATTTACACCCGCAGTCTGGCCGGAGGAATTGCCAGCCACCATACGCATCCAAGACCCTAGCAGAGACGGCACATGTGCACCCTACCGGCCACCCCCAGATAGAACAGAAAGGAACAGCCTAAAAGCACATGTGGCGAGATAAAGCCAAGCTGCCCGACGCCTTCACACGTACTTAATATAGCCCGTTGTCTAATTATTATCTGTATAAGAGTAGTGGTGCACCGAAGTGAACACTCAAATATATACATCCATTTCATCGCCATGCACCGCTTCTCTGAAACCTTGTCAAGCTGCTCGACGGGTTCCAGTCAGGCAGTCACTCATGGAGCTCACGGGTTCATAATCGCCCTGTTTGGATGCAATCATGGAATGTTCTTGGCGTTCTCTTCGGCCTCGGCGCCGGCCCAGACCTTGATTAGTACGTACCCGTGGAATGTTTTGGTTTATGCATGCTCGTCTATATGATGGTACGTACCCGTGGGTCGAATGGAATCTCGTGGTCGTCAATACAGCAAACTTTGGTTGCATCAATGGGGTTCCGAGTTCGAATCAAGCTTATTTTATATAGATAACTTTTCCCGGCCTGCAGTAAGATGACAAGTATTTGCATTTTCTCACTGTTTTTTAGAGCTTGCAGATTCAATTTTTCACGAAGTACTATATGACGATCGTGTGATCAAGAAAGTCGCCTATTGTCTCCTGACATCCAGCCATATGTCCAACGGGTCGATCTCCAGCCAGCCTCCCAAGTGCCATTCGAGCAAATCGAACTCTTTTACAAAAATTTAATCCGACAAAAAAATTTAAAACTTTTATAAGTTCTAACCATTTTTAGTACCGCTGAACATTCTGTCAGTACGGTCGGTACCATGCCTAACCCTACCGCCAGGGCGGTACCACGCACAAGGCTACCGCCAGAGCACCCGGCGATCCCATGTACACGGTTTGACGGTAGCCAAAATGGTTAGATGCGGCTAAAAGACTAGAAAAAATTCATTTGAGTCTGAAGTTTCACAAAAAAAGGTTAGATTTGTCAAAGTTGCCCCCAACACTTGGGGCATAGGTTCCTTTGGGAGGTTCGTGGCGTCTTTCCCAATCAGTACATAGCAACCACATCAATTCCGACTATGAAAATTGTGGGACACGAGAAAGATTTCTGAAGCTTCAGAGTTACATGGCAGTACGAGAAGCATGACTCGTATGCAGAGAAAGTTACTAGATTCAGTTAACATTTCGCAGCTTCAGAGAATCTCCATCCGGAGTTGCCAAACCCTCCCCAAAGTCTGGGCGGACAGCCCGAACAGGGTTTGGGCTGAAAACATCCAACCGCGGCCCCCAAACTTAGCCCAAACGTCTGTGCTGTCTGGCACACCCCAAAGCCAGCCCATATGTGGGGAGGGTTTGGGGCGGTCCGGACGTGCCCGGACAGGCCGCCGCGTGAGAAGCGCCCCATTGCTACCACACATATATCCACTCAGTCCCCACCCCGGATTGAACCCTAGCTCTCACTCTCCTCCGATCCCCTTTCCACTCCGCTCCACTCTCACTCTTCCCTGTCCGTAGAGTTCGCCAATGGCCGGCTCCAGCAGCAGATCTGCGTTGTCCGAGACTGAGATGTACTGGGATGCGTTCACGCAGGACGAGGAGGGGGGTGGATAGCTGCTCCGGGGCGGAGAAGGTAGCCGCGTCGCCGTCAGCTAGATCGGTGGCGCCGGCTCTTTGCTCCGAATGTGCGGCCATTTCCGCAGCCGCCTCCACCGAACCAGTGGTGGCTCGTCCGCAGGTATGTTCCTCCCTTCCACCATTGTAGGATTTAGAAATAAGTAGGATGCATATAATGTAGGAATTTGTTGAACCCGTAGGTCGTTCGAAGAGGGAATATGTTCTCGGTTAGTGATAATGAGGTGTTGTGCAATGCGTGGTTGTCCACCCCGCCTGATTCTCAAGACGGATGCTACAACCAAGCTTCATTTTGGGGGCGGATCTCTGTACTGTTCAATGCAAACTCGGAAGTTGTCCGCAATGAGGCTTCTCTCCGTCATAGGTGGCAATGCATCGTCGCCAAGATTAACAAATTCGCCGGATGCTATGCCCAATTGGGTTGCGTAAGTTTCTTGTGCTTCATTGTGTACAATGCCGGATCCACGTACTAGCTTCATTTTGTTGATTGTCTATTCAATTTTCCTAGATGGAGGATGTCATCCCAGTGTACAGTGCGCTTTGGGGGAGGCCGGCGACGAGGGAGTGGAAGCTCGAGCATTGTTGGGACATACTGAAGGAAAGTCCTTTCGTGGACTACACGCCGGACGTCGAGAAGAGGGACAGGGTGTGCCAAGCGGAGAGCCATGCTCGGATTGAACGCCGTTCTCGGCAAAGCGAACGCGAGGCAATGGCGAGAGCGCAGCAAACGGAACGTGAAGCGGGGGCTCGGAGGGCACGGCGTGCTTGACAGAGGGCCTGTGAAGCGGCGGAAGCGGCGAACAACGGCTCAATTCCGCACAATCTATGAGAAGCTCCGGTCTCTCCGGCGAATTTGCATGAACTCTGTCCGATTTATTTGTGTGTTGAACTATGCCAGTGGATGTTTCAACTATGTTTATTCGTATGATGTTTGAACTATCTATCCATATGATCTATGTTGCATGCCAATATGGTTTTGAGGTGAATGATTTAGGAGTTACGTTGTAGGCAAAGGCGTGGCCAGGCCCCAGGCTACAGGGCCTTGGCCTGGAGCGTGCTGCTAATATCCTGTGTTAACTATAGCTATTTTGACACTGTTGAGTACTGTAGCAGTGCAGTTGGCTCGGGACGTGACTCCTGACTAGCTACGCCACTGGTTGTAGGACACGAGTTTGGGAGTTGTCCGATCGGTGTGTCCGCGGACAGTTTAGGACCAAATTTGGTAAGAGATGCTCTGAGCGGCTCCATGGACGGCGACACGGCGTGCACTACTGCTATCTACGGCGTCTGGTACAACTACTACTCCATTTTCGGTACAACTACAGTAATGTACCACCGTCTATAGACTTGTGATTGGATCCAGAGGTTGCCGTTTCCGCCTCTATAAATGCCGCCCCCACGCTCTCTGTTGTGTTCAAAGCAAAACCCCAACGGAACCCAACTCACAGTCACTCTGCCTCTGCTCCCTCCACCCACACACAGGCGGACGCAGAGAAGCGGCAACTCAGTGATGGGTATGGCTCAGGGAAAAGGCAGTGCAGGTGCAGCGCAGGGCTTCGCCGTCGGCCTGGTCGTCGTGTGCCTCCTCCTCGGCGCCGACGTCGCCGGCGCCGCCACCTACAACGTCGACTGGTCCTTCGCCGCGGACAGCTGGTCCAGCGGCAAGAACTTCCGCGCCGGCGACGTGCTCGGTGAGTGGCCGTAATATAGTGCAGTCAACTAGCTCGTCTTATTTGCAGCTGTGTTTTGGTCTTGAACTCCAACTAATTTGTTGCTCTGATTTGGGGCGCAGTGTTCAACTACAACCCGTCGGTGCACAACGTGGTGGCGGTGGACGCCGGCGGCTACAACAGCTGCCAGGGCTCCGGCGCGACGTACAACTCCGGGAGCGACCGCGTCACGCTCGGCGCCGGGACGAACTACTTCATCTGCGGCCTCAGCGGCCACTGCGGGATGGGGATGAAGATGGCCGTCAATGGAAACTGAAGCTGCCTGCAGCCGACCAGCCGTGCTGTCGCTATGTGTGTGCACCCGTACACAACCAATAATGGAACTCGGTGACTTGTGTGTGATACTGTCCGCTCCGTGTGTGTTGGGCGCAGATGTATGTCAATCAACATGATACAACGATACAGCAGGCTCGTCATTTGTTGTGTATGAGAGTGGTAGGTGATGCATGTTGCATGGTGTGTGTATGAACGATCGCCGGCAACGGCATGGCAGTAAAGAACCACGGATTGGTCTGTTTAATTTGTTCCTAGCAGCGCGCATAGAAGTGTGCAGGTGACCAGGAACGTGGAGGCGTGACGCCGGTCTAGATGAAATTCGAGATTCTGATCGAATGAGCCAGCTGAGGTGGATTTGAACCAATGTCACTCTTCGTCATCTTTCCTTTTTTTGTTGTTGTGAGAGGTGACATCATCAAACCTCAGTTGCAACCCATGTTGAAACTCATGCATAGCACGAATCATGAGAAAAAATCTAACAGTACAGTTGTTACCCCACTTGATTAAAAAAATCTCGGTTGCAAGCCAACTTGTAATGAATCACGACGCAAATTCGGTGGTGTAGAATTTGACTGAGCACTAAATTGTTGAGAATTAGCAAAACTGTTCCTTTTTATAGACAAATGTACATATGAATACTCCGTTATTGTTGGATTCCGGAGTCCATGCTCATCTTTGGAATAAAGCACGTTTCTCATTTGAGCTTTCCTGGTTTCGAGCAGAAGGTTTTTACGAGATGGTGGCAGCCGAATGGGCTGCCTTCATCAAAGGTAATACTCCAATCAAAATTTGGCAAAACAAAATAAGGCACCTAAGACGTTTCCTAAAGGGTTGGGCAAAAAAATATGAGTGGGAGATATAAGAAGGAGAAAGAAAGACTCCTAAAAATAATTGATGATTTAGATATCAAAGCTGAAACCCATCCGCTCTCGGAGACGGAAAGGAATATGTTGCGGGATGCTAATGATCGAATTAGTAATCTATGTAGAGATGAAGAGACAAAATGGGCGCAACGAGCTAAGGTTAAACATGTACAAGAAGGCAACGGAAAGTGTGCAGGTGACCAGGAACGTCGAGACGTGACTCCGGTCTAGATGAAATTCGAGATTCTGATCCAATGAGCCAGCTGACGTGGATTTGAACCAATGTCACTCTTCGCCGTATTTCCTTTTTTTTGTGAGAATTAAGTTAATTCTCAGTCAGGTGACATCATCAAACCTCAGTGGGTTGCAACTCATGCATAGCACGAATCAGGAGAAAAAAATCTAACAATCCAGTTGTAATCCCACGTATAACTGAAAAAATCTTAGTTGCAACAACTTGCAACGAATCACGACGCAAATTCGGTGGTGTAAAATTTGACTGAGCACTAAATTGCTGAGAATTAGCAAAATCGTTCCTTTTTAATAGAGAAATGTACGTAGGAAGATATAAGGGTTTGGTGAAGTTACCGTAACACTGTCAGAATGTAGGGTGTGCTTCCGTCTTAGAACATATTTAAATGAATCTACATTGTCAAAAATTGAAACAGCTTGAAAGTTTGGTGAAAAAATGCATTATTGTCATGTGAAAAAATAACAAATTCCGTGCACAAAAGTATGCTATTGTATGGCAAAACGGATCAATATGCGCCTTCATGTCTTTCTTCTTTTGTCATTTGTCTTAAGAAAGATTAATACAACTAAAATGGATTTTCAGTATAACCCGTATAGACCTTCAAATCAAAAGAAAAATTATGGGCTTTCCCCGTTCTTTATTTGGTGCCACCTCTATTGTAACCAGAACCTTTCGTCTTGATAGTTGAGTGGACTAAAGTGGCCAACTTCTAATCTTTTATACGATTTTTTCTGTATTGAGGGTCCAAATCCGATGACATCACAAATCCAACTCGCAGCAAAGGATGATCTTTAGCTAACATTTTGTGAATAAAAAAATGATCGTTTATTGATAAGAGGCATTGCTTAATCAAGACAAAAGGCACATATTTGAGTTTGCAATCTTACAAATTTTACATTTGCGAAAGATTGTTTGACTATGACATTTTGCAAACATTGTGCAAGACATATAATGGTCCTTTTCTTATATTTTGCAAAATGCTTTTATCTATAACATGCACTGCAGTCGTATATATTTTCATAAGATCGTTGTGCTGTCTCAAAACAATGGGAGAGCATGCACTCTTAAGAGCGGAAATGGTTTTCGAGCACACACCTTCACATGTTTTGGGTACCTATAAAGGCTTTCGTTAGCCGACTCTTGTTTGAATAATTGTTGATAAGAACTAGAAACGACTGCTCTTCACGAAATAATCAAGCTCTTGACCAAGAGTGAGCTAAGTGTCAATTTAGTTGTCTTTTTAAACCATCACATTTAACGTTGCACTACGTATTGCTCATATCACATACGAGTAGAGGTAACGCATTGGTCATTACACGATTTTACATTTCATCACTATTTTTTACTAATATATGTGTAAAAAATACAAATATATGTTATATTATAAATGCATACTTGTCAAAAATATTCAAACATACGATTTACAAGTTCTCAATCTAGATACACAAAACAACATCTAAAATAAAAGTTTTAAAGTGTGACTTAAGACATGTTCAATGCGCCATCTGTGATATGAAGAGAGTACGAATTTTGGAACTTAAATACGAAATCTTGCATTAGCGTTGCAAAAGAAACCCCCAGCCAATCACGTCGCGCGGTACACGTCTAAACCATGTCCTCAATCTCCACGTCACCGCAAAAAACTTGACTGACCGTAGCTGGAATCCCCCACCTGTCAGTCTTATGGTTAGCATCCCCTAAATTCCAAACTCACTGTAGCACCGGGGATCTCGTCTGGTGCCTTCTCCGATGGCCGGCGCCCTCCACCGCCACCTCCTACTACTCGCCGTCGTTGCGGTCGCCGCCCTCCTCCCCCGCGCCTTCGCCGTGCGGCCCTTTGTACTAGTGCTCTCCGGTGACGACTTCCTCAAGGACGCCTCGGGCGCGCACCCCTCACTGCCCTCCGCCGATGGCGATGCCGACGACTGGGACGACTTCGCCGACGACTCCCCCGCCACCGACCCCCTCCTCTCCCCGTCCTCCTGGGTCCCCCTCCTTGACCCCTCCACCCCCTCCCCATCGGACGATGAGCCGGACTCACCGACCGATGCGCTCTTCGTCGCGGGCGCCCGCGCGATGATCTCGGCGGCGTCCACGGGGGACGAGGCTGCTTTCTCCACTGCGTCCGCGCAGATCGAGGCTGCGGCGGCGGGGGGACACCCCGGCGCGCAGTCGGCGCTGGCGTTCCTCTCCGGGGCCGGGATGACGCGCCCGGTGTCCCGCTCGCGGGCGTTCCTGCTGCACAAATTCGCCGCCGACGCGGGAGATCTCCAGTCTAAGATGGCGCTCGCCTATTCCTATTTCCGTCAGGAGGTGAGGTGATTCAGTTCAATTCTTTGCTTGTGCAATTTACGCATTCTAATGGGGACTCCACTCCATGACTGAGGGATTGTTGTTAGGTTAGCTAGCTTGCTTGCATTGGCTGGTTCAGCCTCTCATAGTTGCAGCAATTCGTACGAGAATGATTCAGCTCAATTGTTTGCTTCTGCAAGTTAAGCATTCAATGACTGAGTGATTTTTCTTAGGTTAGCTAGCTTGCTTGCATTGACGGGATCAGCTTCGCATGGTTATCCGCAAAAATCAAATGAATTTTTCGTCTCCACAGAGTAGTTGGTTGCTAGATTTGTTAAATTTAACTGCTCGCCTAGTATAGCTCGTTGGTACATGTAATTCTTAGCATGATTTCAAATTTTACCTCCAATGATGCAGCAATTCGTACCGGCATGATGTTTAATCATCTTTGTAAGAGTTGTAGTGATGGGATCATATCTCTTTAGGACCAATGTTTTCCTGAAAATTATCTAACAGTCCAACTCAACTTGCAAGTTGAGGTGATCGAAACAACATGAATCAAGCTGCTGAAATTTACTTGTTTTTTACTGCTCGGAAAAGCCTCTGGTATGTAATTAAGGCTCACACCCCAGTTGCCTGCTACATACTAGCAGCTGCCAATAAAGAATGTCAAGCTTTGTTTTTGCTGTTGTTCTTCCAGTCTGTCAGTTATATGTGTATCATCTCAATATTCATGCTTTAAAAAGCTTCTGACTTTAGGTATCTTGACAGTGGATGTCCTGTTGCACTTTTGCTTGACAGCTGATGTGTTTTGTTTGCATGAAATAAAGGAAAAGAACGTAGGATATTGTGCTTGTTCGAACATATATATACGTCGTTGATCTGTGCTCATGTAGCTGCATGCTGAGTTTTATCATTCCTTTTGCTTGCTTTTTTTTATTGTGCAATCTTTCGTTGTCCCTTAGCTTCGTTGATACTCATGAATGCTTACATTTGTCATTTCAGCGGTGCTTTGGTTGATTCTGATCCTTGTGTAATTCTTGTAGTAACTAGTACATTTTTCTAATACCTTTATATCTATGGTCTATGCTCCATAAATGATCTGGTCCTAATTCTTGTGACTACGCTTCTGTCCAGATTGCCTGGGACATGGTTATGTTTCACGCAATCTATTGCAAATATTTTCCATATTAGATTATTGTCAACTTAAACGATTTGCTTTTGCAGATGTATGAAGAGGCTGTCACACTATATGCTGAACTTGCAGAGGCAGCTCTGACAAGCTCTTTAATCTCGAAGGAACCACCAGTTATTGAACCAGTCCGGCTACACAGTGGAACTGAAGAAAACAAGGAGGCCTTGAGGAAATCCCGTGGTGAAGATGATGAAGATTTTCAAATCACAGAGTACCAGGCACAACGAGGCAATGCTGCCGCTATGTACAAGTTAGGGCTTCTGTATTACTATGGCCTACGAGGACTCAGACGTGATTATGGAAAATCATATCATTGGTTCTCTAAGGCTGTGGAGAAAGGTGATACGCGCGCTATGGAGCTTCTGGGTGAAATCTATGCTAGAGGTGCTGGAGTGGAAAGAAACTACACCGAAGCATACAAATGGTTGATACTTGCAGCAAAGCAGCAACAATTCTCAGCTTACAATGGACTTGGTTATCTTTATGTGAAAGGCTATGGAGTGGAGCAAAAAAACTTGACAAAAGTAAGTCTTATTATTATGTATTAGGAAATACACTCAGAACACCTAGACAATTTCACCTCTTCTATTTAAGTAGGTCATATTGATCGACACCTATGAGTAAGCTACGACAATGATTTAGTATGACATTCACAGCAATTTTCAAATTGATGAAATTATGACCGTAATCTATTCTAACAGAGTTACAGTAACCAGTAGACCCACGTTCACTGTGGATATTATTAAAGATGGTCTTGTGGCACATCTAGATGGAGAATTATTATAGTAATGTTATGTAGTTCTACACGACCAGTTAATAAGAATACTAAGACCTGTTAAACTTTCAATTTATAATCCACCTGCATATCAACAGAAGAAGTTATAAAGTTAGATATTTTGCTCTCTTGCTGGCTCTCAACAATTACTTGTTATGTATCGCGACAATCGCTGTACTCATAAGCTTGAAGAACTTACATGTTTATTTTACTTAATTCTTGTTGTAGGCAAAGGAATATTTTGAAATTGCAGCTGAGAATAAGGAGCATGGGGGTTATTATAACCTTGGCGTGTTGTATCTTAAGGGTATTGGTGTAAAAAGGGATGTGATGCAAGCATGCAATTATTTTCTTCGTGCAGTAAATGCCGGGCAACCAAAAGCTATTTATCAAGTGGCAAAGCTGTTCCAAAAAGGCATTGGTCTTAAGAGGAACCTCCATATGGTAATGGTCTAATTAATTCGTCCATTTTCACAAGTATATAGTATGCTTCAATGAGCATTCCTTGATCAGATTATCATCAGTGTATAAAAAATGTGACGGTCCCATGGTTTATGTGTAATTCTATCAGCATAGTGCCTAAGTTACCTGTGAGTAGACTAGTGCTATCCATCATTATGCTTTAAAAATAAGGTTGTGTAAGTAAATTCCTGGATTTTAATTTTCAATTGTATTCTGAATCAATCACATCCGATATTGATACATCATATATCTGGCAAAACATCCTTGATTGATTGGACTCCTGAGGCTACAAGTTTACTGTACCCATAGGAATTATTTTTTCTAGTTAGTTTCGCGCACAATGTTTACAAAGTGTTCCACAATACGTTGGGCATATCAGGCGTCATATATTTGGGATTGAACATTTAAATTCCAATGCTTGCATTACAGTTTACAGACATAAATGGCTTCAAAACATAGAAACCCTTAAAAAACAACAACATAAAAATACCTCTTGTTTAGTTATTCGGTTGTTATCCTCGAGTAAAAATGACAAATAATAATTGTATTCAATCCTTTCTTTATCCATGTGAAATATGTGATTTGCAACTTGTTTGCACTTTCCCCCTTAATAGCACCGTGTGTTCTAAATTTAAATGCAAATGCTATGTAATCAATGGCTCATAAAAAATATTTGCATGGAAGTGTTGCTGCTGCATGATATAGCTGTCTGCTAGAATATTCTAAGCCTGAAAGAATGCTTTGCCCTGGCAGATCAAGCTCTTGTTCATGTTGTGATAAATACAAAATGTTGAACAGCAGAAGACATAATGCTATAATATAATTTGTTGATTTGTTTAAATGATATTAGTTTATTATGATACAAATAGAGACATATGAATCGTTTTGAACTGAAATAGATACATGAATTGATTGAAGTGATAATGGCTAAGAACTGAATCATTGGCCTTTCTTGTTTCAGGCAACAGTTCTGTACAAGTCTGTTGCTGAGAGGGGCCCCTGGAGCTCTCTGTCTAGATGGGCTCTTGAATCTTATTTAAAAGGTGACATAGGGAAAGCATTGCTCTTGTATTCTAGAATGGCGGATCTTGGTTACGAGGTTGCCCAAAGCAATGCCGCCTGGATTCTTGATAGGTATGGCGAGGAACATATTTGCATGGGAGAGTCTGGCGTCTGTACAGATACTGAAAGACATCTCCGTGCACATGCTTTGTGGTGGCAAGCATCTGAACAGGGTAATGAACATGCTGCTTTGTTGATTGGTGATGCCTACTACTATGGCCGGGTATGTGCAATGGTCCTCTGAGGTTCTATAACTCATTTCTGAAGTTTTCTCTTGGAACTTCTTAGATGATTACATGTTTCTGCTAAAATTAGTTAGTAATAAATTTATATCAAGCACCATATATGTTTTAGGGACTTAAACATTTTATGTTGGAGGCGTGGTACACTGGTACTCAGTTTTTCCCTCTTAGTCTTGTCTTTTGAATTTTGAAAACAATATGGTAGTATTTTGTTGGGACCATCTGGTTGCATCCAGTAGAAATGTTATCTCTGACGTTATGGATTTGTACAGAATGTCTTTTGAGATAAGTCAACTGTCATGCTTTATGGTGTAACTTTTCCAAAAGCACTATTTGTCTTCCAAGTTCATAAACATGAAAACTCATAAAATGTACTCCCTCCGTATCAAAATATAAGACTCTCTACCTACTTTCTGCACACATGTATCTAGACATGTTTTAGTGCAAGATTCATGACAATGGGTTGCACCCGCAACTTAGCTGCGGAGTCTTGTTTCTGCTTCTTAATTTGCTTCTCTACTTCAGAAATACTAGGGGACTAGAGACTGTCATGGTACTATTGCTGAAATTACTTCTTGGATCTGTCCTGTGTTACAGGGTGTAGGGAGGGACTATGAGCGTGCAGCAGAAGCATATATGCATGCTCAATCACAGTCTAATGCCCAGGCCATGTTTAACCTTGGCTACATGCATGAGCATGGTCATGGACTTCCCCTTGATTTGCACTTGGCAAAAAGATATTATGATCAGGCTGTCGAGGTGGATTCAGCAGCTAAGCTTCCTGTCATGCTCGCATTAACTAGTCTATGGATAAGGAAGAACTATGCTGGCAGTTTTGTGGTAAGACAATATATTCCCTGTTTAACATCTACTGTGTAGTTGAATTGTTATAGTTCACTTATATGTATTTAAAGTTGGCTTCCTTATTTGGTAATTTTTGTTGCCATTTACACATCTTATTTTGAATCATTTCCTAGTCAAATTCTCGCTGCGTATTTGCTGCATCATCTATTTGATTCTTAGCCAGTTCTTACTGTTGCTGATATGCAATGAACCCTAACCTTTCTCGAACATAAAATGTTCTGACTTTTGAAATTCCATCTTTACAACAACAACAAAAAAGCAGTTCGGACACTGTATAGTGTTCAGTTTGTGTTCTAAGCTTGTGATATTTACCGTATCCAGTTTTCTCAGTGCTTATAGCTGAAGTCTTTTTCAAATATTACACTGCATTTTACCTGTTCACTGTTTATTTTATTCCTAGTCACCTGACGATTGCCGTTTTACTTTCCTTTTGCTCTGCATGATCTATTTGTGTTACCATCATGGTCATGTCATATTGAGTATTCCAGTCATGCTTTGCTGTCAACACAAGAGTTGTTTTGCTACTTCCAGAGTGTTGCTAAAGCTTTCTTAATTTCAGGTTCATTTTATCGATTCACTGCCGGAGATATATCCTGTAGTTGAGGAGTGGGTGGAGGATGTCCTCATGGATGAAGGGAACGCAACAATATTGACTCTCTTTGCTTGCCTTGTAACTGTCCTGTACTTGCGAGAGCGTCAGAGGCGTCAAGCGGTGGCAGACAACCCCCAGCAGCCTGATGGCGCACCCAACTAATGCCACACAAGATGCTGAGGCCTATGCCGAAGTGAATTATTGAGGTACATATGGCTGTTTGTTTGCAGGTTTAGCATCAAAGTTTTGTTGAATATCTGGAACGTTAATGAAACGAATAGTCATACTGGAGTGGAGTTGTGAAGTTCCTTCAACCACAAAACGCCAATGGCTTTCTGGGGACATAGCATGTAAAATGGTAGGCCTCCTAGAAATGGTGTGTACACTAAATTGACTAGAATATGAACCGGTTCACAGCGGTTTGATATTGAGACTGATGATGCTGTTCCAGGTGAAAATTCACCCTTTCTAACATGATCATGCCTGTAAAGTACGGAGTACTGAAGAGTGTTTACGAATGCTTGTGTTACTTGAAACATGCTAGTGTTCGTGGCTTGTGCTATGCGCATCACACTACTTCCATGTTTTATTTTTCCAGCTGTTGATTTCCTTTTTCAACTTTAGATTACCCTGTACTTTTTTTATTTACTCTCCTAGACCATTCTCATGATTCAGTTGCTTCTTGTACATAAAAAGTCTTCGTTTAAATTGTGTGGTTTGTAAACTGGGATCTGTATTGAAACAAACCAAAACTTGCCCCCGATTATTTGCAAAAGAACTTGTGCAAACATGTGTAGTAAAAAATGGAGACGCGTATCAGTCAAGTTGCTTTTTTTTTTTTTGCTCTAATCATGCAGTTTGCCAGTTCGGTGCAAAGCCACACATGCTTTGCTCTACTACACCTTTGAAAAGTCGAATGCAATTGCTATCCACTTGCGCTGCTCGCTGCTCAAGATACTTATACGTGTACTGCCCACAAGTAAATGATTTGCACGCCTCATGTCGAGAAGAAATTGGACCTAATACCAAATTGCATGGCAACCCCCAATGGCATGGAGCCATGCGTTACCACCCAAAGAAAACAAGTCGTGAAATACCCGATCTCTCGCAGCCATTTTAAGTAAGAACGCGAGGTGTGGGTTGGTACTTGTTGACATTAGCGGTGCACCTCCAAATGTTTGGTGTTCGGTCTTATTTTGCAATTGAGACTCATCCATGGAACAACTTCTGCAGTAGGGGAAGTTTGTCACTTGCCATTGATGATCATGTTATTCCTCTTGCTTTGTTCGCTTTTAGCTTTCTTTTCAACACTTTCTAAGGCTGGCGCCAAAAGCACGAATGTACTTACCAATTATCTTCCGGTAAGCGAGTTTCTCATCACCAAGACCTGAACACAACACAACTTCGAGTTGTGATTTTTTTCCTACGTACACGGTACACCTCATCCAATTTTCGCACGCAATCAAGCATGACGATACATTAGTATTAGGAAAAGTACAACTGAGCGCAAACGTCACAGATAGACATTGCAGATCTCTCCATGTCGTCAACAACCTGTTACTGTTTTTGCTGCTGCTTCCTTTGGGTGGGACGAGGTCCGAAATGGTTTTCGATTCATACATTCAATGTTCTATAATTGTTTCAAAGGTAAATTTAGGGTGGATTGAACATTTCAATATATATTGGTCAATTGGCGTGAAAATAAGTATGCTGACTATAAGGATGTTATGCATCAGCGAAATAATTATCTTAGTTGGGATTTGAGTAACCGCTATTTTTTCCAAACAAACTTTAACCATGTAAATGTTGGTGATAGGGTTGTAGAAATTGGTCCATGTGTTAGATTTTAATTACGCCCTCCACTTCAAGAAAAATCACGTTTTCTATATACTATATGTATCCTGACCATAATAAGTTTATGGTACCAATACAGTTTGCTACATCTAATGAGATACTAGAACTAGTTAGTAAAGTAATGGAATTTTCGAAATGAAGATATTTGTAGTGAACCTTCTAGGTTCTATAATACTTCATGGCTAAGATCATCACACGTAGCAGGCCTCACATGGTCATGAGCTGCAACATATAAGGAGGTGACTTGCATTTACCATATCATATTCTCCAGCGTGATGGGTCGCTATCTTCTTAGAACAAATCCAAACAAGAGAATGTACGTGTAAAGGAAAGATTATGTTGAGTATCCACACAAAAAAAATCATGTGCAAAATAGCACGTTGTGTCAAGAATATTGATTCTGTTGGCCCAACAACCAACTGATTACATAAATAGAAACTTATACAAAATGTTATGGAAGTTATAATATTCGCAAAAAAAAGTTTACAATGTGTGCTTGAAAGATCATGAATTGAGATATTATATATTTTCTTAAATAGTTCAACATAGACAAAAAAAAGTTTATCCTTATATTTATATGGAAGGTTTGCTTTTCTTCAAGATAACCAAGTCACCTTTCATATAAAAGAGAAGATATATCCCATACCTTTGCTTCATTAGATACAAAATTAAAGCGGAGGTCCCTAGAACAACACACTCCACCGAAACCACATTGCGGAAAGTATCGAAAAATGTGACGTTGCCATAAAAAATATGTGTGAGAGTAAGGAATTTACTTTCTTATCTATATTACCCCTTGATGTATTGTAATAAACTTTTAACCGTATGCAGTAGACATCAATATGATTATTTAGTACGGAAATCGACTTGCATAGAATTGGGAAGCAATTGGATGAATCTTACAGATAGCTGAGAAAATATTTGGTGAAACATACAATATATTTTTTACAGCACGCCTTGTTTTATTAGAAGCGATTGATGGATTGCTTGGGAAACTTAAACCTATATGCCCAAGAATGTGTGCTCAATAGTTTGTGCCTTTTTTGGAATGTTGTTCTGGATTAGTTGATTGTTTGGTTGAGTCGATTGTTTCATGCTATCATGGTTTTAAAATCTAAGAATATTAAGATTAGTGACCAAACTTACATATTTTGTAGACATGCTAACTTGAGGGTTACTCATGCTACATTCATCCTTACCATCCTTTCAACATGCCAGTTGCCACATATGGTCACTTAATTACATGGTGTCGTGGGTTGTGGTTGTGTGCATCCTCATGTCTCGAGTTTTTCATGGTATTAAGTTGTTGCGTAGGTTGTGTGTACTTGATATTAATATATCATCCTTTATAAAAAAACATGGTGTCTTGCAACTAAGATTATGTGATTTGCACAAATTAGGTCTGTTAACGTACTGAAATATTACATACTAGTGGAATTTGGTGCGGCGACATGCCGCACCCGCTGTATTTTAAAATTGTTGAAATTTAAAAAGCAAGTTAGTTTGAACGGTTTTTATTTTCTGGAAATTGTTGTAGTAAAAGGGTTCCACTTGTAAGAAATATAACGGTTTTAAAAAAATGTTTTAGAAAAGGATGAAATTCACGTTAATTTATCTGATGCGGTTAAACATTTATCGGCTGGAAATTATTGTGTTAGGTTTTTTTTCTCTTTTTTGAATTTACAGTGGGTAATATTGTTTGGAAATACAGTATGGTCATTAATTAGATCGTGTGAAAAGTTTGTTTTTTGTTTTGAATTTGGGAATTTCATCTATTTTTGAGTTGTGCGCAATGGTTTGTGTTTTTAACTTCGAAATTGCAAATGGCGATATTCTGAAATTGTTTAAGGTTGGAAATCATTGAAATTCAAAAAAAAATCATTTTAAAAATGGTCGGATTTTTAGAGATTGTTCAAATTTTGAAATTGTTGTAATTGGAAAATTGACGTCTAAAAAATGTTTAGATTTTAAAAATTGTTAGATGTGGAGGGCATCTAAATTTATTAAATATATTCAAACTTGTATGTCGTGTTGTTGCGGTGCAATTCAATTTTGGAAATGTACAGTTTTTAGAATTTAATTCGTAATTAGAGGAATTGAATTTTGATTATTTGCAAATATTCGCCGAATTAAATTTTGTAAATATGTTTACATTATGTTATAAGTAGTTGTTTTTTTTTTGTGGTCATTTTGATATATTTTTCATATTTTTTCGACGGATAGATTCAAACTAATTAATTTTGCAGTATTATTTATTTTCTAGAATTTTTTTAAACGAATTGGGTCCACCTGTCAGGTTTTTTATTTTCTGTATTTTTTTGCAGTCGAAAAAAATGAGGCACTGACAGGCCGGGCCCACTGACGACGTCGCAATGACGTCATCAATGACCGTGCTGTGCCCACGGGGACGACGACGGCGGCGACGCATCCGCGCGGTGTGGAGCGTGCGCCTGGCCGCGGCGGACGCACCTGGTCGCGGGGTGGGCGGGAGCGGCGGCGCCGCTGAGGTTGGGTCGCCGGAGTCGCCGCCGGCGAGAAAATCCGCAGCGGCGGATGCGGAGGAGGGCGGCGACGATTCCGAACCGCGTGCGGCGCTCCGGCAAGCGGCGTTCAACGAGGCGGGAGAGGCAAGGACGGCGGAGGTCCGTGCGTGCTTCGATTCGTCGGAGGAGCAGCGATGCGGCGGTGGAGCGCGCAGGCGGCGGCGGCGACGCCGGCCGCGCGGGAGAGAGAGGAGGAGAGGGGGGGTGTGGGGACGATTTTCCAGCGGGACCCTGGATTTGGCGAAAATTGCAAATCGGTTCTCTGCAGCGCGAAAGAGTGGACTGCGGGTTGACGTTGCGATCTTTGAGGAGGTTTTTTGCAAAATCATCAAGGACATGTCGTGTGGACCGTCGGATCGTCGGAGAACGGCTACAGTGGTCGAGTGGCTCTCAGGCCGCGAAAGTGTAACGCCTTAATATATTGAGTAATGTTCCAGATATAGGAACGGAGCTAGTACTATTTAATCAACCAACCAAGTTAAAAAACGAAAGAATATACCAAGTCCACGTATAAATACGTCAATGATCTCGGATAGTCATGACCCCGATTTTCAAAGCATGCAACATTTCGTACTTGTAAGTTTGAGAAATAAATCACACGCCAACATATTGACTTAAAAATCGTGCACCTACATATTGACTTGGGGTGACCGTAGTGGCGCAAATTTTGAAGGAAAACAAGGATCCAAATTCACCTGCCGGCTAGCTGCTCGTAGGTGTTACACTCTTGCCATGTCTTGAATGTTCGCAAACACATACAAAATGGACACATAAACGTTCAATCAGTCGAACGATGTAAAAGAAAACAGTGGAGGAGCAAATGTTGCCGAGTTGTACTCGTCTCGACCTAAGCACACATGGGATGAACTGCAAATATCTCCACCATCGGTGGATTGCTTTTGTTGTTCTCTGCAGCTTCTTCCTCCAGCTCCAGGCCAAGGACACGAACGTAGTCGTCGAAGCATTCATCGATTGTCCTGAATGGCATGTCAGGGTAAAGGCTGGATATCTCAACGTCTCTCGACGCATCGATGCCGTAGTTTGTCTGGCAGCCGTTTATAAAGATGTCGTGCGTCAGCGAGGCGACTATGCTCGCCGGGATGATGTCCTCTGCAATTGATATAGAATGCAGACCGCGATCAATGAATCATCATAATGCAGACAGTACACCAGATGTTTTCAAGCCGAAATTAGCCAAACCTGCGGCCATGGCGAGCAGATCCTCCTTGCTAAGCGTGACCCGTGGCAGTGTCCGCCCGATCTTGCTCTCCCACAGGGACGCCATCTCGTTCGTGCTCAGAAGATTACAAGCGGGGCGGAAGTGAACCACCTTGTTGACGCTCCGGGCGTCGTAGGCAGCTTTCACCGTGAATTTGCCGATGTCAGCTCCAGCCACGAAGAAAGCTGTGGGAAGAATCATCAGCGTTGCATTAGGCGAGATATACGCGTGCAAAAGAAAGAAAGAAATCTAAGGCGTCGGTATGTACCTCTGACGGTGCCGTCGCCGTAGATCTGGAAACGGTCGAGCGGCGGCGGCACCTCGGATGGGTGCATGTTGTCGAAGTAGGGCCAGCCGGCGATGGAGTTGCAGCAGATGTAGGTGTAGGGCACGCCCGCCGCCTCCGCCGCACGCCGGACGCGCCGCTTCTCCTCGTAGAACCCCAGCCCTGCCCCCACCGGCCGCGCCCTGTCCACGTCGTGCCCGAACTCCGATGGCAGAAACCTCTGTGCACATACAAACGACATCATGTGTGCGTACACAAACACACTCCGTGCGCCACGGGCGTACCTTGACCGTGCCGGCGGCCTTGATGGCTTTGATGAGACCGAGCTGGTCGAGGATGTTGGCGCCGCCCATGACCGAGATCACCACATCGACGCCGTGCGCGCGGAGCACCTTCTCGACGAACTTCCGCCCGTCTTTCCCACTCACACGGCCCTGGCATCACGATGTACGCCCGCGCATTTTAGTGGCCGCACACATACATACACAACTGGCCACTGTTTTGGGGTTGCATCGTCTCTGCCTTTACCTCGACAATGACGGCGCCTTTGTGGCGGAGCTCGTCCACGGAGGCCGCGCGCGCCGGGCAGGCGTTGCCGGGCCGGACGAGGATGAAGGTCCTGCGTCCGCTGTCGAGGCAGGCTTCGGCAACAAAACGGCCGATGTAGCCGGTGGCGCCAACGACGAGGGCCGGGCCGGAGCGAGGCGCCATTGCTTAGCAGCTAGAAGCTGGTGATCAAGTGTTGTTCGACAGTTGTAGCAGCCGGTCAGGAGGCGCTGATCGAGCGACAGAGTGGTGCAGGTAGAATGATCTTATATAGAGGTAGCTTTTGTACTGTGTGTGCACAAGAACAGTAGGTAAACGGGTGTAGGTGATGGCTGTTAGCCAAGCGTTAGGTGGTGAATCATAGTTTGCCCAGATCTAGTAGGGGCACGGCACATTTGAGTAGCAATGAATGGAATCGTAAGGGCCCTCTGTGGCTCTGTCGGATTCAAAGTCCTCTGCCGTATTATTTGTTCTGTATGTATCCTGCATTTTTTTCTGGCAATCCAACCAATCACAAATTTTACTTTTCTTAATCTCGGGCACATAAAGAAGGAGCTTGCCTTTATTCAATTTTTAGTCGGCCTACACCTTACATCGTCGATCGGTGTCCTTCACTGCTGTTGATTGCTGAACAAGCCCTTACACCATCTGACATGGAGGCTGGAGCAACCCCATAGCAGCCAATAATTTGCTATGCCTATGTTTTTTATATTTTTGGAAATATGAGCATTTTCTATATTAATTTAATCCAAACAATATAACGGCAAAGATGCTAGCAATATTGATCACATACGAGCAGGGCCGGCCCTGAGGGGGTCAGGAGGGGCGGCCGCCCCGGGCCCCCGAAATAAGGGGGCCCCCAAATCCCAACATGCTAAGGTATACGCAGCAGAGGAATAGGCTAATTTGGCGGCGCTATTAGAGCTCGTCTTGAGTTCTTCTCTCGCTCAGTAGGATTCAGCGAAACAAAGACGAATCGTTACGCTGCGTGTGTTCTACTCGACTGTAACTTGGGCCTTTTCTCCGTTAGCTTTTTTTTTGACAAGTTTTCTCCGTTAGCTTACTTGGGCCTTTTTTGTTAGCCTTGTTTTTTTTTTCTACTGGACTGTAACTTGCACTAATTACGGTCCAGTTGATTAAATAGTTGGGATGAGGCCGGTAGACTGGACAAAGGCAGAAATACATCCAGGAATGCAGCGAACAAGTGACACATTTTTATTTTTCTCTCAAGAAAAAGAGTGAAACCTTTTTTCTTCCACTCGAAAGCAAAATCAGTTCAGTTACCCTTCCCATTAGGATGATAGTTATTAGTCTAATTCTCGATAAGATGCGCACTTTCCGCCGACTGTTTTGAATCTGATCAGATGATAGTTATTAGTTGCTCCTCACACGGCCATGACAAGAGGCATGAAGCAAAGTCGCCGACAGGATGCCACACGGTGCCGAAGACCTCCGTAACGACACTGTTCTAGCAATAGTCGGTGTGATAATCAATAAAAAATTATATTCATATACCACTAGGAGTTTTTTGTGATGCAACTTCAAGAGTCCATTGGTAACACTTCATATGTACATATAAATATTTAGGGCCCCGGATTATGTTTCCGCTCCGGGCCCCCCGAAATCTAAGGACTGGCCCTGCATACGAGTGACTAAACATTCAGTAATCACTAATATGATGACTATAAGCCCTTACACTGTCTGACCTTTCACTGCTGTTGATTGCTGAACAAGCCCTTACATTGTCTGACCTGGAGCACCCCCATCGAAGCCAACAATTTGCTTGCCTATGAAAACGTTGGAAATATGAGCATTTTCTATATTAATACAATCCAAACAATATCATGGCAAATATGCTAGCAATATTGATCACAAATCAATAAGATGATTGGAACATCTGTGTTGGTCGACTCCGGCAGTCATGTACTTCATATTTGCCAGCAACATCTTTTCTTTAAGGGTACATCACTTGTAGATAAAATAGAATTGGTCCAGTTTATGATGCAAACCTGATCTAAAAACTCTACAGTTATTTATGGGGGAAACAAGGTTAAACTACAACAACAACAATGCAAACCACCTCCAGGGTTGGTGCCGCCGCATGCATCTCGGCACCAACATTGCTGGGGTTCTTCTCTGCTGCATCTGGGCTCGCCTCCAAACCGCATGTCGCACCCCACCACGCGCCAGAAGAGCAACCCTCCACCAGCACTGCCAGACTTTGCCCGACAATGGCAAGGGAGAGTGACAGAGGGAGGGGGGGGACGTAGGTGGAGGTGCCATTTCGATGTCATCACTGTTTGTGTGTGTGTGTGTGTGTGTGTGTGGTGGTGGGGGGTGCACTTCGTATGGTTTTTCGGTCTCCTCGTGATCTCCCCAACATCGGTCTTATCATCACCATTGTTGCGCATCGTAGTGAAAGTGATCCATCGTTATGTTGAACAGTATTGAACAACACCTGAGCGATTAGTGTAATCAATAAAATCATTAAGAAAAATAGAAAGTTTCATGAAATATTCTCTAGATATTTATTGTGCGAAATAAAAAGAGTGAACACAACTAGTGGGCAAAAAAAGATAAAGGAAAGAAAAGAAAGAAAATGACACATAAAAGGTACAAAATGTTTAATTAAAGAGGAGGAAAAATTAAAAAAATTATATAAAGAAGGTACAAAAAAAAGGAATAAAAAACATAAACTGAAGCTGAAAAAGAAGGAACAGAAATGAAGGGAGAAGCGAACAAGAAAGCAAACCGAGGATAGCACGAATGCCATGTCAAAAAAGACAAAAAGGATAGCACGAATGCTTGTTACTGGGCCAGGCCCGAGTCGTTTGGGGGAGTATGCGGAGAGCGGATAACACCCGCAATAAGCGACAGATTGGTATCGTCCGCCGTCGTCTCCAGTTCTCAGTTGCCCTCTCCGCCGCCGCCGCCGCCGACGCCCTCTCGACGGCTCCAGCTCGCCTTCCCCACCTTCCGAATCCGCCCCCTAGACGCTGAATTCCAGTGAAGGCTTTGTCCGAATAACCCACTAGCTAGCTCGAATTCCAGTCTAGGCTCGCTCTCGTTCTCGCTGATGACCTCCGCGCCGTTCGTCTCCCCATCACTATCCCGCCTATCCTCCGCGCGGGCCTCTCCAGTCCCCAAATCCTCGGCGAGGTCCGGGACTGGGGTCGCCTTCCCCGCTCGGCCGTACGGACCATCGCTTCGCCTGACTTCGCCTGTCATGGCTGCCACCGGCGTCGGCGGTGGTAACGGCTCTCCGGTGGCTCCTGAGAACTCCGCAGGTGGTTTCTGCATCACTGCTTTGCTTTCTACCCCTAGCTGTCTCTTATCGTGTTCAACATTTTCAGTGTCGTCTAGGTTGGGAGAGGTCAAGAGGGTAACCAAGGAGACAAATGTGCATGTGAAGATTAACTTGGATGGCACTGGTGTTGCCAACTGCAGCACAGGGATACCGTTCTTGGATCACATGCTTGATGTGAGTATACTTTACGCGTTGTATCAGTAGTTGTGAATTGAGGATTTTCAGCATATGCCTGTGGTAGCATAGATCCCTATTTTATTTGTTGGCCTAAGTGTTTGTTGGATATCTGCTGCATCTATCCGAAGAAGAGTAGTAACCTCTTTGTGCAAAGAAGGGCAAAACAGAACTTTGTAATCATAAATAAAAGTAGCTTAGCTCAAATCGACAAAATAAGTGAACAAACACATACATTCGGTAAGTAGTATTCTGAAATTATGATGTAAAAGCCTTTATGTATGTCACACACTGACTTTAGATGTTTAAGAGCACCATGAGTACAGTTCTGTTGTTATTGGGAGATAGAGATGTATATTTTTTTTTGAGGTTTAATGCAGGCGCTCTGCCATTCGATTAGATAGAAAGCAAGTTTGTGTTACAAGTTCCTCGCGAAGAGGAAACCGGCCCTTTGAGCCAAAACAAGAAACTAGAGAGAAAAACTATCCCCGGTCTCCGGGATCATCCGTGAAGGCATATGCCCTCAACTCTATCTCATCCCTCACAAGCCGCACCACATCCGCAACATTCTTGGCCAAATTGGAGAACACTCTCCTGTTGCGTTCCTTCCACACCCCCCATATGATGTAGATGATGATTCCACTCGCGTTTCGCTTCTTTTCCTTCGGAAGGTTGGCAATGTAGTGTAACCACCATCCGTCGAAGTCGCGATCCGTTGTAGACGCAATGCTAGGGATTGGAAGGTCATTTGCTGCAAGCACCGTGTCCCTAACAGCCTTGGTGAAGGAGCATCCGTGGCAGAGGTGCTGCACCGTCTCAGGGTGAATGCGGCATAGCTTGCAAATGGGATCATGTGGCCATCCACGGAGCGCCAAATTATCCGCCGTGCGGATTTTCTGGTGCGCCACAAGCCATGCAAAGATAGAGATGTATACACAACTAAGCTTGAAGGGGTCCTGCTCAAGAAAAGTCCTGCTCCCTTTTGAGCTCCATTTGTTCCAGGTGATATTGACCAATTAGGAGGGGAAATGCTATCCGATATTATTCACTTTCACTAGTCTTATGTGATCCATGGAAAGATTGTTACATCTCTTCCTCTTATATTAACTAATGTCTGTATGTGTGAAACATATGGCTTTAGTTATTCAACATTAGTGACAAACTGAAAACAAACATACATGATGGGCGACAAGCCCTTATATCGCAAGTCTCAAGACAATATCTGGAGAGGAACTACATTTAGGTACTAATTTAGCCAAAACCAATGCCAGCAGATTTTTTTAGGAGTGTTTCTTTTGTACAGGTTGTACACTTCGAATGGTCCAGTATTCTGTTATGTTTATAGCTTGACACCTTGACTGTAGAAGGTTCTAACTCTTGCTGCGTACTGTATTTTTTTCTGGTCAAAGTTAGACATTAACTTTCAGTTTACAATTTACAGCAACTGTCATCCCATGGACTGTTTGACGTATATGTGAAGGCTACGGGTGACACGCATATTGATGATCATCACTCGAATGAGGATATTGCTTTGGCAATTGGAACGGTGATTGCTGCTTTTCTATTATTAATTCTTAGCTTGACATTTGTACTTCTAGAAATAGTTATATGAATTGTTGCTTACCACAAGTTAGGATATCCATTTTGACCTCATTGTTAAATTTGGCGCTATATTTCTGTTCTTTACCTCATGGTGAATTTGTTCTAAATTTAATGTTCTGCAATCATACCGTGGTGACTTTCTAAATCTTACTATTAGGCATTACTTCAAGCACTTGGAGATCGAAAGGGAATTAACCGGTTTGGGCATTTTACAGCACCACTTGATGAGGCAGCAATTGAGGTTATACTGGTATGCAGGACCATCTACTGCATTTACATGCTATGAACGTACAGTTCTCTGCAACCTCCATTCAGGAGGGTGCATGTTTATGCTGGCATTTGTGCGCTCATGTGCCTCTTACCCTTGCTAAATACATAACTGAATCACAACTTATATCAGTCTGGTTCTTCACTTGGGGAATAATTAGGCATGAAACTATTTTTTGTCCTCTTATGTCTTCATGAGCATCTAATGTCACGATAGGCTAGTCTATATGCAGATTTTGACTTTTAACGTGTCTATCAAGAACGACAGTCCTTTTGCGTTGCTTTTGTTATATTTTTTCTGACAAAAATGTCTCACAGAAGTCTAATATTTGAATGATAGCAAGAAAGTTGCAGTTACTATGATATCTTAATGTTGGGTTACTTATTTTTGTTTGACGATTCTGATATTGTCATTTGTTGGCATGTATACAAATCTCTACTAAACAATTATATGTGCCTTGTTGAACTTGGATGTTCGCCGGTCATCCCTGTTTTCCTCTCTATTCAGGATCTATCTGGTAGACCTCATTTGAGCTGTGGCTTAAGTATTCCTACTGAGCGAGTTGGCACATATGATACACAGGTAACTTGTGATGCTATGTTTATTCCAGGGGTTTTGATCTCCCGTTTCTTTATGTCGAGACTTAAGAAAGATTTTCATTGTCAAATCTGACATATTTAGTTCAAGTTTATTTTTAGAATATTTTCTTTCAGTTTTGTTAAATTCAACCCTTGATCTCTTCAAACGATATTTTTCTGAAGACATGTTATTCGGTTTTTTAGTTAGGGTGATATCGTGTTACTCCGTATGTTGTTGCCATTTACTTGGGCAATCAATAATTTGATTATTTTTTATGACAGCTAGTTGAGCACTTTTTCCAGTCCCTTGTGAATACGTCTGGGATGACGCTTCACATCCGTCAGGTATTTTTCCTTCAGTTTCATGGAATTCATCTTCCTAATCTGTTGGGTCCACAATACAATATTTTCTGGGACATAGGAGTCAAGATAATTGTTTTTCGCCTCAATGAAGTGATAGAAATTGGATAACACTGCACTCATTCCTATTTTTCTTTCAAAGCTTGCGGGGAACAACTCCCACCATATTATTGAGGCATGTTTCAAAGCATTTGCCAGGGCCCTACGACAAGCAACAGAATACGACTTACGGCGACATGGCACTATCCCCAGGTTTGTCCTCACTTACTGCAAATATTATTCAGGGAGTGCATTGTCACCGTTTCATAGTTGTCTCGGAAACTATTTCGAGACACACACACAGTTCTTTAAAACGTAGAAAAAACATGGCTGGTGGTGCACCACGACCTCCTAGTGTCAAATGATAGCTAGAGACAAGAATATAGTGTACCTTAATAAACATCTTAATCTCCAAGTTGCTACTGATTTTTCATACATTAGTGCCCCTCCTGATGGTATATCGCCCGACCCAATCGCAGCTCGAAAGGTGTTCTGTCAAGGTCGTAGTGTTGCGATATCATGGATGCACCCTGTTGTCCCACCGGAAGCCTGGAGCAGTGAGAAGAAACAGATGGACGGTGGCCAGCTACATCTATTCAACAAAAAATCAGAAAAGGCTAGGCAATATATTTCAACAGCACTGGCATAATGTGTGTGCCCGCTACTACAATTTTTGTCTGTTCACAGAACTGTATATCTGAAGATGAAAAGGCTACAGGTTCTGGAAGTACCTCTAAGATACGGGTTCAGAATTTGTCCGCGTCTGTATTAATAATGCTTGACCATTCTGTCCATTCAAGAGAATAAAAAATATAAATAAATCTCTGTGATCTGTTTGATCCATCTTTGAGGAGAAATCGTCGCCGCGGCGAGCTGTTTGTTGAGAAGATCAACCATAGAGAAACAGGAAGACGCAGCGGAATGATTCGATCTCTTGTCTATATGGCTGCTTGATTTCGCTATGGCGTGGCTGAAATTTCTGCGCAGAAGCCTTCTTTCCGCCTCCACATACCGTCGTCGACTTGAGCCGCCCCCCTTGTCCGCCACACGATTCCCAGCCCTAGTTGAGCTTGCGGACTTTCACAACTTGACCGGAATGGTCAGCATGGATCCGTCACGGAGCTCCACGGGAGGCCCGCAACGCTTGAAAAGTGTCTGAGGCAGTTTCTTGCCCTGATTGATCCGCTCGTCGATTGAGAAGCCCCCACGACTGCTGATTTGGGTCTGCTCGTCCAGGGAGAACCCCGACCGTTGATTTGAGACCGGCGCTGATTTGGGGCCGTCGTGTCTGATTAGGCGATCATTGTCTCCACCCGAAGGTAATTTAGTTTATTTTTTTGGTTTAGGAATCGGGCGTTCGTGCAATTTACTTTGACGACTCGTTGTCGTCGGATGATTCCGACATTAACGACTTGATTCACAACAACGATCAATGGCAATTATATGGGGCATAGTTCTCCCATTTTATTCATTTTATGTGTGATTTGAATCATTATTTGCATCCCGGACTATTTGTTAATTCCACTATTTGAATTTGAACTATTATAATTTGGATCATTGTTATTTTGTGTGATGATAGAACTTTCCTATGTTTGATTATATTGTTGTTATATTAAGATTTTGTTAACGTGTGCGATACCACAAAACAGTATTCCGGATACCTCAGACGAGTTTTATGGCACTTAAGTGATCCGCTGGAGATGTCCTTAGTCCCTTTTTTTTTTTTTAGGGGTTAGTCGCTGTTTATTCTGACACGACCGAGTGATAAATCAAGCCATCGATCAGTACTACTCTCGGTTTTGCTCTCGGTAACTTGACTGTCGCGTTTGCTTTCTACAGTACTATATATCGAACCGAACTCACCGCCCCGCAACAGGACCAGAACAAAGGACATCGGGAGTTGAAAGATGCAGATGTTCATGAAGACGCCGGCCCTCACCCTCGAGGTCGACAACAGCGACACCGTCGCCAACGTCAAGGCCAAGATCCAGGGCAAAGAAGGTACGTATTAGCATATACACCCAGCACTACTACGTCTCCCGTCGCGTTTGCTGAGATCGTGGTCGTAGGAATCTCGCCGGACCAGAAACGTCTCGTTTTCACCGGGAAACAGCTTGACGATGGCCAGGCCCTGGCCGACTACATAGAGGCGAGGCGGAGACGGAGTATAGAGACGAGGCGGAGTCTACAGACGAGGTCTACAGCTTGACTACAGCTTCCCAGTTGCAGGTGGAGTCTACAGACGAGGCGGAGACGGAGTATAGAGACGAAGCAGAGTCTATACAGGAGGCGGACGCGGACGCAGAGGTGGAGGCACCGCCGAAGAAGGTGCGGATTCGTGGGGAAGCGAAAGTCCCCAATGAGGACAAGGAGCCTCAAACCGAGGAGGCGAAAGCCCTCCTTATTCCTAACGACATTGAGTAAGTGTACAAATTTTGTAATTTTGAATATGTAATTTCATTTTGGTCATAACAATTTGGCATATGTATTAATGTTTGAGTATTGCGCAGCAACTGGACATGGCCAGTTAAGCCTCCCTGCCACCCTTCGAGAATGCTTGGAGCTCTGATTAGGAAGTATTGGCCGGCATGTACACTCCGGTCCCCAGCGGCGAGAAGAAGCTAGCCTACCGTTGGGAGGACTATGAGGCTGCCGATTCCCCGGGCTTCAGGAAAGATTCTGACGCTGTGATCAACAAGTTTTGGGTAAGACTTATTTCTCAAGTTTCATTCATAGTTCATGACCCCACCGTGCTAACTCATGACTCTCACAATTTTGTTATGCATGATTGAAGCGACATTATCGGGTGCGGCCGGAGGATAAGACAAGCGCGTATATGACTTTGCATGGGGCTTGTGTGAGGTTGACACCGCAGCAGTGGTACAACCAAAAGCAGACGTCCACCAATAACTTCATGTCTGAGAAGGGCGAGAGGACCACGAAGGCGGAGAATGTCAAGAAGCGGATGAATGTGACGAAGGAGGATTACATGTCGGTAAGTAACTGTCAATGAGATTCTATATTGCTGCTAAGTTGACATTGCATTATCTGTTCTTGAATTGAGTATTGCATTTTCAGGTGATCCCTGACTGGGCCGAGCACAAAGAAGACGCATGGGAGGCCTTGGTTACGAGGTGGGTTGGGGGCAACCCCGACTTTGACGCCGTGAGCAAGCGGAACAATGCAAACCGAGGCGACCAAGGAACACACAGTGGGGGAAACCGCAACCTCGACCGCTTCAAGGAAAAGCTGGTATATACATGGAACGACCTGCATTTATTTCCCGTCATGTTCCTACCTGATACGCATAACATTTCTTTTCACGATGTAGGAGGCCGATACCGGGG
This sequence comes from Poa pratensis, assembly GCA_947311845.1. NCBI lineage: Eukaryota > Viridiplantae > Streptophyta > Magnoliopsida > Poales > Poaceae > Poa > Poa pratensis. The sequence goes on from CAMZMU010000117.1 coordinate 24,955,734, forward strand.
AGCCGAAAACTGACTTGGAAACGTGGCAGAAGATGAAAGAGAAGAAGCCCGATCTAAAGAAGCCTCAACCGTCGCTTCCCGAGTACTACAGCTCCGCCAAAGAGGACTTGGATAACTACTGCAAGGTGGTCCAGACTTTACACCCGGAGGTGAATGACCCCATTCGCGAGGAGGCCGACGAGAATTCGGTGGTCCTGGCGGGGCACAGATTGCAGCATGGCCGTACGCGCGTTCTGCCTAAGAAGGTCAGGCCTGCCATGAGCTTCACGCATATCAAAGCTACGCTCTCTGCCGACAGCTCCCTTATCCCGCCTCGTCGATCCACCGCCACCTCCATCGATATAAGGTTTTCTCATTTTTATCCTCTTTCCGACATTTGTTCCTGTATGGCTAAGTTGACGAGATTCACTATTTTTGAAATTGTAGCCCGAGTTCGAGGCGACCTATGGAGGCCTATGAAGAGTGGGAGCGGAGTGGTGAGGCCCACCACTCGTACATGGAGATGCTGTCAGGTGTAAGTTTCAACCTTTATTTTTGCAAAAGATGACAAGTCCCACTTCCGCTAGTTTGAACCTCTATTTCTGCAACGTCTGACATCTAAACTATCTTGTAGTCGATGGTGACGTTTCTTTCCACAAGAGAGCGGGTCGCCCCGACAGGAGAGCGGCCTCCTAGGCCGGCGCCGGCGCCACGGTTTCCATCGAAGGAAGAATTCACTCTCTCATACTACTCATCGACCCCGGTAAGTTCTTTGTCAAACCACCGGTTACCGCTTTCCTTTGCCTCGCAAGTTGCTAACTCTTGCTCAAACATGTAGGGAACGAGATGTTCGGAGAGTCGTGCTTCTCCTAGTGCCTCAGCGGGTTCACATGAGATCATCCCGTTTGATGGCGATGATGGTCGTTCGCCTGGTGCTTCGCCGGGTTCCCGTGAGATGACACCGGTACATTCCGGTGGTCCTTCTCCTGGTGCTTCGCGTGGTGCTTCATCTTCGCCTGGTGCTTCGTCTACTGCCATGTCGAGCCGTCAGTCGCCTGATCTCACCGGGGTAGAGATGGGGCTCACCCCTTCTCGCTAGATGTAGGATGATATCCCTATGTGTGTACCTACTACTATGTGTGTATCTACTTGATGATATAGCATTTTGCTTCAAGATATTGCTTGTGATCTTGTTTGTTTGTGATGATAGCCTATGTGTGATCTTATTGTGATATTGCTTGCTGTAATTTTGAAATGATTTTACTGTCATTTTTCTGAAAAACGAGCAGCCAACAAAATTAAAAAAAAATTATGGCACTTCATACATAGGAGCCGTCGGAAGCCGTCGGCGTATGAAGTGCCAGAACGCTCCAGCCGCTGCCACGTGGTTACCCTATGCCGAGGGCCAAGCCGTCGGCGTATGAAACGACAGAACGCTCCAGACGCTGCCATGTGGGCACTCTACGCCGAGGACAAAGCCGTCGCCGTACGCTCTGTCGCAGTCAGCTGTCGCCGTGGGTCCCACCTCAACTACGCCGACGGTTTCTACGCCGACGGCCCGGCCGGGCCCTCGGCGCCAATTCTACGCCGACGGCAAAAGGCCTGAGCCAAGGGCGTATAACGTCGAGGGCGGCCACACCGACGATTTTCTGACCAATGCCGACGGCTTCCAGCCGTCGACGTATACGGTCATTCCTGTAGTGACAACGTCCAGAAGGACTCCACGCTCCACCTCGTGCTTCGCCTCCACGGCGGGCGCAGTCTGTACTATGCGTACGAGCCGAGACTCAGGGCCCTCCCAGAAAAGCAAAACTCGGACAAGATGATCTGCTGCAAGTACGTAATGCACCCGAATCCTAATTTGTTTGGCTGTTGTTCAGACTACAGACATAACACGTACGGCTTAGCATATGTGGTAGTATTTCCTCATTGTTTCAGTTCACCATCCTTTTTGTGAAGGCACACAGTTTTACTATGCCATCTGTCCCCATCCGTATCTTTTCTTGTGAGAATAAGTCATTTTATCATTTTAGGTTTGAATTGTGTACCGGTGAGTGTGATATTCTAACGTTTTGTCACACTTCAGGTGCTATGCTCGGCTGCCTCTCAGAGCTACCAACTGTCGCAAGAAGAAGTGTGGTCACAGCCAGGGTGGAGCTGGGCCCCGGGCAACCAGGGCCATGGCCCGGGGCGCAGCAAAAATTCCAGCCTGCTATATGTAAAAATAAATTTGGCCCGGGGTGCTGGCAGGCCTGGCCCAACTACAGCATCGCTTGACTGCGTCGGTCGCAGAGCTCGCTACCTCGTTTTGGCCTCCTCGTATCTTGCATCCGACCGGGTGAGTGGCGACCTGCTCGACTCGCCGGCATCTCCTCCACCCAGCGCCGCCCCTGTCGAGCGCTCGCCTGGTTGGTCCATTGGTCGCCGCCTCCTGTTGCTCCCAAGCCGCACTGCCCAGATGGTCGCCCGCCTCTCTACTCCTGCGGTTGGCAGACTGGCCGCCCAACCGTCGCCCAACGGTCCAGCTCCTCTCAATCACCTATTCGACTATTCCCCTACCTTCTCTGCTCCCGCTGGCTGCTCAAGCGTCAAAGCCTAGAGATTCAACAGAGATTTGATTTCTTCTACCACTGATGAAGTCAAGGGAGGCTCGGATGAACTAAACCATTGATCTGGTAGTATATTTTGTACGTCTGTACCACTCTTTTTAGTTTTTTGTCATCTTTTATGTGCTTTTTTTAGACCATTAACAATTAGAGTTGAAAACATGTGTTAATTTTGGCAATCATACCAAATTTCTAGAGCATTTTTTTTCCAAAATAATAGAGTATTTTTTCCAAAAAAAATTAAGCCAAGATTTGGCCCAAGGCTTGCTCAAATCCTGGCTCCGCCACTGGTCACAGCAACCAGGTGAGTGAAACTTAACTCAATTCTCATGCTCCTCACCTTACTGTATATTTGTTTCAATAAGATTTATGGTGCTTCTGTAGTCAAACTTAGCATTTTGACCTCTAGTAGAACTTACAATTCCAGTCATTATAGTAAAAAAAAACAACTCAAGTCATGATTTTCTTTATGCATTAATTTTTTTCCCATTTTTTCTCATTTCAAATTGTTTACAGCTGAGGCTAAAGAAGAACAGGTATTGGAGGTGGAGGCACTAAAATGTCACGCAACAGGGGATTAAATTCTCAATGCTCGTATGGACATGCGAGTCATCATAATTGCATGTAATTGTCTCGTTGGAAATGTCCTTATGGAGTTATGGATGTAGAGCCTTGATTATTATCCTGTATACTTCAGGCTGTGTTAATGGTATGCTTAATTCCATCAAATATATATTCTCTCCACTTGATAAAAAAATTATTTGGACTGATTTTCTTTGCATCGATTTCATATGAATTTCAAGTAACAAGGAAACATAAATAGTTGCCAGAATGAGACCAAAATACAATAGAACAACTCAAAAGATTGAATGTTACAATTATAGTTTGTCTTTCTTCTATCTATATAAGCTAAATAAATCATGGAGCTCAGCCATATAATTGAAAATGTAGTATACCAATGTATGATGAAATAGTTATGAGAGTTTCAAGTGAAAATTTCATATACTTTTGACGTTGGTAACTACTTACGCTTACCTTCATAACTCACATGTTGTGGATTGGTATGTTTTAGCCAAAAAAGTAAGTTGTAATGTGTTAACATGTTATCTTGTTTCGAAAGTCTTGTCATGATAGATTTATTGGTGAAAACGGATCTTATACTGGATTTGTGATTTTATAGGAAATATGTTGAATTTTTTAAATATGAAAGAATCTCGCTGGCATCAACATTTTTTTTGGCATGATTGCAATGGGATGCTGATATTTTTGGAAATTTACCATAGAAAGAATAAGGAACCAAGAAATTTCACCTTTAGCAAAAATAACTTGGTCTAAAAATTGACCGTTGCATAAGTAAGTGGGTGACCGCTAATTAGCATTCCCTAATACGTACCTATTTTTGGCGGACTGTGAGATAACTGGAAGTTGGTACGCCATGCTACAAAAACTTAGGAGTGCATGTTGTCAAAAAAGAAAAAAACTTAGGAGTGCATCGCATTCCGAAATGTACTCGTTGCCACGCAAGTTCTCTCTCTCGGTTTGGTAAATTGGCGGCCGCAGATTTCCTTGAAAATTAGGAGCCTCCTAATAGGGGATTAGGGTTCTAATGGATCTTGGCAGAGCACCTTGAATCTTCAAAAGTGGGGCGAAGTGTGATTGGCAGAAGGAAGGAGGAGTAGATTCATAGGGACAACTAGTGCACAACTATAGGAGGCGATATTGGTTGGATCTCACGGATAAGGAGGCAACTGATGATGGTGCAAAACGGAAGTGAATGCTGGCAGGGAAGATTCTGTACTTCTATACTTTTCACATCCAAACAATCTCCAGTGCTTCGACCTCGCTCGGTGGGCAAAAATATATTTGTGGCTGAATCTAAACCTCAGCGAGATCGTGATCATGTGAGGGACAGATCACCGTGCCATGTTAGTAAGAACACAGTGACATTGAAGAATTTACTGAGTGCAAGCCACCCTCTGAACAAGTTTGATAACTTTCAGCTTTGGGTTAGGGTTCTTAACCTACCCTTTAATTTGAGGAATCCTTCCTAGGGCAAGGCGATAGCAAAACATACTGATAAACATGCATCACAGGCATAGTGTTTGATCATGTTTGGTGGTTTCTTGAGAGCAATAATTACAGTTGGTTAACGAAACCTTTGAGGACAGGTATACATATTTATTCGACTGCAAGGAAGGGGAGGGACTGGTATGAATTTCAATATGAACAAAATCGCGCTTTTGTTTTTCTAGTGGTTGCTTGGGACGAAATTTCTATCTAACTCCGAGAACTCGAGATGTTGATGAACAGCTACCATATTGGGGGGTCTGAGGGTACCGGATGAGAGAAAAGAAATCTGGATCAAATGAAAATTCACCCCATGAAAGTTTTCAGGTCAAGGCAGCAAATGGGAGACAAAATTCTCATGTAACGATGGTGACACTGGGGTTGATGTGACGTCTCCAGCCAAAAATAAAGAAGGTGAAAGAGGAAAGTTGAGAAACCAAAACAGATCTATCATGAAGGTGGGTTTGTTGCAGCTATTGGAACAGTTAGATCACAATGCAAATTGCAATAAGCATTTGATGATCTTCTCGGTGCAACCAGAAGCAAGCAAAGAGGACCGTTTTCTTGATGGGGGTATATGCGAGACTGGTTCAAATATGAAGAGGAGGACTCCTAGCAAATCAACAGATTCGGCAGAGGCTGTGCATCATGCCTACGTGTCTCATTGAGTTTCCTAGGATGGAACTGCCAAAGATTTGGAAACCCGAGGTTGTTCTTGAGCTTCACAATGTTCGAACTAGGAATACCACGTGCTAGTCTTTTTCATGGAGAAGAAAATTAGTGTTGATAGCTTGGAAAATCTGCATAGTATACTAGGTTTCAATTGTTGCTTTGTTGTGGATAGTACCAGACTCAGGGGAGGTATATGCTTATTTCGGTCTGCTAAATATGATATTGATATGAAGAATTTAGTTCCGGCCATATCGATTTTATGGTGCAGAGGAGAGATCAAATCTCCTCAGATGGAGGGTTTCGAGTTTCTATGGAGTTCCACGAGTGGGAAACATGCAACAAAGTTGGCAGTTCATGAGGACCTTGTTTGAAATTTAGCATGTGGCTGTGCATGGGGGATTCTAGCGAGACTTTATATGCTCATGAGCACTTCTCTCGGGTAGCCAGAGTGGTATGGAAAATGAGAGACTTTAGAGAGGTTGTTGATGACAATATGCTCCAAGATCTAGGATGGTCTGGTATTGCCTACCTTGGTACAATAGTCAAACTGGCGAATTCAATGTTAAAACTTCATATCCGACGACGTCCCTTTCATAGGTTTTTACCTGTTCACATGTCCTTGCACGCCGATGGATTTCAATCACCTTTCCTTGTGACAAAGGGTAGCACCCAACGACCCTAGCGAAATGCATACCCATAGTTAGCCTGAGGGAGCCAACCGACCAACGATGAGCATAGACGTGCGCGGAAAAAAAGAACCTGCATGATGAAACTCTAAAAGATTGAATGGCGCCGACCACTAATGAGCCTGCGAAGTGTTCCTTTTCGGATAAAATATTTCTTTTAGATGTGTTGACCCTTGCTTACTCCTTCGAACATTGGTGGCTAGATAAATGAAATTATTATTTGTAGTAATAATTTACTCGGGTTAGCCATGCGAAAATGCAAAAGCACTTTTGTAATTTGAAACTTGGTTGCCCACACAATGTGCTGATAGGTTTAAGAAATTCTCTATTGAATGAAAACTATCTATGCCGCGAGAAGAATGTTAAATTCTGAATAACAATCACAAAAAACGACATTGTAAACAGGATTGCACGAACAGCAACCAGACAACATAAAGAATGCAGGCATTTTGCATTCAGACCATTCCTCCCTTGCTCATATATTGCTTTATCGGCATCGTATACCGTTCAATCTGTGAGCAGACCACCACAGCCATCCGATCGTTTCATCTCGAGAACCTTCTCCACTTATCCACTGTATGGGCTGGGCCGGGCCGGGCCAGGCCGAAGGCAACAGTCGCCGTCTCGGGTAGTGACGGAAGGCAATTACCGTCCCAGTGAAATGGCGCAATTAACGCTAGTAAAGGTCTCACAGACGGTACGAATTCGCGATTCCCGCGCCACCATTAGAGCTCCGGACTCAAACTCCGGCAGGTAGGGTTCGGCGCTTTGCGCAGCGGGCTGGGCGGGGCTGCCGGCTATATAAGCACCGAACCCCCCGCGCCGCCCCCTTCATTCTACGCACCACTGTCTCCTCCTCTCCTCCAGCCAGTACGCACGCGCGACAGGGGCGAGAGCTCGGGAATCGAATCGAAGGAGACGAACCGGAGACAGAGGAGATGCAGATCTTCGTGAAGACGCTGACGGGGAAGACCATCACCCTCGAGGTCGAGAGCAGCGACACCATCGACAACGTCAAGGCCAAGATCCAGGACAAGGAAGGTACGTACTCTCGCCGCGTCGCCTTCCGTTTCGCCCCTCGTGCAGCAAAATCGAATTTCGAATCCACCGGTTTTGATATGATTTTGCCGTGCTATGATTGTCGATCGATCCCCAGGCATCCCGCCGGACCAGCAGCGCCTCATCTTCGCGGGGAAGCAGCTGGAGGATGGCCGCACCCTGGCCGACTACAACATCCAGAAGGAGTCCACGCTCCACCTCGTGCTTCGCCTCCGCGGGGGCCACTGCATGATCGAGCCCAATCTCAAGGCCCTAGCTCAAAAGTACAACCAGACCAAGCTCATCTGCCGCAAGTAATACATAAATCCCTGCACTCTTCTCAAATTAGCCAGCTTTTGTTGATTTACCTGATCCTGAATTGCATAGTCTGAACTCTCGCATTCGATAAAAAAAATGCTGCTTTGTCGGATGTGCCTATCGAAGGGTAATGATTTCTATTTATGTAATTTGTTCGGCCCTTGTGCTTCGTATCTGTATGTATTTTATGATTAAGTCAATAGCCAAGGAATTGTAGTGATTGATCATTTGGAGGCAGTACTTAGTTATGTGACTGGTAGTAATATGATGCGCCCTTGCATCCTGACGATCACATGTGATAGTTGATCAGAAAAAATAAACCTTTAGTATCATCTACCTTGATTGATTTAGTTCAGCAGTTATTTTTCACAGGTCGGACATGATTAATAGCTTTTTGCACTGTTAATTGCCCATTTGCTGTGTTCCATTATGTTTCTTCTCATGCCTGGTTGTATGGCTTGCGAAAATGCAAGAGTTAAATCAACACTCTTGATTTTTGTGTGAGCTGGCTGTAATTGTGTACCGTACTGCTGTTTGATTGCTGAAGTGCTTTAACTGATCATGCATGCTCCCACTCTTCTCTTTGTGTGGTCGATAAATTGTTCACTAATTTCATGACTGTGATATAGCTAACCGTTTTCACCCTTTTAAACCACAGGTGCTATTCACGCCTGCCGCCTACGGCTACGAATTGCTGCAAGAAGAAGTGTGGTAACAGCAACCAGGTGAGCCTTACTGTCTTTAAACTGTTTTACAATGCACATGTAGGCTAACATAGTAACATCCATGTTCTTCTCCTGGCTGGCGTTGATCCATTATGATTTATGATGCTTGTCTCACAGTTGGTTTCACTGCACTCTAGTAACATCCAGCATTTTATTAGTCCTCAATGGGCTTCTTGATTCTACAGTTGAATTTATTTTATACCTGCTTAGGATTGGCCTGTGTTTTCTGTATGCCCTGTTACACCATCTTGTCATCTATATATGTTTCTGATATGGGAGCCGATACAAGAAGCTTTGTTTCTGCATCAAATCTTGTGTCTATACTTCTCATCTAATCATGTGCTTTCTCTTAACCAATTTTTTTCAGCTGCGGGCAAAGAATAAGTGTAGGTATTGCTGAAGATCCAGGGCATCAGTTGAATCAGTTATCTACTCGTCTCAGCTAATCAAAACCGTTAGAATTCTGTAGGTAGATGAATCAGTTGTTTACTTGTCTCAGCTAATCAAAACTGTGAGGATTTTTAAGTTTCTTAATGTAATATTTAGCTGGAAGGTTGGAAGTTGAGCACTGTATCTTTTGAGCACTTCGTTAAGGCTCAATGCATGCTGAGGACATGATTGTAATGTGGTAGCTTAACTCATTTGGCTGGAGTGTGCAACTTATCTAATTTCTATTAGAGCTGTTTCAGTTTTTCGGCTGGACTTGAATCTTTGGTGATCTTGGTCATGTGTCCTTTGCGTTGGCTGGTATGTTGTATCTTTTATCTGGTAATGATACTCTCTTATGGCGAGGAGTAAGAAGTATAGCCCTGTCAAATATATGACAGTTGCTTGAATGATTTGTGCCTTCTTTGATGTTACTGATTTTGTCAGTTGTTGTTTTTGTTTGGTTGTTCCAAGCTGAGTTTCAAACAAAGCAACGCTTTGGGGCCAAGAAGTGAAGGCGTTGAGAGTTTATCGCATTGTAAAGTTCCTGCTAGCTCCACTGAAGAAATACAATGTGGACCCTGGATTGTTCATTCCAGCACCATTCAGGTCATGCTGGATTGTTGTTGTGATTGATTTGCTGCATGGACATGCAAGATTTTGATCAGGTCACGTTTGTTTTTGCTAAGAGCCTAGGAGTGTCTTTTAACTGGACTGCTTGCTAGCTGTTCCCTCATCGATCTCATTATCAGTGGGCGTGTGGACTTTTTTGTTTTGTATTTTCCGAACTCTGTTCCTTCCGACCGCGCTTGTGATCTTATACAGAAGGTCACAGCTTACCAGCCTTTGCATGACTAGCTCTCCCTTTTCCAAACGTAGTCTTGATAAAATTAACTCGTAAAGAAAGGTTAAAATGTTATGAACTCTGCCTCTCCGAACTTTCAAGAGTTGTCCATGTGCCATGATTCCCCGTTTTTATAACTTCCAATTCCAATGGATGAAACATGCACAAATACACCATACATGGTATCTTACATGTAAAAAAGGGTAATAGAAACGAATCGTCTACGCTGGGCAAAAGCATATTCACATAACTAGTTTACAGCTTTGATATAACTGCTGTAAAACTCTATTGGATATTACAGTAATAAAAGTAGCCGTGATAACAATGAATCAAAAGTAAAACCTAGTTAACTATCTAAACTAGGATACAGGCTTCATATAAAATTTCACCAGTCCTGCTTCTAATCTTCTAATCCAACAACTTGTACAGGATGCAAAATTACTAGGACCACAAACATTATGATAGAATTCCGTTTAATACCAATCGGAAAGGTATGCTGAAAACAAGGTGTGGCATTGTCAATGTGTGGAAGGAAACAAACATGCCCTTAATCCTGGTGAACCTGCAGCTTAACATAATTCTTTTCCAGTAACTAATACCTGACAGAATTGATGCATCAACATGAATTGAGTCAAGAAAAAAGTTTGCCAAAGAATGAAGCAAATATCATTTCTGTCACTCAACATTGGGTGCCAAAGGTGAGGACTGAGGATACATTGATTCACCCCTGAAGTTGAAGATCAAAACAGTAAGTTGCCAAGAACGTGATGGGCTTCAAACTACAGGACCACCCATCAATATGAATAACTCTTTTAAATGGAGGATGCAGAATGCTGTAGTATAATATAAAATACAGGTGAAAAAATCCAACAAAAATCATTTGTGTTGCTAATATTTTAAATGAACTAAAAGTATTGAAACTGAAGTTATACAGAGTGAAACCCAAAGAAGAATCTGAACATTTTGGTAGCCATGTATAAATAAGACGTGTGTATTTTGGACTGTGTGAATAAAATGTGACTCAATCCCGTCAGGCCAGCACCCATGTATAAAAAAGTGTGAATTTTGGACTGTGGATGAAAGAATCTCAATCGTAATGTTACAAATAAAAACTGCTACAAACTTGTCTGGGAAACAATGTCACCGAGCTCTGGGACTTTTTCTTGGCTGTCTTGAAGAAGCACAGATCTTTTAGGGTTGGAGAGCAGCAGCTGCTGCATGTCCTTTGGGAGGACACTGAATGCTGCTTGGAGGTTTATCTTCATTTTCTGACATGCTGCTATTGATTCAGCAGTACCTGCCCCAGAATTCTGGACGGCAAAGATTGAAAAATAAACATCAGGACCACAGCATATTTCTGCAAATATTGAGGGCATAATATGTATGTTGAATGAGCTAACTGTAGAAGATATTCCTTTTGATCTATGTATGCTGAAAATTTTGAGCATGTAATTTAAAAAATATATATCATTAAACAATGATGTGGCCCCTCTTGCTGTAAAGAACTATATCATGGGGCCTAGTGAAAAATACATATATATCATGGGGCCTATCTATTACAGTGAATCAGAACTCTTTGAGTTTGGGCTGTCAAAACTCAAATTAAGAAAATACCATATATGGTGTGAGAATCTTCAAGTGCATGCCTCCTTTAGTCTATCAAGTACATGATAGGGGATAGTAGACTAGTACTAGTACCAAAGTACCAAACAGGTCTTATTTCTTAAAGTGCCACTAGATTAACATTTAGCAAACAAGTTATACATTCTAGTATTTATTTTCTTTATTTCCATTTAATGACATTACTACTGACTACTGACGGTAGTTATTCAAATAAATACAGAAGAAAACCCAATGTGATCCCAATGAGCTATGTTCTCAGGACGCGAACATTTAACACTAGTCCGTCACGATTCAGTTCTAATTTCTTGCAACATAACATCTACAATATCATACTTGAAATTTTGCCCGCATAAATATAAAGTAAAAATCATCCGCACAGAGCCTGCGATTTCTGAAGTTCATGAACTGTGTCACGAGAGGAAAGGATAATTCAACCATACCAAGGAAGTCCACATAAGTACCAGGAAGAACATAGATGTTAGGTTGCATCCTATCTCACAAGAGGAGCTCGAGTCTATATCGAATTTTAATATGGATTTTTGGTAGGGCATGGGTTCAAAGACAGGGGGTAGGTCTCGCCCTCGTCTAACCACTGCAGGGCCTAATCCATGTTGTGGTTGCAAGGTTCTAAGGATTAGTTAAATTCAAACTATTGATTATTCTTTCATTGGTCAAAAGATTACAACATCAGCTTGCTTACATAGAATAATAGAACAGTCTTGATCCATACTATACCTCCAAACTAACTCAAAATCTTCCTTAACTAAACCAATTCAGACTCCTATCATTTTATATCTCTAGCCTAGTCGTCCTGCTATTGTCCTACACAGATACAACTCATCTTGCTACATAGAAATAATTGAAAGATTTTATATCATATCCCGATGGCTATCCTATTCCATTTTTGGCTTCCTTTACGTATCCGTCCAACTCAGGCATTCCTCCTGCTTGATTTGTGCTGGCCTAAAGCCCATAGCACATTTAGGCAGTCCTTGTGTTGAACATTATGAATTGAGTCGATGGCTCTTAGTTATGCATCTATATTGAAATGTGGATAATGTGGGTTCTTCCTATGTCTTATCAACAAATAAACCATTAAGGATTTCTGAATTAAATTTCCATAACTAGTCCAAATGCTAGTTAAATGTCTAGATATGTAAAAACTTGTTATTTATGATTGTCTATTTATTTTTAGAAGTCACGGTTAACTTAAGAATGCATTAGAAACAAATTACCTCCATCTCTCTGAGAAGGTACCGCTCAATAACATTAAAAGAATCAATCCTCTCCAACTCAGACATCTTTGACATTAACTTCTCAATGTCAACATTCAAGCGAGCTTGCCTCCAGAGCCTCTGCTGATCTTTCTCTGCAGAAGAACGTCTTTGTCGGAACCAAGGCATGAAGTTAGGGCCTTCCAAGAATTTCCTGATAAAGATCAGTGGTGAAATAAAAATGAAAAGGATAGCTCAGAATTCCTCATTTTGCCAAGCAATTCAAACTAAAAAAAATGCTTCACCAAACAAACATGGTTGTGGCTTACCTATATAGATTCAGCCAATTGGACCTCATCCTTTTAGACAAAAACTTCCCTGGACCTCTAGCAGCCAAACCATTGACAAACTCATCTGCATGAAATGGTGGAAGTAACGGTGGATCAACAAAGGGAGAACTCCCTTCTAGTGGTGTGGTAGTTCTCAGATATGGTCCAAAAGGCGCGAGGAAGTTGGTTGTTAGCTCCAAGAAATGGCGCCGCAGTATCTCATTGTTGACGACCGACATGGACTCCTCAATCCTCGGTGACACACCAGCATCAATGAGCCTATTCAGAACAGATGTATCGGGCTTTGTGGTTGGCGCATATGTGCTCCATAGCGCCTCTTTATGCTCTGTCATAAGGGAAAGAGGGCCTTCTCTTCTCAACTTGATGGAATTCAACAGACCGGTGGGAGAGAACTTATTGATTGCGAGTTTGTCGAGCTTCAGCTTCACAGGTGTCCCATTGGATCCATTCGCTGATGCTGGCGACTGCCCACCTGCTGGAAGCACCCTAGTAGAATTTGGGTTCGGGCTTCCCACAGAGACGACATTCGGAATACTCTTAAGACTCTTCAAGAAAAACAGGTTTGTCACGCCGAGCACCATCGGTGGGAACACCTCGCCTTCTGCAAGCGCATTCAGACGAGCAAAGTCCGGATCATGAATAGTAAAGTAGGGCCGGAAGTCCACGCTATACAAGATTGGAGCAACAAGGCTAACCAGCCCGGTCACAGCCTCGGAGCATTGCGGCGGTGATGGCGCGACAACCAGTATAGGCTCGCCAACCACCATGAGCTCCCATAGCGTCCACAGGTGGAGAAGCAAGCCACGAAACGCAGCAAACAGGTCAGCATCGTGGAAGAGCCCGTATGGCACCGAAGGGTTGGCCGGCAACAGTGCCGGCGGTGGGCCAGGGTCGTCTGCCGCCGGCGGGAGGTGCACCCGCAGCGCGGCGCTGCCAATGGGGAGCTCCATGGGGCATCCTGGTGCTGGCGCGGGCCAGGCGGCCACATGTGACGCCACCATCGACAGCGCGTTGTGGCCGATGTCGAAGCAGAGGGGACCGAGGATCTGCAGCAGCAGGCGGAAGAGGGAGGAGTATGGCGCGTGGGAGAGTATGACGACGGACTTCTGCTCGCCGCCGCGGGGGAGGCGCTCGTCCTGGCGCTGGCGGTTGAAGACGAAGCCGTAGAGGAAGCCGCGGCGGGAGGCCGCGGCGGCGGGAGGGGAGGGGTCCGGGACCCGGAAGGAGAAGAGAGAGTCGTGGACGGAGGAGCGGTGGCGCGGGAGGTGGTGGGACATGGAGTCCGGGAAGGAGGAGAAGGCGACGAGGCGATCGAGGCCGCCGTGGGCGAGCGCGTCCGGCGGGAAGCAGGCCTCCACCAGCTGCCCTCGCTCCAGGTCGAACCGGATGACGCAGAAGGCCCTCGCCCACCGCGCCAGCGCCGCGGGGTCGGGCGCCGCGTCGCCCCGCAGCGAGACGGACGGGATCCGGTTCATCCCGGCGGCTGTGGGGAGGCTCGACGATTTGGCTGTTGGCGTCCGTGGGGAATTGTAAAAGCGGCCGAATTGGGGTTGTTGGACTCGGGAGGCGACGCCGCGGCCGGCGGCGGCGCAGACAGCCGCCGACGGCCGGGGCGGGAGGAATGGGGGAAAGGTCGCGGGCGGATCGGACGCGGTGATCTCCGTCGTCTGGGTGGGATGTGGGTGAGTTGGGATTGGCGTTGCTTTCCGGCGCAGACGTGCACTTCTGTTTTGTTGCTTCCCAGTTTGCCGTTACAGGTGGTGTTCAGTTACATGACTCGCCTCGGTACATCAGTTGGTAACCCTACTGGGAAAAAGTCCATTGTAAACCTTAAAAAGGCCAGCTAAGAGCATCCCTAACCGAGCCCTCAAACGCGACGAAACCTTAAAATAACTGCCAAAGACGGTTTCGGAACCTTAAAAACGGACATAGCAGTTCCCTTAAAATTCGCGGACCCGTAAAAGTTTTTGAGGGCGCCCGGCAATTCGGCCCGCGAAACCGTGAAAATGATGTTTTCACGACCAAACCGAACGGGCCTGTAAACCGCGCGAGGCGTTGGCGGGCTGAATATTCAGCACCCGCCGGTGAGCTTCCGGCGCCGTAGAACTCGCCGGAGACCGGCCGTTTTCCGCCAAACTCGTCGGAATCAGCGGAAACAGAAGCGCTCTTCGCTGGCAACGCTCACGGCAGGTGTCCGAAGGGTCAGGCGACGGCGAAGACCGCTTCCCGCCCGGCGGGCAAGTGGGGCTGCGCCGCGGCGGCGCCGTGGCGGCCGCAGCTCGACCGCATCGACGAGTCCATCGGCCGCTCGTCCATGTGGACCACGGGGGCTTCGTTTCCCGGCGGTTGCGAGGACCGGCGGCGGCGTGGACCACGGGGGCTTCGTTCCCGGCGCCTGCGAGGACTGGTGGGGGCGGCGCCCGCGAGGACCGGCAGCGGCGGCAGCGCCGCCCGCGAGAGGATGGGCGGCGGCGGTGCGCACGACGACCAGCGGCGGCGCCGGCCCCGAGGTAGCGCGCGGCAGCGGCGGCTCCCGCGAGGGGCGGCAGCAGCGGCGCCCTGGTTCTGCTTCAATCGATGGGGACCTTCCCAGGAAGAAGACGACTCGGTGGGTTGAATTTTTTTTTGGAATATTCGGGAATATTCCTTTTACGGTTCTGTTTATGGTTTCTGCTATGGCGCGGCTCGTTTTGGGCCAAAAAACGCGACGTTCACGAACTGTAAACCTGTTTTAAGGTTCCGAGTTTTAAGGGCTCTGTTAGAGATGCTCTAAATCGAACCTTGAACTCCAAATTCCGATTATTTAGCATACTAAACTATTAATTCCCTGTCTAATTTGAACCTTGGATCTGTTTTGCACGCCAAAAAAAAATCAAACCGCCCGCCTGTCATATCTATCATTGAACTCATTCTCCTCCCGATTTTTCTCTCCAACCAACCCCTTTTCCCGCCACCGAACTTCGGCATTTGGACTATGCCCTCTCGAATCTGCACTATCTTGCAACATGGGACTCCATTCTTAGCTCGGGGGACAAGGCTAGGAAGAGGAGTAACCGCTTCTTCTTTGAGAAGAGCTGGCTGGAGCGCCCTGAGTTCGGGGACTTGGTGCTCCAAAAGTGGCGAGAGGCGGAATCCTCGGGGGATATCCCATGGGACTCCATCTCTGCCTGGCAAGCAATGTCTACTAGTCTTCGCCAATTCCTCAAAGGCTGGGGGGCCAATCTGGGGAGAGAGGACAAGGATGCCAAGGAGGATTTGCTTGCTCAGATCCGGGCGCTTGACCTGAGAGCTGATTCCTCAGGTCTTGACGACGAGGGTTGGGTGCTTCGGTATCACCTGGAGGACCAACTCACCCACCTTTCTAAGGTGGAGTAAGAGTACTGGCACCAGCGGAGCCGTCTCAACTGGCTGCTAAAGGGTGATGCGAACACCGCCTACTTCCATGCGATTGCTAACGGCCGCAGGAGGAAATGTGCGATTTCTCGCCTCTCGACTGATGAGGGGATCATCTCAGAGAAGAGAGCTCTTCAGGCACACATTTATGCCTTCTATCGGGCTCTCATGGGGGCGAAGGGCGAGGACACGATGTTCACCCTTGCTCCCTCCCTTTGGGACACACGACCACGTGTCTCGGAGGAGGAGAACGACGGGCTCATGCTATCTTTCACCGAGAAAGAAATGGACGTGGTCCTTGCCAGCATGAAGGTCGATACTGCACCGGGACCGGACGGCCTACCGGTCTGCTTTTTCAAGCGGTTCTGGCCCACTGTGCGGCCTTATATCCTAGCCATTGCGGATGATTTTGCCCTAGGGAGGGTGGACATTGCACGGCTAAATTTTGGGTTTTGACTCTCATCCCCAAAGTCCCTGGAGCGGAAGATATTAGATAGTTTAGGCCTATTGCGCTTATTAATGTCATTTTTAAGTTTGTGGCCAAGGCCTACGCTCTACGTCTTGCTCCTATTGCGCACCGCACGATTAGTAACACCCAGTCGGCATTCATTAAGGGGAGGCATATTCATGAGGGAGTCGTGTCTCTGCGCGAGATTGTGCATGAGACAAAGTCCAGGAAACTCAGTGGAGTTTTCCTGAAATTGGACTTCGAAAAGGCCTATGATAGAGTGAACAGGGGCTTCCTTAGAGAAGTCCTGCTCTGGGCCGGCTTTGACCCTAGTTGGGTTCATAGAGCTATGGGTCTGGTCTCGGGGGCCAAACTGCTATCACCATTAATGGTGATATGGGCAACTTCTTCTGTAACGGACGGGGAGTTCGCCAGGGAGATCCCCTTTCGCCCCTCCTCTTCGATTATGTCGTTGAGGCGCTTGCCGCTATCTTGGATTCCGCCAGGTCGGCTGGGCACATTCAGGGGTTGATCCCTTGATGACCCACAAGTATAGGGGATCGCAACAGTCTTCGAGGGAAGTAAAAACCAAATTTATTGATTCGACACAAGGGGAGCCAAAGAATATTTATAAGCCTTAATAGATGAATTGTCAGTTCAGCTGCACCTGGAAATAGACTTGCTCGACACAGTTTATCAGTAGCAACAGTTTTATAGCAGTAGCAGTAGTGAAATAATAGCAGCAGTAAAATAAAAGCAGTAGTAATAATTGTAGTAGACAACATGATTAAAATAATGTAGCATAGGGATGGATGAACGGACGTTGCATGGATAAGATAATTCATATAATAGTCAAGCGTAGGGCATTTGCAGATAGATAATAATAAAGTATCCAGGTAATAATCAATCATAGGCATGTGTTCCGTATTTAGTCGTACGTGCTCGCAATGAGAAACTTGCACAACATATTCTGTCCTACCAGCCCGTTTGCAGCGGGGGCTCAAGGGAAACTACTGGTAATTAATGTGCTCCTTTTAATAAAGCACCGGAGCAAAGCATTAACACTCCGTGAACACATGTGATCCTCACATTACAGCCATCCCCTCCAGTTATCCCAATTGTTGTCACTTTGGGGCCTCAGGTTCCGGACAATTATATGTGTAAACAACTTGCAGATATGATCTAAAACAATAATTATCCTCATGATTCAATAACATGTTCAGATCTGAAATCATGGCACTCGGCCCTAGTGTCAAGCATTAAGCATAACAAGTTGCAACAATGACATAAAGTACTAACAACGGATACTATGCACCATGCCCTAACAATCTGATATCTATTACATGAATGATCTCATCCAATCTCTACCATCCCCTTCAGCCTACAGTGGGGATTACTCACACATGGATGGTTGATGGAGAGCCGTCGGTGATGATGATGGCGATGATCTCCTCCAATTCCCCGTCCCGGCAGGGTGCCAGAACGGAGTTTCTGATCCCCGAAATAGGGTTTTCGGTGGCGGCGGAGCTCTGGAGTGTTTCTGGAAAAAGCGTCGATCCTCCTCGGGTTTTTAGGTCAAGGGGATTAAGTAGTCGAAAGGGGGACGCGAGGTGGCGACCGAGGCGGCCACACCACCCCCCAGCGCGGTCCAGCCCTGGGCGCGCGGGCCCATGGTGTGGGGCCCTCGTGTCCCGCCTCCGGGCAATTCTGCTGAAAACAGCGTTAGTCCGTGTTAGTTGCATTCAAAACACACAAATTAGAGGTAAAACAACAGCAAAAGTGTTCGGGAAAGTAGATACGTTTTGGACGTATCAACTCCCCCCAAGCTTAGCTTATTGCTTGTCCTCAAGCAATTCAGTTAACAACTGAGTGCGATAAAAGAAACTTTTACGAACACATTTGCTTCATATGATGTAAATATTCTCACTATATGATCAAGTACTTAGGCAATTCATAATAAAGGAATGTAGATAATGCCACCTAGTAGCTATGTGAACTATGAAAAGATACCAACACACTAAGAATAAATAACATGAAATAAATCTATCTGCAGGATTGCAATGTTCATAATAAGATATGATAAAGTGGTATCTCGCTTGCCTTTATTTGTAGAGCAAAACATAAATGCCAAGGCACCTCTGAAGTTCAAGTGAAGACTAGAAGTAAAAATATCAAAGATAAGAGCATCAAAGTTATACCACAGTTAACCGTATTCTGGGACAAGCACATTACACTAAGAATGACAGTTATGCTCTCGAGAAGGTGCTCAAAGAAAGGATGGTGACTCAACATAAAAATAAAAGATTGGCCCTTCGCAGAGGGAAGCAGGGATTTAACATGTGCTAGAGCTTTTTATTTATAAAACAGAGGTAAAAATTGTTTTGGGAGGTGGTTGTTCCTGTCAACGAATCAGAAAATGGAAAGTACAATATGACCCCTGCCAACCAGACTTTTAAGAGCGGCTCCCATGAAGGACGTTATTTCTACCAGCAAGGCAGATCATCCCTCTTTTCTCTTTTGTTTACACATGCAGATATTTCACTGGTATCATTGCTTGTCTGATAAATCAGGGCAAAAATGTGAAGAGAATTAAGCGGTTAAAGTTGTAATTAATTGGGACTGGGCACCCCATTTGCCAGCTCTTTTTGCAAAATTAATGGATAAGCGGATGTATATGCCGCTAGTCCGGTGGTAAAGTCTGTTTGACAAGTGACATAAAGACATCCACCCCGTCCTCATGAGCTAAAAACAGTGTCACAAAATGAGAAGTATTTTGAAGGTTTTAAAGGTAGCACATGAAAATTTACTTGGAATGGTTCGAAATACCATGCATAGGAATTTTTGGTGGACTCTTTGGAATAACTTGGTTTTTAAGGATTTGGAAGCACGAGCAGCATTCCCGCTCAGTACAAGTGAAGGCTAGCAATAGACTGGGAAGCGACAATCAAGAGAGCAATAACCGTCATAATCATGCTTGCGACAGAATAAAATTAATGGAGGCATAAAAGTGATACTAGAACTCTGAGGCAAAATAAATCATCAAGGCTTAATTGACTTTTTGTTTTTCAGTCATGAGCATGCGTGAGCATGTGCCAAGTCAATTCAAGTGAATCATTCAGAGGAGGATACCACCATGTCATACCCTTTTATGAATAGAACAATGCAAGCAAATATCTATATGACATGTTATATACTATTAGTGAATTGGAACTGATCATATGAAAACATGAACTACTAAGCATCCATTAAATAACATTGCCCTCATACGAATCAGCTAAGCATGTCCACATGAGCGAGTATATGTACAAAAATGAAAAAAATAGAGTTCATACCAGCCTCTCACCACAACTCGAGTTGTCATAAATCGTCATTATTGCTTTTCACTTGTGTGGCTTGAATGATATGAAATGATAACCAAGCTCCAATGGAGTCACGGAAGACTGTTGAACTCTGCAACAACTATACAAAACCGAAGAAGAACAACAAATATTTTTGGGTTTTCGATTTGAAACGAACAAAGAAAGGAACAAACAAATAAAGCAAAATCTTTTTGGATTTTTGAATACTAAACCGAAGCTAAAAGATAAAGCAAACCAGTACTAAAAGTACACAAGAGGTAAACAAAGAGAAATAACAGAAATATTTTTGGTCTTTTTGGGTTTTGGAAAATAAAATCAAAACAAAAACAACGAAAAAGAAAGAAACTGAAACATGGATATACAAAGTACCGACCGAATATGATATAAAGTGAGTGAGATGTCGGTGTACCTCCCCCCAAGCTTAGGCTTTTGGCCTAAGTGGAGATCAATCATCGGCGTGGGTGTACGCTCCACCCCGGTGAATCATCCCTAGCATGATCGTAATCAGGCTCCCGTGAAGAAGAAGGGGCAGAAGTCCCATAATCAAAGTGCTGGTACGGGAAGCCCGCGATGTCGGAAGGCTGAGTGAAACCCTCATCGGGCTCCTCTCCATCATCCTCTGGGCGAGGGCCGTGCTCCTCTAAGTATGCCTCAAGATCATCCTCAGATAGTGACCACCTTTCCCTGGCATCAAGGTTAAACAAAAGAGGTGCAGGCAAACAAACTAATCGTTCGGACTTAATTAATCTCCACCTGCGTTTCTGGAAAAAGGTTATTTCGTAGACTAAGTTATTCAAGGTAGCCCAGTTAGAAACAAATTTATGACTTATCATGGAATTAATATCAAGCCTTTCTATAGGAAACTGAATGTCTAAATGATGCGGCCCTACACCATGCATAGCTAATAAACGAGAAGCAATAAGACCTCCACAGATTCCCCCTTTCTCGCGGTTAGCTGAAAGACGGAAAGCTATCAAAGCACCTAGATTATAAGTCCTATCACACCTCAAAGCAGCTGAAATGAAAGCCAAATCATAAACAGATAATTTGCTTGCAGTTTTCCTAGCTAGAACACACTTGCCAATGTAATAGGCAAAATATCGAATAGATGGGAGTTGAATGCTTCGAATTTTACCACTCTCCTCTTCTAAACTTCTCCCTTGGCAGATTTCCTTATACAGGTCCATTAGAGGCTTAGGTTGCCCTCTAATCTTCTCGCACGATCCCCAATGCGGTACCTTAATAGCTGTGCAAAAATCATCAAAGGGCAAATCCACAGCTATATTGTAGATGTTATAGTGAACCATGGGGTTAGGTGAAGACCAACTGAATCTAAAGTTTTGCACTACCGACATAGTCAGTTTTGCATATTGATATGGTTCATCAACAACAAAATCTTCCAACCCTGCATTAGAGATTAGAGTGTTGAAATCTTGCAAGATTCCTGCAGCAGTCATGAAGTTAGAGCATGGATAGATTGAGGGGAACACGGCATCTTCGCGGTTGACCCCCATGACTTCATGCACCTCCAATTCATTGTAATCAAGTTGATGTTCATTCATCCTTCTTTTCTGAAATTTTAACAAACCTCATAAAAATGATTTTGGAGCAACTAAATCAAAGAAACTACTATAGAAACTTGCAAGAGGGCTACACATGCATCAAAACTAATTAATCTAAGCATAGAACAAGCATGCAAACACTTAACATGTCACCTACAGTACCAAAATACTCAAGAAATACACAACTAAACAAAATTCTACTTGGATAAACGGAGGAGTCACATACCGGAGAGCAAATGGTCCAAATCTCAGCAACAAAGATGGGCTGAGCAAGGAGATCGAAAAACTCGAGCAAGAGCAGCAAGAACACGGGTTTGAACAATGGTGGTGTGTTTGGTCGGGAGAGAGAAAGAAATGAGAGGAAGATGGGTGAGTGGAGGGCCAGGTGGGACCCACACCATGCCACGGCGCGGCCCACACCCCTGCCGGCGGTGGGGTGGTGTGGAGGCATGGTGGGTCCCCCTGGTCAGCCCAGGCACTCCCACATTCCTCTTTAAAAACTAAGATTTATGGTATAATTTTCAGAAATTTTTGAAAACTTTCATTTTGCACATTTTCTGGTATTTAAATAATAAACTTAGAGCAGAAATAAATTTTATAAAGACCAATTTCAACTAAAACTTTGCAAGTTCAGTAACACAACAGTAGGTAAAACAAGGTTGAGAAATAAAATGTTGTTTAGTGCTTCTATGCATTTAAAACATATTTGTTAACAAGGTTGATCAAGTCTTGTCACCAAATAAATTTTATATGACATAAAAGAATTAAACCACATGAGACAATCATGTTACCTTAAATTGTATAGCAATAGATCCAATCATAATACTTTGAAATCCTTCTTGAGGTTCATAAATAGGGCAATCAATACTTCCCACTTTGATAGTTCTAAGATTGGCTATTGTATTTACTCCATATATCTTGTCCGGCTTTTTGGGAAAATAAACAGTATGCTCTTTGTCATTAACATTGAAGGTTACTTTTCCTTTGTTGCAATCAATAACAGCCCCTGCAGTGTTAAGAAAAGGTCTCCCAAGAATAATAGACATATTATCATCTTCAGGCATTTCCAACACAACAAAGTCAGTTAATATTAAACAATTATTAGCCACTTGAACAGGAACATCCTCACATATGCCAACAGGAACAGCAGTAGATTTATCAGCCATTTGCAAAGATATATCAGTTGGTATCAATTTTTCTAAATAGAGTCTCTTATAAAGAGAAAAGGCATAACACTAACTCCTGCTCCTAAATCACATAGAGCAGTTCTAACATAATTATTCTTAATAGAGCATGGGATAGTTGGTATACCTGGATCTCCAAGTTTCTTTGGAACCTTACCATTGAAAGAGTAATTAGCAAGCATAGTAGAAATTTCCTCATTAGGAATTTTCCTTTTGTTAGAGACAATATCTTTCATATATTTTGAATAAGGAGGCAATTTAATAGCATCAGTCAAAGGAATTTGCAAAAACAAGGGTTTCATCCATTCACAAAATTTATTATAGTGTTCCTCTTCCTTTGATTTATGTTTCTTATTAGGAAAAGGCATTTGCTTTTGCACCCAAGGTTCTCTCTCATTACCATGCTTTTAGCAATGAAATCTTCTTTAGTATACTTTTTATTCTTAGTATGCTTTTCAGGTTCATCTTCACTCTCCTCTTTATCAGAAGCATCATTTTTATCCTTATCATTGTTATGTTCATTACCACTTTCAGTTTCAGCATCAGAGATAGATATACTATTTGGATCATTAACATGCTCATTTTCTTTAATTGATTCAGGAGATTCTTCAACATGTTTATGTTTCTTCTTCTTCTTTTTCTTAGAAGGAGTACTAGTTTCATTAGCTAGTTGAGAATCTTGCTCAATTCTTTTAGGATGTCCTTCAGGATACAAGGGATCCTGAGTAGAAGCACCACCTCTAGTTCCTACTCCATAAGCATGTTTTTCATTTTCTCTAGAAGCATTAACTAGCAGATCTTTTTGTACCTTAGTGAGTTGATCTATTTGAGTTTGAACCATATGGAAATGTTTAATAAGCATTTTAACATCATTAGAAGTTCTTTCCACAATATCATGCAATTTACTCATAGCTCTAGAATTTTCCATCAGATGATTCTGCACTCTCATATTAAAGTTATCCTGCTTAACAATATAATTATCAAATTCATCTAAGCATTGATCAGGAGTTTTAGAATAAGGAATATCCCTATCATCAAAATGTTGGAGAGAGTGTACCTCAACTACTGATGGGTGAGGAATTGGCTTACATAATTCTTCTATTGGTGGTAGATTCTTCACATCTTCAGATTTAATACCCTTCTCTTTAAGAGATTTCTTGGCTTCTCTCATTTCTTCATCACTTAGTTCAAGAATTCCTCTCTTCTTTGGTGTGGGTATCGGGGTCGGCTCAGGTATAGTCCAATCATCATGATTTTGGCTTATTTTATCCATTAATTCCTCAGCTTCATCTGGAGTTCTTTTCCTGAAAACACAACCAGCACAACTATCTAGGTATGTCCTAGATTCAACAGTTAGTCCATTATAGAATATATCAAGAAGTTCATTTTTAGCTAATTGATGTCCAGGCCGAGCTCTGAGTAAAGAACAAAACCTTGCCCAAGATTTAGGCAATTTCTCGGCTTCCAATTGTTTGAAATTAAAGATTCTCTGTAAAGCAGCATGTTGAGCACTAGCAGGAAAATATTTCTGGAAGAAAGCATTAACCAAATCCATAGGACTTTTAATGGATCCAGGAGATAAACTATTAAACCAAGTTTTAGCTTCATCTTTTAATGAGAAAGGAAATATTTTAGTAACGAAGTAACTGCGTTTCTTATGTCATCAGAAAACACACTACTTAAAGTAGAAAGAGTGTTCATATGTTCTACACACTTTCATTTTCAGTTCCTCGAAAAGGTTCTTTCTCAACAATAGATATATGTGACAAGTCCATAGAGAAATCATAATCTTTATCTTTTATATCAATGGGAGATGTAGCAAACTTAGCATCAGGAGACAGTTTGTAATTAACAGCACGTCTTGCAAGAAGATTTTTAATAGCACTAGCATCTTTAGAAGCATTGCATTCTTCAATAAATTCATCATCAAGTTCAACATAAGTTTCCTCGAAATCATCACTAGTATGATCTCTTAATTCAGGTGAACTAACAGGTGTAATGGGACTTTCATTAGGTGTTTCAGCATTTTCAGTTTGTTTTGACTTAGCAATTGTAGCATCTAGAAAAGGACCTAATGAACCACTCTCATCAAGCACAGTAGAAGCATCATCAAAATTTCAGAAGTATTTTCAGATTCAGCAGAAGTAGCAGCATGTGAAGTATGTGTATGTGGTGGTGTGACAAGTTGACTTATAACAGACGGTGAATCAAGAGCAGCAGAAGTACTCAGAGTTGTACCTCTCCTTGTAGTGGATGGCAGTATGCGAACCTTCTATCATGAGGTTTACCCATGATGAATGAATTGCAGCGAACAATATCACTCTCAGGTGAGCTTATAAATAGAGCTATGCTCCCCGGCAACGGCGCCAGAAAATAGTCTTGATGACCCACAAGTATAGGGGATCGCAACAGTCTTCGAGGGAAGTAAAACCCAAATTTATTGATTCGACACAAGGGGAGCCAAAGAATATTTATAAGCCTTAACAGATGAATTGTCAGTTCAGCTGCACCTGGAAATAGACTTGCTCGACACAGTTTATCAGTAGCAACAGTTTTATAGCAGTAGCAGTAGTGAAATAATAGCAGCAGTAAAATAAAAGCAGCAGTAATAATTGTAGTAGACAGCAGGATTAAAATACTGTAGGCATAGGGATGGATGAACGGGCGTTGCATGGATAAGATAATTCATATAATAGTCAAGCGTAGGGCATTTGCAGATAGATAATAATAAAGTATCCAGGTAATAATCAATCATAGGCATGTGTTCCGTATTTAGTCGTACGTGCTCGCAATGAGAAACTTGCACAACATCTTCTGTCCTACCAGCCCGTTTGCAGCGGGGCCTCAAGGGAAACTACTGGTAATTAAGGTGCTCCTTTTAATAAAGCACCGGAGCAAAGCATTAACACTCCGTGAACACATGTGATCCTCACATTACAGCCATCCCCTCCAGTTATCCCAATTGTTGTCACTTTGGGGCCTCGGGTTCCGGACAATTATATGTGTAAACAACTTGCAGATATGATCTAAAACAATAATTATCCTCATGATTCAATAACATGTTCAGATCTGAAATCATGGCACTCGGGCCCTAGTGTCAAGCATTAAGCATAACAAGTTGCAACAATGACATAAAGTACTAACAACGGATACTAGGCACCATGCCCTAACAATCTGATATCTATTACATGAATGATCTCATCCAATCCCTACCATCCCCTTCAGCCTACAGCGGGGATTACTCACACATGGATGGGGGAATCATGGATGGTTGATGGAGAGGCGTCGGTGATGATGATGGCGATGATCTCCTCCAATTCCCCGTCCCGGCAGGGTGCCAGAACGGAGTTTCTGATCCCCGAAATAGGGTTTTCGGTGGCGGCGGAGCTCTGGAGTGTTTCTGGAAAAAGCGTCGATCCTCCTCGGGTTTTTAGGTCAAGGGGATTAAGTAGTCGAAAGGGGGACGCGAGGTGGTGACCGAGGCGGCCACACCACCCCCGGCGCGGGCCCTGGCCGCGCGGGCCCATGGTGTGGGGCCCTCGTGGCCCGCCTCCGTCTCGTCTTCTGGCTCCGTGTGTCTTCTGGAAAAATAGGAACTCCAGGATATTTTTCGGGAATTTTCCCGAAACTTGACTTTCTGCACAAAAACAAGACACCAGGGCAATTCTGCTGAAAACAGCGTTAGTCCGTGTTAGTTGCATTCAAAACACACAAATTAGAGGTAAAACAACACAAAAGTGTTCGGGAAAGTAGATACGTTTTGGACGTATCATCCCTCATCTCATCCCAGGGGGGTGTCGCATCTTCAGTATGCGGATGATAAGATCATCATGATCCAGCCCGAGGACTTGGACATTGCCAATCTCAAGTTCATTCTTATGTGCTTTGAGAACCTATCCGAGCTGAGGATCAACTTTCACAAAAGTGAGGTGTTGATCTTGGGGGTCGACGAGGAGGAGCAGTTGCGGATCGCTAACATGCTCAACTGCAAACGGGGGCCATTCCCTTTTATCTATCTCGGCCTTCCGGTGAGTGACCGTGCTCTCTGCGCAGGGGATTGGGGTCCCCTGACGAGAAGAGTTGGTAAGCGGGCGGACCTGTGGATGGGGAAACTTATGTCCTCGGCTGCCAGACTCACGCTTACCGACGCCTGTTTATCGAATCTTCCCCTTCATGCGATGGGGGTGTGCCTTCTGGGGGAGGGGGTACACAAGACGTTGGATAAACACAGATCACGTTTCTTTTGGGAAAGTAACGGGATTAGACGCAAGTACCACTGGGTCCGCTGGTCTGCGGTCTGTCAACCTAAGGCCTTGGGGGGTCTTGGGATCATGGACACCAGACTTATGAATATTTGCCTTATGGTTAAATAGGTCTGAAAAATTGATGAGCGACCAGCAGGGGCTTTGGGCCGACATCATCCAGAACAAATACCTGAGGAATAAGGATCTACTCGTGGACTCTCATGGTTCGGGATCCCAATTCTGGAACACCCTCCAGAAAGTTAAGGACCTGATTGGCTTGGGGGTCAAACACGAAGTTCATAATGGGAGATCAACGAGATTTTGGCTAGACTGGTGGTTGGGGGCCGGACCATTCAGGGTCCGCTTCCCCAATTTATTCCACATCTCGTTGGAACCTAGGGTCTCGGTGGCCGTGGCTCTCCGGTCAGGCGAGTGTCAAATCCCATTTCGACGGGTTCTAGGCCCCGCTGAGATAGTTGAGTGGCACGAGCTGTAGAGGTTGGTTGGTGATTTTCATCTGACGGAGGGATAGGACTCTTTGTCTTGGACCCTGGAACCGTCCAAGAAGTTTTCAGTCAAATCCCTCTACAGCTAGCTTTGCCAGGGAGCTCCTCGGAAGCATTTCTGAGAGATTTGGGCGATAGCCATTCCCCTGAAGATTAGGGTTTTCCTCTGGCAATTGGTTAGGAAGCGTCTACCTTCCTGTGACAACATTGCCCGCAGGCGGGGTCCTTCAAACGGCCTTTGCGCCTTATGCGGTCAGTTTGAGGATACCAACCACATCTTCTTTGGCTCCTCCTTAGCCAAGTTCCAATGGAGCGCAGTTAGGGAACTGTTGCACTGTTCATGGAACCCCTCATGTTTTCCGGAGCTGTATAGACTTCTCCAGGGTTATAAGGGTCAGACACGTAGGGTGTTATGGATCTGTTGCGCCTCTCTTTTGTGGACTCTGTGGAAGCTAGTGGCTAGGAGACAGGACCGGGGCGCGGTGGAGCTTGCGATCCGACACATCCGCGAGCTCCACAACACTGTTCGGGACCGACATGCTTGATTATCTATCTTCCGTAGTGTGTGTCGCTTGTCTCTTTTGGACCTTATTTGTGCCCTCTTGCATGAGTGGCTGTCGATGTAGCCTACGTGCTACCTGGAACTCTCATTTGTCCTTTGTGACCTTTGTTCGCTTTATTTCGTTATTGTATGAACCTGGTCGGATGGCTTTATTAATTTAAAGCTGGGCTCTGCTCGAGCCTTCCGCCTAATCTTGCAACATGGGTGCATGCGCGTGTCGACCGTCTCGGCCTCTACACGTGGCTGCACTGATGAACCATATTAGGAGCAAACAGTGGTAGAGCTTAGTTCATGTCAGGGGGCCACCGGCCCCTGCCCCCCAGGTTTTGCAAGTACATGAAGCCATGACTCTACTCCTCCCCCCCCCCCCCCCCCCCCACACCCAGCTGACTCTGGCATGCTCTGCCACTGAGAGCAAGCGACGATGGCCTCACGCGTGCCCAGCCATGACCCCAATAACTCGGCTTTGGGTGAGTCCTCTCGTCGCGGGCTTCTGGTGCTTGCCTCGGTCACCAGGGGCGCCTGAAGAGGACATAGGCGAGGAGACTGTCGTGCAAGGCGGCAATCGCTCTACGAGAGGCGGGGAAGACGAAGGCGTTCAGGTGATTTACTCAACAATTTCGACTAGGAGCAATGCCAATGAGACAACATCGGATCATACCATGCTACATACCTGCATCCACCGGTCTTTTTAAAAGTCCAAAATTAAATCAAACCGATGCGGAAAGAGGAGAAAAATGCAACGAGCAAAAGAGAAAATGCATCAAAATCAAGCTTACCATAGCATCCACGCGCGTAGTATCTTTTTTCAGGGTTGCGAGCACTCCACGAGATCCATCACGGCGCCTTCCTCGCCAAATTGCAGCTGCACATCTTCGTAGGCTCGTACGCCACGGTGTTCTCCCGGGAGACCACCAGCAACCTCGGTTTTGTCCATCTCCGTCGTCCTCTTCCGCGTGCGAGCGACAGATGAACCGGTGGACCACGACATCACTCGTTCCACTGTCACGCACCGAAAATCCCTTCCACCGCCGAGCTCACGAAACCTAATTTTATTCCCCACCTGGCTTTGATTTCAACCCGAACAGACAACCCAACCCGCTTATATTAGTCGCCGACCCATCACTAATAGAAATCCAGGTCGAACCTTTGCCACGTCAGCAAATTAGCTCACACGGTCCCAAGGTTCTAGTCAGACCGGGATCAAAGAATTGAGTGTACTAATTTTGAGGATTAGAAGTTCAGGGTTCGATTTATCCTTCCCTTGTGAGTTCAAGTTCCGTTTTGGACCTTTCTCCCCAAATAGTAAACGAACGACGATGAGCTGCACCTGCAAGACGAAAGCTGGGTCTGGTCGATGGAGGGTGGGTATTTTTACCAAATCTGGCCTCTCGGCCGAACTAATGCTACAACTGGGCTCTACCGGAAACTATTTTTTCAGATCTAGCCCCGAGCTCAGTGAACGACACTGAAGTTGTGCAGGTCCACGCCAAGAGATTTGGGCGCCAGCGTAGACGAAGACGTCGGCGCCAAGGAGCATGGCGCCGACCCTGGTTCGGCGATGGACCAACCTGAAGCCGACCTCCACAACGTCAGCGCAATTGACATTGGCACCAAGTTCAGAAGTCAGATTTCGAAATAGTTTTCGAAACGTGTTATTAGTTCACTGAAAGGGCCATTTTTTACACAAAAAAAAAAACGGAGGGTAGGGGCTCCGCGCCGCGGCCGTGCAATCAACACCCACCTTCCAACCCGCTCCCCAACGATCCATCGCCCCTGCCCTCTACTGCTAGACCTCGGTTGCCGCCGATTGCCCATGGATTAGATAGGACATGGATGATCGTGTCAAAGCACAAGTGCTAGCTCCCTCCTACTCTTGGGCCAGCCACTGAAAGCCCGGATCTGTGTTGAGAAGGACGTCTTGTGTGTCCACGGGCTACGACCCCATCGTATACTACGTGTTGTTTATGGAACGTTAGCTGGTTTCCGATTGAGCCGCCACCGTCCTCGCTACGGTAGGTGCAGAATTTCTACATGGCACGTCTTGTTATCGATCGATTCACATGCAGGGTATACGTGCGGTGCGCCGGTTTCTACTCCTGATGCCGTAATATTTGAAGGGAGTAAGAGCCATTTACTCTCTTCTGTAATGCAGGGATTGAAACTGACAGAGATCTAAAAGCTGGCTTGCCATCTGTGGATTGTCACCCGAGCGCTAGACCAATCCGCCGGATTGTGCTGCTTGGGCGAAGTCGTGCTCGGCACTACGGAAGGCATGCGCCGGTTGCAGCAGCATCTCCATTTTCCAAGCACGTACACACTGGCCGGCCGCCCGCCCACAGCAACGAGCCGGAAGAATTCTAACCTCGTCCTTCCCCTCCAATCAAATCAAAGGTGACAAAAAAATTCAAAGCGTGCTCACTCTCATGGGGTCCAATGTCCAATGGCCGGCCCGACCCTTCTCCCTCTAAAGGCGAAAGCAGAGAAAGCTTCAAACACAGCCCTCTCGTCCAGCCAGCCAACAGACATCCCATTCATTCCTCCCCCAGTCTTTGATTCTTTCCTTGGTCTCGCCTGGCAGCTACTAGATAGATTCCGACGCAAAGATCGCGTTTCCCATGTCGCGGCAGCACTAGGGATCGATCAGGGCCGGAGCTATGGCGGCGGCTGCGGCGGCGAGCAAGTACGCGTCGGCGCTCCACGGCAGGACGCACAGGGTCACGTCCGCGCTGGCGTACGCGGCGCTGGAGTGGACCCTCATCGCGCTGCTCCTCATCAACGGCCTCCTCTCCCACGCCGTCGCGCGCTTCGCGGCCTACTTCGGCCTCAGCCCGCCCTGCCTCCTCTGCTCCCGCGTCGACCGCCTCTTCGGGGACGGCGATGATGACGACGAGGCGGCGGGCGACGCGCGCTGGCTGCGGGGCCTGCTCTGCGGCGCCCACGCGGCGGAGATCTCCGGGATGGGGTACTGCCTCCACCACCGCCGCCTCGTCGCCGAGGCCGACGACATGTGCGATCGATGCCAGTCTTCTTGGAACAAGAGGACGAGGGACGGCGGTGCAGAGGAGACGACGGTGTGCTCCTGCTGCAAAGTTCTCCTAGAGAAGATTCATTCACGCGCTACACATCCGAGGGAAGGTCCTCCTGCTGTACACGACAAGACAGCCGGAGAGGAAGAAAATGAAGAAGATCAAGGCTATGTTCTCCTGGATCAAGAAGACCACGAAGAGGTTGAGCAGGCAGAGGTGCAGCATCAAGATCTTGATGCTATGTTCTCGGGCTACGTTCTCGGGCTATGTTCTCGTTTTGCTCTAGAGCAGCAAAACGAAGAGGGAGCCCGAGAACAACAAGGGGAGATCGAGGTGTCTGCTGTCGAGGACCGGTCCTTCGAAGTGATGGCTCAGGGTGAAGAGATCACGCGCGAGGACGATCGGTTGGTGCCGGTGGTGGCACTTGATGAGATGACGATTGCCGACGATTCGGGTTGGCATTCGGATGCCGGCGAGGGGGACGGTGACATGAATCGTATACACGATGAGAGTGATTCAGATGATCTTGATACCGCAGTGGTTCTGGAGGAGAAGAGGATGCTCGCCTCTTCGGTTGCTGCGGCGACTGACATAACTGAGAATTCCGTTCCCCGTGACGATGAACTGGTTCTTGAAGATACTACTGCTGAAATTGGAGATTTCAGGACTGAAGAAGATATTGCTGTGCCTCATGGTAAGCTCTCCGTTTTGCTTCTTCTTGATCCACTGTATTTGTATTGTACTCTTGTCAATTACTGACGATCTCATGGTTTTGGCTCTGTTTCTGTAACTGAAGCAGTTCCTGAAGACGGCAGCAGATCAGCAGAGGTGGAGACTAACTGTGAGGTATCAATCGGAAGCGATATATGCGAACAGGAGCCAGATGGCCATGGCGTTCCATTTCAAGAACTGGTGGCGCTTGAGGAGCTGTTTTCTCCATTGGAATATGCAGATGATCGGACACTGCCGCTGGAAACCCTCCATGACACAGCAGCCACAGCCGAGCAAGGTAGTTGAATAATTGAGCAGCAGTACTCTGATTCTCTCACTTGCACTTCTGCCACATTGAGATGTTTTCTTAATTCTTGTTTATGTTTGTTTCAGAATCAAGTGAAACCGAACAGAGATTAGATTACCAATCGAATGGCCAGAACGATGAGCACGAAGACAAGGCACCTGGGACACCCACCTACAGCTTCACTTCACAGAATTCAGGCAAGAGGTTTTTGCTTGAACAACAGGGGGAGATCGAGGCCTCTGCTGTCGATGACCGGTCCATAGTAGTGATGGCTCAGGGTGAAGAGATCACGCGCGATAACGATCGGTTGGTGCTAAGGGTGGGCGTTCGGTCTTATCGGTTAGTTCGGTTCGGTCTTTTCGGTCTTTAACAAATTCGGTCATGTAGAAATGATACCCATAATAAATTCGGTCTTTTCGGTTTCCTGTTATTCGGTCTTCGGTCTATTCGGTCCGGTCTTCGGTCATGACCAAATAGACCGAAATATAGGGCGCAAGAAGGGGAATCGGCGCCCGGGACTGGAAAAGTGTGAAGCGATGGACTGGTCTCTCGCGCACGAGCAGTATGCTGGGCTGGGATACTCAGTTGTTAAGCCTAGAAATTAGATGGTATGCTTGGTTCAGTCGTTGAGCCTATAGACTAGATGAACATAAGCTAGGCTGGCACACAAATTCGGCTCCTTCCGTAGGTAATTCACTCAAAATAAAATAAAATCGGTCCTTCGGTCTATTCGGTCTTTTCTAATTTGCTACCCAAATTTCTGATTTAATTTCGGTCTTTTCTAATTCGCTACCCAAATTTCTATCGGTCTTTTCGGTCTCGGTCATTTCGGTTTCGGTCTCGGTCTTTTCGGTTTCGGTTTTCGGTCTTCGGTTTTTATGCCCACCCCTAGTTGGTGCCGGTGGTGGCACTTGATGAGATGACGGTTGCCGACGATTCGGGTTGGCATTCAGATGCCGGCGAGGGCATGAATCGTATACACGATGAGAGTGATCCGGATTATCTTGATGCCGCAGTAGTTCTGGAGGAGAAGAAGATGCTCGCCTCTTCGGCTGCAACGGCGTCTGCCATAACTGAGAATTCCGTTCCCCGTGACAATGAACTAGTTCTTGAAGATACTACTGTTGAAATTGGAGATTTCAGGACTGAAGAAGAAGAAGATATCGCTGTGCCTCATGGTAAGCTCTCCGTTTTGTTTGACCCACTGTATTTTACTCTTGTCAATTACTGACGATCTGGTGTTTTTTGCTCTGTTCCAGTAACTGAATCAGTTCCTGAAGATGGCAACAAATCAGCAGATGCGGAGACTAACTGTGAGGTATCAATCGGAAGCGATATATGCGAACAGGAGCAATGTGGCCATGGCGTTCCATTTCAAGAACTGGTGGCGCTTGAGGAGCTTTTTTCTCCATTGGAATATGCAGACGATCGGACATTGCCACTGGAAACCCTCCATGACACAGCCACAGCCGAGCAAGGTAGTTGAATAACTGGGCAGCAGTATTCTGATTCTCTCAACTGCACTTTTGCCACATTGAGATGTTTTCTTAATGTCTTCTTGTTTATGTTTGTTTCAGAATCAAGTGAAACCGAACAGAGATTAGATTACGCACCAAATGACCTGAACGAGGAGCACGAAGACAAGGCACCTGGGACACCCACCTACAGCTTCACTTCACAGAATTCAGGCAAGAGGTTTTTGCTTGAAAGGAAGCTGTCACTGTCCTTATCCATGGATGGAAGTGTGTCGAGCGAGATCGAGTTTGGCGAACCTCCCACCATTGATCAGCTGAAATCAATGCTGCAAACGGAGCGAAAGACGCTCAGCGCCATGTACGCCGAGCTCGAGGAAGAGAGGAACGCGGCCGCCATCGCGACAAACCAGACGATGGCGATGATCAACAGGCTGCAGGAAGAGAAGGCCGCGATGCAGATGGAGGCGCTGCAGTACCAGAGAATGATGGAGGAGCAGTCGGAGTACGACCAGGAGGCGATGCAGCTGCTGACAGAGCTGGTCACCAAGAGGGAGAGGGAGAAGCAGGAGCTGGAGAGGGAGATGGAGCTGTGCAGGCAGAAGCTGCTACACTACGAGGACAAAGAGAGGAGGAGAATGTCAACATTCAAGGACAATGCACATAGCTCCAACGGCAGTGGCACTTCAGTGTCGTCCAGTGGCGAGGACTGCGATGAGCACTCCGATGACGACTGCGAGCTGGGCGTGTCTCCGAGCGGCAGTGGCAATCTTAGCCCGGGTCAGATCAAGAAAACTCTGGTCATCTCGTGGCGCTGGATGATTCGTTGACATACTTTGAGATGGAGAGGCTGTCCATCTTGGACGAGCTTAAGACACTTGAGGAGAGACTCTTCACACTGGAGGACGGTGACATCAACGATACCAATGTGGCTCCTGACCGTTCCTCAGACGATTACGAGCTGTCTGCCGACGGTGCCCATTCTCCGGAGAATGGTCTCACTAACAATAAGGCTAAGTTTGAAGGTAGAAGCTCTGTTTCTAGAGGAAAGAGCCTTCTGCCTCTCTTTGATGCAGTTGGTGAAGAGAACTGCGATCGTGCATCATCTGCAGAGGCTGATGACTCTACGAAACCGGTCGCCGTGTTCGCAAAAGAGCAAGAGAGGCTGGCAATAATAGAGGAGGTCGATCATGTGTATAAGAGACTGCAAGCACTAGAGGCAGACAAGGAGTTCCTCAGGCACTGCATCAAGTCCCTCAAAACAGGAGATAAGGGCATGTATCTTCTTCAGGAAATTTTACAGCATCTTCGTGAACTCCGCAATGTGGAACTTCATGTCAAGAATGCCGGCGGCACCATCCCGGCAAATTAAGCATAGCATCCATACATTATATGTGGTAAATTCCTCCTCCCACATTTTTTCCATTACCTTGCAGTGATGAGTAGTACTGTTCTTCTACCAAAAGAAAAGGTATACGTTAGCCCATAGTTGTCAAAGAACTCATTCATCTTTTAGCAACCCTCTGTGAACTTTTTCATAATAAAAATGGAGCCAATATGAATTAATAAAAGTGAATCCAATTTGCAAAAGAAAGATCAGATACAATAATTTCTACTTTGAAATAGACCAACTTCTAGATGGCACCTGAAACAGCCTGTATGTTGGTAAAATAATATCTTTCTTAAACTGCTTTCAGATAGCTGAATTGCTGTGGCTGTTTACCAAGAATAATAATGTCCTGAAACAATTATATGCTTTGCAGATATAGTTGTTGGTTGGGCTATGGTGAGTCGATTGGAATGGTCCAAGTACTGGATCTGTAATATGGTCCTTTGCAAGATAATGGCTTGTTTAGGGGACGCTTTGCCCGTTGGGGCCTGAAGCAGTCTCCCCTGCTGTGCTGGTCCAGCATTGCCCGCTTTACGATGGTTGGTGGTGGCAGGAATTATTATGCCTTTTAAAGCTTCACCAAGTTGAATCATGGTGCCAGCTTCGGAGGCATGCACAGCACTTCAAAGGGAAAGATAACAAAAAAAGAGAGAAAATCAGAAAAAGGTTAAAGTTAGTCTGAATGGAGATGTGGAGGATTTTTCTTTTTTTCCCCTTTTCTTTCCTTTTTGTTAATTTTTCAGATTTGTTTGTGCAGAGGTAGAGAACGTTCATGATTTTGTATTGTTATATGAGGTTGTAGGTTTGTAGCTTGTGTACGTGCAGTTTGTTCTTCGTTTTGTACATTGCAGCCAGTTTTGATTAAGAAAGAAAGCTCGTTAATGGATCCTGTTGCATTGCCATAACTCTTTTCTGGTCCTTTGATGCTTATGCTGTACATTATTCAATTCTCCCATGATCTCCATCAAGTTTGTAAAGAGCTGTCGATATAATGTAGCATATCTGTATGATAGCACGGCCAGCTGAGTTAGCTCAATTATGCTGGTTTTGATGGGTGGCCTGGAGCTGTCTTCACTCTTCAGTTCGTGGGAAGCTAAGAGACAGAGCCCCATTGATGGAACAACTGATGCAATAATCTGAACTTTCATAGCACATGCGTTGAAGGGATGGTTAGAGAAAACAGTTCGACCCGGCATCGCTCACCGCGAGTGAGCCTCGGTGCCCCTCTCCGGTCCATCCTCTGGCAGGCGACTCTTTTCGCCCGGAAAAAAATTTATGGTTTACTTTTCCTATTGTTTTGGATACTTTTCCTGCACAATAAAAAACTTGCAGAAAACAACGTCAATCCGGATTAGTTTTTATTCAAATCATGCAAGTTATGCGTTAAAAAAATAGCTAAAATGTTTGGAAAAGTAGATACGTTTGAGATGTGTCATAGGTGCAAGGTTGCAACATCTTGCTGAAGATGTGCCCAACAGTTCACACGATAGAAGGTCGTAAATGTGCACCTAGATACCTAACTTACCAGAGATAGGCCCGACGGCGAGGAAATGAATAAAAATGTGCATTTGTGACGCCTACCTGTGGCAACCGTGTGAAAGTTCGTCATATTAATTAGTGTCTCCTTGCAACGCGTAGCGAACCCTCCCCCTCTGACAACAATACTCTATCTCCAAGAGAAGAAAATGGAGAAGCTATTCACCAAGGTGATACCGAAAGGCCCAATCCTCTTCCTCAAAGCCAATCAAGTTCGTTCCAAGTCCCAGATCCTTTATTTGACCCAACAAGGACTCCTGTTTGAGTTTAGCATCTTTCCCCATGTTACAACTTCATCCTCTCATAATCTGATGTAGACAACAGCTCATGAAGTTCCACCAGTCAACCATATCACGCCCCGACACCCAAGACGAGAGGGGGTCCCAACATACCAAAGAATTAAAACCGTCTGATATGGGACGCCCGATCTTCTCAGTAGAATTGTGGATAACTAGTGCTTGCCTCACGAATAACACTCAGCCGTACTAGGGGTGGGCATAAAAACCGAAGACCGAAAACCGAAACCGAAAAGACTGAGACCGAAACCGAAATGACCGAGACCGAAAAGACCGTTAGAAAATTGGGTAGCAAATTAGAAAAGACCGAAATTAGATCAGAAATTCGGGTATCATTTATACATAACCCGAATAGACCGAAAGACCGATTTTATTTTATTTTGAGTGAATTATGTACGGAAGGCCGAATTTGTGTGCCAGCCCAGCTTATAAGTACATCTAGTCTATAGGCCCAACTACTAAACCAACCATACCATCTAGTCTCTACGCTCAACAACTGGGTATCTCAGCCCAGCGTACTGTAGATTCTCCCGTGCATGAGAGACTAGTCGATCGCCTCCCACTTTCCCAGTCCCGGGCGCCGATTCCCCTTCTTGCGCCCTATATTTTGGTCTATTTGGTCATGACCGAAGACCGGACCGAATAGACCGAAGACCGAAGAACAGAAAACCGAAAAGACCGAATTTATTACGGGTATCATTTCTAGATGACCGAAATTGTTAAAGACCGGAAAGACCGAACCGAACTAACCGAAAAGACCGAACGCCCACCCCTAAGCCGTACACCACGCGCCAATGCACGGACTTGCGGCTCTATGGATATTCGCCCAACACGCACCGGATTGATCGCCAAGCCCTCAATTCCCAGCGGAAAAGCAAACTTGACCTTGATCTTCAGAAACGGAAACACGGTATTGCCCAATCCCTCTCACTAACCCTCGTATGAGCTGTGGAATAGAGGAACAAGCAACTTTGCAATGTTTCAATCTCTAGATTAAGCGTAGTCTGCCCTAAGGAGTCTCGATACAGGGTATATAAAGCCACGACGGCTGATGTCTATTCCAACTCGGTTTGGATCCTAATTAACTTAGGTAATACCTAAATAGGTGCGGCCCATCTCTGGCACGCAGGCAGGCCTTTTTCTTGGATCGACTAGTTGATTGCTTTGGCCTTTGGATGTCCACGTACTATCTTCCTGACTTCAACTAGGACTTGTACTAGGTCCTCTCGGTAATCAGGCATGGAGTGTACTAACTTTTCTCTGGTACGCACACATCACAGCTTCCACGCCTCCCTCCCTTTGCTTCTTGTGTATGTGCGCTGGTATCACGATCATCCGGAGCTACGTATCCGTGATCATCAACATATCTGAGAATAAATAATACAGAAGATTTAGTTAGTATAAAATTCTCAGAATATAAATTGTTGTACTCATTAAGGATTAAATTCACCTTTTCTTGTAGTTGTTTCGCTCGAGCTCGCGTGATCGGACCGGTCGGCATCTCGATGCGAATATATTGAGAATGTGGCAAAGTAGGGATGCCCTCATCACCGTCCACTTTGAACCACCATGTTTGAAGAAAAACCGGTTGTCACGGATCGGGGAGCTCTCTCTCGAATGGAAAATAAGCGTCGTGTGATCAGATCGTAAGCTCATTTTCGCCACCAAAGAGCGGAGGAGAAACCTAGTTTCAACCTCAACAGAGATAAAGACACGATCAAGCACACACGAAACAAGATTAAGCTGCTTATTGGTCCAAGCGCACCTCGCACCTAAGCGAGGGGTCTCTCTAAGAGACCAATTGGCGATATGAGCATTGAACAAATCCAGCCTGGCCCAATTAACGCTGTCGTCGTTCTTGTCCTCTTTGCTCCACATCAAGTTAAAACCCCACCCCCATAATGATCGGGAGCGAGCAACCCGCAATCTTCATGGAGATCACGTCTAAGAAAAGAGGCGATTATGCATGATCCGCCGACCTGTAGATCCCCATGACCTCCATCATCAGATTAGAAGGGTGGTGAATCACCGGCGCACTAAGGTAATGTTGACCCGTGTAAACATTGCTAATTAACCTCAAACATGCTATCTCTGAATCCCACTAGCAGTCCCTCTGAATGACCAGAGACAGGTAGGCAACACCAGAGTAATTTCTCACCAAGCTCTAAGCTCTGCAACTCAAGGTTCGTGACCTCCCGCTTCATGGTTTCTTGCAAAGAGACTACATCGATGCGATGACGATGGTTTGAGCTGATTTTCTTCCATGTTTTTATTAAAACAAACTATAGAAGAACAAGCCTACATAAGCTGGGCTACCCTAAAAAGAGTGGAAGACTAAATGAATTCCAAACCCAATAGCTATGTGTCATATGTGAAGCCTTGCATACATATTTTCGTTATTGCGCAATCAAGAATAAGACCATGGTCACACGAGAACGAATCATGAACATGGATGAACAAAATAGACTTAACCCGACCATCGTAGGCACCACCACGAAGCAACACTACATGAAAAAATGGCGGAGGGGGTCGTTGATCGACTAGACCAAAGCGCCACATGTTTTTTTGAGTCGGCTACAATGACAACACCTAGACAAGGATAGAGTTGTCAAATTTTTATTTCGTGCGACATTATTTTCAATACCATGTACACAAAAACTCAACAAAACATTCTGAATTGCACTCTAGGAAATGATCAATGGTTTCATGTATCTCTTTGTGTCAAAGGCCGTTAAATTACTAGATGCTAACTCACTGGTAGGTAGTGCTTTTGTGTCATGTACTCTCCTAATAATAATAATAATAATAATACTACTAATACTAATACTACTAATAATAGTAATAATAATAAAAATAAAATGTGTCAGTAGTCGACGGATCAAACAAAGAGTTCTAGTTTAACATATTTACTCGCGTTTATCTGGGAATCTAGAAAGGCCAAATGGGAGGGTTTTTACATTTTGCGAGAAAAAATGGGAGATGATCTGTACTCACCAAATGAGCCTATATGTGATGGGCCGTTTTCTGTCTCGCCAGTTTGAAGGCCTAATTCGGCCTTATACGTCCACCCAACAAACATGGCTATCCGCATCTAAAAAAAACTGGCTATCTGAGATCCGCACTTGAAGAAAAGGAGAGAAAACATCGCCAGTTTGAAGTCACTAGTTAGTGTGCACGTGCACGCACGTCTTCAAAATACAACACAAACATATTCTAAATTTGATCTTTTTAAACTGTACTTGTCAAAATGAAAGAAGAATGTGTTTGTGTCTCCAAGACACACTCAGACACGATAATCTCTATTTTTCCAGAGTATAAATATTTGATTACATCACATATGTTGCTGATTTCCCGAGCCACATCGTTAATATTCTCGTGTTCTTTTCTTTCCACAAAATCACCGAGTGAGAATGGTGATTGCATCCAATCTTTCACCTCCTGCTTGGAAAGAGAATTTTCAATTATCTTTATTGGTCCCTTCTGCTGTATTAAGGCACTTTTGTTCCCACTGCCAACCTCTCTCACCCGATCTGTAGAAATGATGTATCTTCCAGTTTAAGGTTGAGCCTGCAAGCAACTCGTGTTCCTGAACATTCAGTCAAAATCAAAGCGACCACATGAAACATCCAAAACATAAGAACATCATTATATGAAATAGGTGTAATTTGATAATTCAGTATAAAACATTTAGGACCCTGCTTGTAATGTTTTCCACTGGTTAATCAACTACAATGCTTTTGGACCCAAAAAAAACTCTATGTAGTCGAATTCCAATTTCTATAGTGCCTGACAATTATTTACTGTAACGAATTGGTATAGAAAGCAGTAGTAATGGCTCTGTGCTGTCCACGCAGAACAGACTTCACCCAAATTTAAATGGTAGTAACTCAAGCAGCAAATTCCAAAATGTTCTAGTCCCAATCAACATTAATGTGGCAATCACCAATGCTCCGTTCGGATGTTCGCATTGGGAGCCTCGATATTATATTGGGTTGAATATCAATATCATGGGATATTGATATTGAGTCCGAATGTCAATATTTTCTGTTTGGATG
Source organism: Poa pratensis (assembly GCA_947311845.1). NCBI lineage: Eukaryota > Viridiplantae > Streptophyta > Magnoliopsida > Poales > Poaceae > Poa > Poa pratensis. Next base: position 24,996,336 of record CAMZMU010000117.1, read on the forward strand.
TGTTAGATATTCAGACCTAGACAAGATATTGAGTTTGAATATCAAATGCTGTTTGGATGTTATAAAAGCAGTTTTTCGAGACATTGATCATTGTACTATTATATTGATGACAAAATGTGCAAAACAACCACATATTATGGTACAAACAACATCTAGACAAATACGTCAAATTCTCCAATATTTCAACAACAAATCGTAGCATATTTTTTGTACACATATATTCACAAACTAGATAAATTTAACCTCAAATCCATCTGCCTAATCACACAGCTAGCTAAATTTAACATCAAAATACGAACTAGCTTCAGAGGAAAGAGAGAGGGAGATGAGACTTGAGATGGGAGGCAGAGACGGCGGGAGGAGAGGGACCAGGGCAAGGAGGCGGCGGGGAGGCCGTCCTCGGCTGTGCGAGCAGGCGTCCCTGCGCGGCGCGAGGTGGCGGCCCTAGGAGGCGGCGGAGAGGCCGTGCTCGGCCGCGCGAGCAGTCGACCCTGGGCGGCGAGGGAAGGCCGTGCTCGGCCGCGCGAGCAGGCCGCCCTGGGCGACGCGAGGATGCGGCCGGAGGAGGAGGTGCTGGGCGCGAGCAGGCCGTCCTGGGCGACGCGAGGATGCGGCGGGAGGAGGAGGTCCTGGGCGATGAGGCGGTGCTGGGCTGGGAAATAGGAGGCGGAGCGGGATGGGCGCCGGGAAAGTGGAGGCGGCGCGGGGTGGGCGCGCGAGTAGTCTAGCTAGGCATGTATGTAAGAAATACTCATTTCTGAATAATTTAATCTAGCCAAGCACCTGCACAATATACTACAAAATTCACATCAATTTTGGACATGAATTACAAAGTTTACACATAGTAGAGGGTTGATTCCATCTAGCTCTAGAGTTACTCAGCCATCTGTAGTAGAGGGACATAGTTCAATCAAACTTCACATGATAGAACATAGAATTTACCCAGCTATGTTATGTGACCATGCCATAAAATTTGCTTATACGTACAGAACTTAGTGCAGGAAATTGAAGTACTTCTGAACCTATACGTGTGTATAAACTTAGATGCAGTATCATGGTTTATTTTGACAACTTTCTTGCGTTTAAAACCCTATCTTAAATATTGATAAAATCTGCAAAGAAGAGCTTCAGGTGTAGCTCAAATCAACCAAAAATCATGTGCAACTAAAAGATGAAAGGAATGACAAGCAGACAGAGAGAGAGAGAGAGCTGAAGAATGCATCAGGTAATTAGAGGTCATGTGCTCGGTTTGGTGAGTTTGAGTGCTTACTTTCCTCTGACTTAGCATGGTATCCTTGATTTTAATAGTATATGCTTACTGCGTGAAATACATGTACTGTTTTCTTACCATATATACATATGTTCAATATTTTGTGATCAATTTTGAGTTTCTTTTGCATGGCAGCGAAAACATTGGCATGGGGCGACAAGGGGCTGCGGGAGCGACGACACCGACAAGGCGCTGTGGCGGTGATGATGACATTGACACCGAGACGGAGCTGTGGCGGCGACGATGGCATCGACACAAGGCTGCGGCATCGACGACATCGTCACTAGGGCGATCATTTGTACCATCAGATAGACTTATATGACATGTATGAATGTATTAGAAAATATTGGGATGTAATTCTGTATATTTGTGAATATTGTGTTGTGAAAACTGTGCTAACAAATATATTTTTAAAAATAAATTATTTCTAGATTTTATTTTTTTATTCATAAATTGATACTAGTGGCGCACATAATAGGCAATTTTAGTGCGCCACTGGTAGGCTTTTTCCTACTAGTGGTGGCCACTGGAGCACTGGCTCGAGTAAACAACGACGTGAAATCTCAACCGCGCTAGCATTCTGAAGGTCGTTAGGACAGGACGAACGACGTCGTGGTGGCAGGGGGCGCATAGAGAGTCTGCGGCCTGCTCGTCGCCCCGTCGGCATTGGCATCCTAGGAGGATTCACGTGGGGGAAGGGGCGGCGTGTCCGAGGTCCTCCTCGTCGTCCTCGATGAGAATTACGCGAGCGAGTGGGAGGCTGCCAATGGCGAGGCGAGGCCGCAGTGGAGGCCGGCGGCAAGGCTATGAGAGAGTGGGCGATGGAGCCAGAACGGCGGACGACGGTGTGACCGAGGTGGCGCTGGATCACGCCTCGGCGTCGGCGTGTGCGGCGTTCGGGCCGTCGGTATGTGGGGATTTCGGTGGCGGCGGGCGAGTCATGGGCGTGAGGGAATTGCAGTGGCGGCAGGGAGTCGTGGGCGTGAGCGGATTGCGGCGGCGGCCAGCGGATCGTGGGCATGCAAGGTTAGCGCACAAGATATCGTCTGTTTTTTTACATGTCATCAGTTTTCATGTGTGGAGGCGGTGCGGAACTTTTCGTTCCAGTGGCAGAGTTTTCGTCTGCCGTTCAAATTGCTAAACGTACTACTTGGTGAGGGTAAGTTAATATCTGAACGGTTAGATCTAATTGAGTGGACTTGATCAGCTGGTCATAATAATTGGTTTGTATCCTTCTGTGTACGTTTTCTGGGTGTGTTTAGAAAAGAAAATGTTCTCTCTTTTAATAGTACTCCCTCCGTCTAGGATTATTAGTCACTTCTCCAATTGCTCGGCGACCAAGGCAGCACGCTATTGGGTGAGGTATAGGAAATAAATTCGCTTTCGGTGCCTAATTTTGTGCTAAATTGATGCATGTATTAAATGTGAATCCAAACGATTGGATGGGCAATTAATTTTCTGTGGGGCTGCCATCCTTTCCCAATGCAAAACGGCATATTAATTGCTAAATACGCCCTATGAAAGGAGAAAACCTGTTTTTGGAGAAGTGACTAATAATCCTAGATGGAGGGAGTAGTGGAGATAACTCTACGCCGCGCATGATCTAGTGACATTTGAAGCCCAAACGGTGAGGTCAGAGGTTTTAGTTTTGGAGAGAACTAGGCGTCCCCCGGGGGATCTCGGGGAAAAATCCCCCGGGTCCTCCTGCTGACACCTGTCCCTGTCTGATAAATCCCACTAAATCCCGCTTTTGCTACGGTGTAGCAAATAATCACCCGCTTTTGCTCCTATGTAGCAAAAAACGGTTCGCTTAGAAATACAGAAAAATAAAAGACTGACTTCGCCGGAGACCTCACCGGAGACCTCGCCGGAGATTTTGTAGCAACAAAAAGTTGCTATTGTAGCAAAATCGTCTCGCTTTTGCTGCATTGTAGCAAAAAACGGTTCGTACACAGAACATGAAAGGAAAATTCTGGCCTCGCCGAAGACCTCACCGGATACCTCGCCGGACACGTGGTAGCAAAAAGTTTATGCTATTGTAGCAACAAAAAAGTTCGATTGTAGCAAAATCAACTTCGCCGGAGACATCGCCGGAGACTCTCGCCAGAGACATCGCCGGAGACCTCGCCGGAGATATAGTAGCAAATTTTTTGATCTATTGTAGCAAAACCAAATAACAATAGTAGCAAAAATAAAGTTATATTGCTACATGTAGCAAAAAATGAGACTTTTTTTTTGCTACCGTAGCAAAAACGGGCTCTGGGGGACTATTTTTTGGACCGAAAAGTTTTTGCTACATGTAGCAAAAATCGGGATATTTTTTTGCTACCGTAGCAAAAGCGGGATTGTGCACAGAAAAAAGGGGACACGTGGTTGGTGGGGGATCCGGAGGATGGGAAGCTCGGATCCCCCGGGTGACTACTATACTTTTCCTTTAGTTTTAATGCTACCGGGCTGCGCCCAGCCGGTACGATTTCCCGTGCGCACTGAACCTCTCGTCTTCCGAGGTGGGAGCCTCCGCCGCTTCGTTTCCCGCCACAAACCTTCGCGCACCATAAAATGGCCCGCCTGCCTTTACATCCAGCACGCTCCTCCAGTCCCAGTTCCTAGCCCAGCCACCAGCACTAGCCCAGCCACCAGCACTAGCTCCTCCAGTCCCAGTTCCATCATGGCCAAATCTCCAGACGCGTCGAAGAATCTCCAGATGGTACTCAGCGACGGCAAGGGCGAGGTTGCGGCCGGCGCCGTGGCCGGGAGCGCCATCGCCGCGTCATACAATGACCAGATCCGCCCGCTACTGGACGCTGTGGACCGCCTGCGCCACCTCAAGGTCACGCAGGAGGGCATCCAGCTGCCGACCATCGTCGTCGTCGGCGACCAGTCCAGCGGCAAGTCAAGCGTCCTGGAGTCGCTGGCCGGCATCAGCCTCCCGCGCGGCCAGGGCATCTGCACCCGCGTGCCGCTCATCATGCGTCTGCAGGACGACCCCTCCGCCGACGCGCCGGTGCTGCAGCTGGAGTACAACAACGGCCGCGTGGTGCCCACCACGGAGGCCAATGTTGCGGACGCCATCAACGCCGCCACAGCGGAGATAGCCGGGTCCGGCAAGGGCATCTCCGATGCGCCCATCACCCTCGTCGTGCGCAAGCGGGGCGTGCCCCACCTCACCCTTGTCGACCTCCCCGGCATCACGCGCGTGCCGGTCCAGGGGCAGCCCGACGACATATATGATCAGATCGCAAGGATCATCCGCGAGTACATCGCGCCTAAGGAGAGCATCATCTTGAACGTGCTCTCTGCCACCGTCGACTTCCCGACGTGCGAGTCCATCCGCATGTCGCAGCAGGTGGACCGCACCGGGGAGCGCACGCTTGCAGTGGTCACCAAAGTCGACAGGGCTCCCGAGGGGCTGCTTGAGAAGGTCACCATTGACGACGTGAACATCGGCCTTGGATACGTCTGTGTCCGCAACCGAATCAACGATGAGACGTACGATCAGGCGCGCATTGAGGAGGAGAGGCTGTTCAAGTATCACCCTCTCCTGTCCAAGATCGGGAAGGACATGGTGGGCATTCCGGTGCTGGCACAGCGACTGATGATGATACAGGCGACCATCATCGCCAGGTGCCTCCCGGACATCGTGAAGCAGATCAACGACCGCCTCACACGCAACAGTACTGAGCTCAACCAGATGCCGCCCGATCTCGTCAGTGTTGCTGACGCGGTGAGGGAATTCATACGCATCGTCAAGCAGGTGTGCTCTTCCCTGGAGAAGATACTGGTGAGGGGCGAGTTTGAAGACTTCCCTGATGACTGCCACTTCCATGGCACAGCCCGTATCGCGGAGAAGCTCAATGCCTATGCAAAGAAGCTGCCTTCTGAAGTACCTAGGCGTGTCAATGACCTGTTCCTGATGGAGGAGGTGAGAGTGCTGGAGGAGACCAAGGGTGTAAACCTACCCAACTTCCTGCCGAGGTCGGCATTCCAAGTGTTGCGCAAGAAGAAGATTGAGACTATTGTGCAGGTACCGCATGATCTTGCCAACGAGGTCTGGGAGTATGTGGAGGACCTAGTGTTAAAGATAGTGCTGCAGCACGCCGACAACTTTCCCCAAGTGCAGTCCTCCTGCCGTCGTGCAGTCCAGATGCTGATGGAGAAGGCGCGGGCGCGCTCTGCGCAGCACATTGAGGAGCTGATTGAGATGGAGCTGGTGGCCGATTACACAGCTAATCCAGATTACATGAAGAGATGGTTTGAGATAATGGAAGGTCATGAGAAGTTCATGGAAGCTGTGGTGGATAATTCCAAGCCGACTCTTGTTAACCTGGTGGGCTTCGGAGAAGTGGACGTGTCGCATCTGAGGGCGAATTCTGAGCTAGCAGGACAGGCATTTGACCTGAGCGCGCGCCTGACTGCATACTGGAAGACCATTGTACTCCGGCTTGTCGACGGCCTGGCGCTGCACGTCCTTCGTGGCATCAAGCGGCTAGTGGAGAATGACCTTGAGACGGAGCTCTCCAACGATCTCCTGGGCAACAAGCTGTCTGGAGTGGAGAGGATGCTTGCTCCGTCGCCTGGCACCAGCACCAAGCGTGAGCGTATCAAGAAGAGCATCGAGCTGCTCAGGCAGTCCAAGGAGGTCGTGGCCAACATCATGGACAGGATTAGCGCTTCAGGTGAAGTCTAGGTAGCTGGTCCTGTGTGACTTGGCTTTGGTGATGTCTGATCTCTGTTTCGACTTTCGAGTCAGTGGAACTATGCTGTGGCCCTAAATTATCCTGCGATGTTTCCTTATGTTATGCACTTAATTCCTCGGAAACATGGGTTGTTCTGTCAAGTTTGTTATAATCATCTCATATGTGTTTTTCCATGTGTTTGAGCGGTTGTTTAATCCAAGTTTACTTTCTGTTCATGCATGCATAAAACATAAAATGAAATTTGTTGTTATCAGTTTAAACTTATGCATCTGACAAACTCAACAATTGCATGGCTGCGCCGGGCAGCTATGTTATGAACTTAAATTCCTCTGAAACATGTGGTGTTCTGTTATAGTGCTGGTGTATATCTTCTTTTTTTATCTTGCGTCTGATAAACTCAATCGATGGTCATCTCGAGCTTTGTGAGAAGTAGGGGTTGATACTTTGAACATTTTCCTTTTCTGAGTAGAAGTTCCATGCAGCACCAATTTCAAATATACTTGCTACGATTATGATCCGGAGTTTGCTCCTAGCTTAGTGAGTGACTTATCCTGACAGAAAAATCAATAGTACATTATTAGAACCTAATGCATAATACCAAGTAACCTACTGATCATATATTGATAGTAAAAGTCCAGGCTCTGATGTACGACAGGAGAAAGTACCGAAAAATCGTGCGCTTTAGGAATGTACAGTTCTGAGTACTATATTGTAATCTACAGGCGGCATTGTACAGTAGGCAGCAACACTTAATAGTAACGGTGGCATCCATGTTAATGGAGGAGATAAGAAAACTGGTGTCGATCCATAGGCTGACATTAGCATTGAAGAAAGCTGCACAAAGAGAAAATTTACGTTAGCACTAAGGTGTGAAACTTTGGTGTTAGAATGCTAGAGAAGAGAAATGCACCTTCAGATGTATCATGGCCGTAATGAAGCATGCTAGTAGAATTATCCTTCTTGTCCAGCCACCACAAAACTTGATCAACATGAACTTGATCTTGATCTTGTAAGATAACTTCATTAAAGATCCTGGACCAGGAGGAGAGCCTGGCAGAAAGCATGCTGACTCACCGGTCGTATCTTCTGGGTTAACTCTGTCTTCTGCTCTTCTTCTGTGGTGCCGTAAATAAGCAGCAGACCTTTCTGCAAACAAGCCATACACCAGGACTACTACAGGGACTACCACCAAGTACAGGAAAGGCAGGGTGATGACCATCACATCAGGGCTGTAGTTCGTCCAGCTCATACCAGAAGAAGGTATGCTCCATCCAGATAAGTACATTTGAGCAATTTCTCCATTTTCTGATGTCGCATGCCCCCAAAACCACGGCATTTGGGAGATCCAAAGAACATACAGGGTTAGAGAAAACCAGAACCGTTTACTGCTTGAACCCTCCATTAAAAACCATACCAACCAAAAGCAAGCGTTTCTCTTCTGGACACGGGATTCTAGAATTGACAAAGCCCACTTTTGGTATGATGAACTCTTTTTAAAAACATGGTACAACATTTTGGGAATGAACAACAATATAAGGGTGAAGGCAAAATTACTCCACAGAAGAACTTTATACATGGCTTCCCATTCAACTTCAAACATCAAACGGTTGAGCCAGGGGCGGTGTGGAACTGCCATCATACCCTCAACTGAAAACGGCCTCCTCTCACTTAAAGTCTTCTTACCCTGAGAATCGAGCACAAACACTTGCAACCAGTAGCGAGTAGGCGATGGACTTCTGTAATTTTCAGCATTCCATTTGGCATGGAACAAAGGTTTGTAAGCAGTGGAGCTGGAAACATGTTGCAGAGGCACTTCCTCAACTATCTTGAACTTATTATGAGAATCAAAAACTCTTGCACTCACATTGAGAATAAGTTCTTCCGAGAAAACAAGTACATTTATATCATTTCTCGGTGATCCCTTCTTTGATTCCAATATATTCATACTTCTTGAATCTGTTGGATATGTGATCAAGATGGAAGTCTGGAATGCCTGTTTTAACTCATGGTCAATGAAAGAGACTGTGCCTCCATCTATTGCTAAAATCCTCACTAATCTGGAGTCTTTCCAGTCTCCAAGTTCCCATTCCCAAAAACTTGAAGAGCGCTCTTCTGTTTTCATTTGATGATACCTCCAAAGCTGCTTACTAAATTTTGCATGTAGATGGCCACATAGGTATGCGGAAATTGACTGTCTTGCAAACACACTTTCGTAGCGCTGTCCTCTTTCAGATGAAGAAGTGAATGACATAGGGAAGTGTCCAAATACAACTTTTGTTATCGGAACATTTGAGTGACTGGTCCAGTATTGTAGTTCTGAATTAACTGCTTCTATCCTCTTATCAGTAGGATTGCCAAATAAATTAGAAGGAAAACGAATCCCAACACTCATTGTATCATCTATTCCCAGGAAGACATAACTCCTATCTCCCTACAATACCTTTTAGTACAAAATTCAGTTCCAGAACTGTAGGTGGAATCAACATATATAAGTAATCATGACAATGCATCATGCACAATTAGTCCCACTCTACCAGAACACTTGAGTATGGTTGTGATCCCAACAGATTTGTCAGGTGGTTGAAGTTGAAAAAACATATAAGGTGCCGTTATCATGTATTACTTGGTTCTTCAGAATCACTATGACTGCTTGCGATGAATAAGAGTTACTCCCTCCGTTCCAAATTCATTGACGCAGATTTAGTACATTTTTGAAATAAAAACTATAAGGTACCATTATCATGTATCACTTGTACTAAATCTGCGTCAATTAATTTGGAACGGAGGGAGTAGTTTTGAGATTTAACTAATATACTAAGTTCATGCAAGCTGATGAACATAATTCGAAGTGCTAGATACTAATGCATTTTGTGTATACCGATGTGGCAATAGTTTATGGCTGTACCCAAAAAGGTTCCAAATGCATCACTATAGTACTCCTCAAGTCCACATTGTACTTTTATATGTATTGCCATATTTCATAACTTATTGTTGATGCTTGTAATAGTTAGTAAGGTCTGTTTGCGTTCTATATTCAATTCACACAAGATAGATATTAACATTGGCTATTAGTTTATTGTTGTACCAGTTAAAAAATAAATTCGTTCAAGACAAGGTGCTCTCTCATATGCATAGTCATGTTCCATAATCTATTGCACTGTGAAATTACTAGTCAACAATGTTAATATGCAAGCTCTGCCAGAAAACATGTTATTGCAGCTCAGATAAGCAGGGAGAATGTCACAGTATTATCAGTTAAAATACAACTACCTTGAAAAGTTGAACATGCTTCACAAGGAGAGATGACAGAGCGACGAAACGTACCTGAAGCAATATGCTACTGATGGTGCTTAACCGGTCAAGCTGTGAGCTAACACTGTAAGTTGAAAAGAAGTCGAATTTGCTTCCTCTGTAGGGAACTCCATATGTATCATGATTGCCTCTAATATCAAATATTCTCCTCTTGTCAATACCACCCTTTCCAACTATTGCATCAATGGTTTTCTTGTATGTAATCCATTCATCTTCATCTTGTCTAGAGGTAGTCATTTTTCTATTTTTTGCATCTTATAACAGGCCAAGAAAAAATATGGATATTATGATACAACCAACAAAGCGTTAAAGAGATTAGATGAACAACATCCGCGGTCAATAACATTAAGTGTACATCTTCTCATACATAACATCTCTTTATAATTTGTATTATCACTTATCGAGGAGTTCTCTCTACATTTCCACTTGTAACCATGTAGGGGGTCTGGTAAGTGCTCTTATAACCAGAGACAATGAATGAAATCATCTGAGAAAAACTTTACAGTAAGTCAATGATACAATGCCTTAAACTTTTCAATATTCCAGTTACCACCAAATCTGAGTTGTATTGTCTAACAACAAATTAGGCAGAGCCCTCCCAAGATATGGAGCAACTGAGTCTTTATCTCTTTCGATTGTAACAGGGTAGCTTTGGTTCTATGCTTCCATGATAAAGGCAAACGCAAATTATTGTCAAATTATCATTGCATGAACTTAGGAAATTCATCTGAAGTCAGGAAATACTACTACATGAGTTCCAAAACACAAGTCATTTTTTGATTGTACATATTTGAAATATGACCCTACATATTTTATACAATACTTACACAATGGTTACCAAAGAACATGAAAATGCTTTCCAATGAGAATCTAATGGTGTCTATTTTGTGTAACATAAACTGCGTGCTATTGGACCAATTGTGGGTGAAAGCATGGATTTCAACATTCTAAGTACGCCTTAAATTTCGCACGGAGGGGTACAAAATACCGGAGTACTAGTACCAATCACGAAAGCTGTAACACTACACACGGTACATTCAAAATTCAAGGATATAGGCGGAGTGGGCGCACCGGTTATGTCGCCGGAGACTATGAGGAGGTGGGGGCGGATGGCGCGAAGGGCAGGTCCGAGGAGGCGCACGAGGTCGTCGGCCCGGTCCGGGTGGTGGGCGCTGATGTGGAGGTCACTGACCTGCACCACCCACGCAACGTCGCCGTCCATGGGGAAGGCCGACCTCGCCACCTTGGCGTCGTCCTCGACCGCCGTCCACGAGGCGGACAGCGGAAGCAGCAGCAGGAGGAGGACTATGAGAGGACGCCAGAGTTTGGATGCCATGGCTGTGAAGCTCTTGCCGCCGGCGAGATTCGGTCGGGATCGGCTCTTTTTCCTGAAAGCAAATCCCGCGATACAGGTTTTTTTTTTAGCTTCTGCCGCGATTCTGTTGTGCCGTGTCAAAGAGGAATTCTCGGTCCGCAAGGCAGAGGTACTAGCGGGCCGTGGACTCGTAAGCACTGTTGCCGGCCTTAAAGCCCGCTGAAGTGTGGCTGTCGACATCGGATTATGTTGTCTGTTTATTCGGCCTAGAATAAAATTTTGGGGTTGTTAGGGTTGTGTGTTTGGTTTCGTAACCAAGTAAATGTAATGTCATGGTTCCATTCCAAAGAAACAGGCGGATTCCACTCCTATTCTTGGTTTGACCAAAAAATTAGAATGATTTGGTTAAGTTACTGTATTTGGTTAGAGAGTGGAATGAGGAGATTTAAGAATAGAAGGGGTGAGCAAGCATGGAGTGCGTCTAGCAGACAGAGTGGCAAGAGAATATATGACGTGAGTGTTGGGAAACTTGGCCCATGTACGTGCGGGAGCCCATTACGGTGGACTCTCCCCACGATTAGGGTTTAGTAGGTCTTATCCTTTCCCCTATATAAGCAAGGCAATATTGTACGTACTGGTGACAGAAACAGAGAAATAAAAAGAGATCCTTGCCTACATCCTGTGTCATCTACTTTTCTGTACGTGTGTGTTCTTCGCCTCCGTCTCCTTCGACCATGCTGCACACCCTCGGGGCCGGCTAGCCGGCAGAGGTTGTGTAACACGTTATCAGCACGAGACTCTCCCTCGAGCCGTCGTCGAGCCTACGTCAAGCAGGCTCCCTGCATCGATCGCGAAGGTAATAACCACAATCTGATCGCAAAAATGGATTCGTATCGCATTTTCCTTTCCGTTTTTGCGTCTATCGTAATTTTTAGATGTTAGCTACGGTGTCGATTTCCCTCCCGAGAGTCAAGCTGACGAATACGTCGCCGACCAATGTCGATACTCTCGGATTCATGGGGGATTTGATGACGGCACCATAGGGAGTCGGTACAGACGTGATCCAGATGATCACGGTACCGCCGCGGCGCACCAGCTGTGCGACGCGCCGTCGTTGTTCCGGATGAACACGTCGAAGAATTGATTTCCACCATGTTCGTCGCCGGGGTCCTGGATGTCCCAACCACCGTGCGAGCTCGTCGCCTCGCTGGCCACGACCGTGAGCACCTCGATTTGCTCCGTCCGCTCGAGCTCGCGCGCACAGCGACCCTGCTGGTTGTCCAAGACGCGCCATGGCCGAGCCTGTGCCGCTCGCGTTCTCACGCGCCGTGCCTGCTGCACGAGGCTGCACGAGGCGCCGCCATTCCCGTCCGCGCGAGGTCGGGTAGGAAGTGGGCCGCAACCCACGATTAAGTCGGTAACGTCTCCACCAAATGGAAACACCAAATCAATTAATGCGTCCGTTAATTATTAATTAATGACTCTTACCAAATGGAAATGTCAAAGCAATTAACGCGTCCGTTAATTATTAATTAATGACTCTTACCAAATGGAAACGTCAAAGCAATTAACGCATCCGTTAATTATTAATTAATGACTGTTACCAAATGGAAACGTCTTTACTACAGTATTTAATTGTTTTAATACTTAGTAGAGCATTTTAGCATGTCTTTTAATTTTTGGAACGCCGTCTTATTGGAATTTTTGTATCAACATCGCTTTATGCAATCGATTACCTGCTGTAATCTGATATACTTTTTGCATAAATCGCAGATGGCCGGAATCATGAACCGGGAGTTTGAGGAGTTGGCTCAGAACGGGCTGAACTATCTTACCTGGGCCTCGGACGTGGTACTCGTCCTTGAGGGCCGGAAGCTTAAGGGAGCATTGGATGCGGGGACCAAGACGGCCCCCAGCACCACCACTCCGGCGAAAAACGCCCAAGCACTGCATTTCCTCCGCCATCATATGTGTACTACGCTGAAACACGAGTACATGGCAGAACGGAGTGCTTCAGCCCTGTGGACCGCCCTCGAGGCACGGTTCGCTAGGCTGAAGTACACCATTAAGCCGCGGGCGGAGGCGGACTGGATGCGTCTGAGGTTTGCGGACTTCAAGACAGTGGGAGACTACAATTCGGCTTTACACCGGATCTGTACTCAACTTCAGCTCTGTGGTACCACTACCACGGAAAGTCAGAAGATTGAGAAGACTCTCTCCACGTTCCATCCATCAGCTCTCCAGAGTGCGCGGGTCTACCGCCAGGAGAACTTCACGCAGTATGCTCTGCTTATCGACGCCCTCCAGGTGGCTGAGGCGCAGGATGAGGTTCTCAAAAAGAACTTCAACTCGCAGCCTTTCGGAGGGGGTCCAAGTCAGGAAGTTTATGCCGGCGCCTACAAGGTGCGCCAGCCCAAGTTCAAGAAGCGTGGCAAGAAAGGCAAGAAGGGACCTAACCCTCCCCACCCGGCCAAGCAACATCAGGCGTGTCAGGGGGAGGCAAGGCCCCAGGATTGCTTCCGTTGCGGCTCCAAGACCCATTTCTCAAGGCAGTGTCGTGCCCCAAAGCACGTCGTGGACGCGTACAAGGCCAAGAAGGCGCGCGAGACACACCATGTCCAGGTGGAGGCACCACCGGCACCCGCAGCGGGGCCCGTGATGATCCCCACGCCCACCGCCGCGCCCGTCGTGGCGCAGAGCGAGGCGCCTGTGGAGGCACATATGGCGGTTCCCACGAACGCCATCGTGTCCATGGAGGTTGCGCACACCGTGCCCCCTCCAGCGCCACAGCTGGACATCGACTCTGCCGCGGCGATGCTCGCTAATGAAGAGAAGATGAGTGAGCTCGAGATTAGGCTGAGGTGGATGGATACTTTGCGGAATCCACCTAAATTCCCCTCATTTATTTCATGATTCCTTATGGCAATAAATTTGATACAATTATTTCGATTTGGTTGTAAGCTCTATGAGAGCAATAATATTTGTTTCACAACATTTATTCGTTCATCGGCGATTGGATGAACTTGTTTTCATTCATTTATTCCATCATTTAATAGAGATTATTGTGTTATGTTCTGAAATATTTGTGCGTTTATGTATTAATGTTGCATCTTCCTCGCTTCATTTTTATTAATTAGACGCTATATTTTAGAACACGTGTGGCGCCCGAATGGAGGAAACGTGCCTTGCCGATAGCGGTACCACTAATACCATCTTGAGAGAAACAAAGTACTTTGAGTCCATTACTAAAATTGAGGGGAATATTACGACGATCGCCGGATGCGGTTCGCATGTAGTTGGCTCCGGACGAGCAACTATTATACTCCCCATGGGAACAACTTTGGTCATCAATGAGCATTGTTGTACCCAGAATCGACTCGTACTCTCTTAAGTTTTAAAGATATTCGTGCTAATGGTTTCCATATTGAGACCCATGATGATGACAATGGTAGAGAATACCTACTCATCACAAAGCACGATGAAAATGGTAAACATGTTGTCGAAAGGCTTCCTTCATTCGCTACAGGGTTGTACTACACCAAGATTGTAGCACCGCCTGTGTACACTACCCTTAAAACTGTTTTTCGAAGCTCTGAACTTTTCAGCCTCTGGCATGATCGGTTAGGCCATCCCGGTCTTAGAATGATGAGAAATATAATTAACAACTCGAATGGTCATAGTGTTAATGTCAAAAATTTCCCGAATCCTGATGATTTCGTGTGCTCCGCATGCGCTACGGGGAAATTAATCATTAGACCATCCCCCCTAAAGGTGAAGGATGAAATCCCCGCGTTCTTGGAACGTATCCAAGGGGACATATGCGGTCCTATTCAGCCCCTCTCGGGTCCGTTTAGGTACTTCATGGTGCTCATCGATGCTTCCTCTAAATGGTCCAATGTTAGCCTGCTGTCAACAAGGAACCATGCTTTTGCAAAGTTGATCTCACAGATCATACAAATGAGGAATAAATTCCCTGATTATCGTATCAAGTCTATTCGAATGGACAACGCCGGTGAATTTACTTCAAAGGCGTTCGATGATTATTGCATGGCAACGGGAATCAAACTTGAGCACTCTGTACCGCATGTCACACACAAAATGGACTTGCGGAGGCATTGATTAAAAGAATTAAATTCATTGCCAGACCGCTCCTTCAGGGTTGTAAATTACCAACTACATGTTGGGGTCACGCAGTGTTACACGCGGCCAATCTCATCAACTTTCGACCATCGGCCTACAACATCCACTCTCCTATGCAGCTTGCGCAAGGGTCGGCACCGAAAATTTCCCACCTTCGTAGGTTCGGTTGCCAGGTATATGTACCAATACCACCCCCTCAGCGATCAGCGATGGGACCGCTCCGTAAGTCGGGGATATACGTTGGTTATGAGACTGTGTCCATAATCAGGTTTCTGGACCCCGCGACAGGTGACTGTCATACGGCCCGTTTCGCTGATTGCAT
The DNA here is from genome assembly GCA_947311845.1 of Poa pratensis. Taxonomy (NCBI): domain Eukaryota; kingdom Viridiplantae; phylum Streptophyta; class Magnoliopsida; order Poales; family Poaceae; genus Poa; species Poa pratensis. Next base: position 25,011,392 of record CAMZMU010000117.1, read on the forward strand.
TTTTGACGAGGATCTTTTCCCGACTTTAGGGGAGATAATCAATCCCTTGATGATGAAAGTCGAGAAATCACGTGGCAAGCCACGGGGATCCACGCTCATGACCCGCGCACTGCTGAGTCTGATAGAGAAGTCCAAAAGATAATAGATTTGCATTCCTAGCGAATCAACTGCCTGATCATTTTAGTGATCTAAAGACTGTGACAAAGTCGCATGTGCCTGCACGCAATGCACCGGAAAGGGTTGAAATACCAAAGAAAGATAAGGGTATACCCGCTCCCGCCCTTAGGCCTAAAAGGACGCGGAATCCGGTTCTCAAATCCCAAGTACTCGGGGACGCCCGAAGAAAAAGGACAAGAGAGATTTATCACAGCCTGCCCCTCAAGAGGGGAGCCAGTCGAGACCTGGCACAAGCACGGAAGTTTCAGTGCACGAAATTCCGGACTTGAATTTTCCTATATCGGAAATACCCAGCGAAGATGTGTGCACACACATTGGAGCGGGAAAGCTAAAGGACCTTGCTCCTGGATTGGGAAATCCGGTGGAGGAAGGAAATGTGCCTGATGCACCCCATGACGAAATGGCCATTAACTATGTTAATTCTGGTGAGTCAATTAATCGAGCCATGGCAAATGTCGACATATATTTTGCCATTAAAATTGCCTCAATCATAGATCCTGACCCCGAGCCTAACACGCTTGCTGATTGTAAGAAGAGGTCGGATTGGAAAGATTGGCAGAAGGCGATAACTGCCGAGTTAGTATCTCTTAACAAAAGAGAGGTGTTTGGACCTGTTTGTCTAACCCTTCCCACATACGCCCTGTTGGCCACAAGTGGGTTTTTGTTCGAAAGAGAAACGAAAATAACGAGGTAGTACGGTACAAAGCAAGGCTCGTTGCTCAAGGTTTCTCTCAGCGACCAGGTGTCGACTTTGAGGAAACTTACTCACCTGTCATGGATGGAATTACCTTTAGATACTTGATCTCAATGGCAGTAAACTTGGACTTGAAATGAAACTTATGGATGTTGTCACCGCTTACCTTTATGGTAACTTGGATTCAACATATACATGAAGGTACCCGAAGGTATACCTGTTCCGAACCAAGGTAGAGCAAATAGAAGTTTATACAGTGTTCAGCTTAAAAAGTCACTGTATGGACTCAAACAGTCGGGTAGGATGTGGTATAATCGTTTAAGCGATTTCCTTCATCAGAAGGGCTACACGAGCAATGAAGCTTGCCCATGTGTTTTTATACGGAGATCACAAGATGGTTTCTGTATTATCTCGGTGTATGTGGATGATTTGAACCTAATCGGTACACCTGAGGATATTGAGGAAGCGAGTTCCTACCTGATGTCGGAATTCGAGATGAAGGACTTAGGCAAAACCAAGTTCTGCCTAGGTCTACAACTTGAGCATTCCCCTGCTGGGATCTTAATGCACCAGTCTGCATACACCCAGAAGGTGTTAGAAAGATTTGGTTTTGATAAGGCATATCCTTCTAAGACCCCCATGATTGGGAGATCTTTACAGCGGGACAAGGACCCGTTCAGGCCTAAGGAAGAGGGGGAGGAAGTTCTGGGACCAGAATTCCCCTACCTGAGTGCAATTGGCGCACTCATGTACCTCGCGAATTGTACACGGCCGGACATTGCGTTCGCCGTCAATTTGCTTGCTAGGTACAGTTCTGAGCCTACCAATAGACATTGGAAAGGCATCAAGGACGTCTTCCGATACCTCCAAGGGACCAAAGATCTTGGCTTGTTTTTCCGGAGGAATCAAGATCTTACGCTTGTAGGATATGCTGATGCTGGGTACTTGTCAGACCCGCATACTGCGAAGTCTCAGACTGGCTATGTTTTCCTTTGTGGTGGAACAGCAATTTCCTGGAAATCGTCTAAGCAAACTTTAGTAACAACTTCGACGAACCACTCGGAAATCGTAGCATTCTATGAAGCATCACGAGAGTGTGCATGGCTTCGACGGATGATCGGCCACATCCAGCTGACATGTGGGCTGAACACCGTCCAAACCCCAACTATCATCTATGAAGATAATGCCGCTTGTGTTGCACAAGTCCAGACGGGTTATGTGAAGAGCAATCTCACAAAGCATATCGAACCCAAATTCTTCTATGCACATGAATTGCAAAAGTTGAACGAAGTAAGAATCTTGCATACTAAGTCGTGTGAAAATCTTGCTGATTTGTTCACGAAATCATTACCAACATCTTCTTGCGAGAGATGTGTTCGTGGAATGGGTATGATGAGACTTAGAGAGATGCAAGGTTCAGGGGGAGAATCTTCACAAACTCATCGCTGAAATCTCGATCCCGATGATTGAGTACTTAACTAAAAGTTAAGTGAGTTGTACTCTTTTCCCTTTAGTGAGTTTTTATGAAGTTTCTCACACAAGGTTTTTAATGAGGCAATTCGTGCAACATAGCAAAAGTATACCATGAGCTTTTCTCCATATTTTTCCCATTGGGTTTTTCGGAGTTTTGAGGCATGGCTATACGGATAAAACCTAAGGGGGAGTGTTGGTAAACTTGACCCATGTACGTGCGGGAGCCCATTACGGTGGGCTCTCCCCACGATTAGGGTTTAGTGGGTCTTATCCTTTCCCCTATATAAGTAAGACAATATTCTACGTACTGGTGACAGAAACAGAGAAATAAAAAGAGATCCTTGCCTACATCCTGTGTCATCTACTTTTCTGTACGTGTGTGTTCTTCGCCTCCGTCTCCTTCGACCACGCTGCACACCCTCGGGACCGGCCAGCCGGCGGAGGTTGTGTAACAGTGAGCATGCGAAACGGGGAGATCCGGTTTGGAGACGAATGGGTGCATCGAATGTGTGGGAATTTTTTTTTTGGAGTGACCACCACATTCCGTTCCATTTGTCAACCAACCACTGGAACAACCTTCAGGTGCGGAACCATTTACGTTCCACTTAGTTCAAAATTTTAAACTAAAAGACCCCATATAAATTATAAGTGGGATCTCACTTACACATCCCTACCAAGGCATCACCAAATGTTTTGCTCTTACTATTAACGTATCTTCTTATTAGAGGTCACAGGCGCGAGAAAAAAAACTAAGGATGTGTTCGTTTTTTGGATGAAGTGGAATGGAATGGAATGGTTCCATTCCATTCCATTCCACCAGAATGGAACCACTATATTCGTATGTTCGGTTGATTTGAAAATTGGTGGAATGGAACCGCATCAAATTAATGTAAACATCCAATTAATTAGAGCCTAAATTTAATCTAAATTAATTAGATCCTAATTAACCGGTCTCCAACTCACGGGAGAGGAGGACCGCATCGAGCTCCTCGGGGAGATTGGGCCAGCGAGCTCCTGGCCGCCGCCGCGCGCCTGGCCGTCTCCTGCTGGCCGCCGCCGCGCATGGCCGCCGTCACGCGCCTGGCCGTCTCCTGCTGGCCGCCGCGCCTCGGGAGCCTTGGGAGGTCGCCGCGCCTCGGGAGGTCGCCACCTCGGGAGCCTCGGGAGGTCGCCGCGCCTCTGCTGGCCGGCGCGCCTCGGAGGTTGCCGCCTCGGGAGGTCGCCGCCCCGACCCCCTCGCCTCCGTGCTCCGCCCGGCCCCCTCGCCTCCGCTCCTTGCTCCGCCGTCGCGGCTGCTACGTGCTCTGCCCAGCCCGGTCGCCTCCGCTCCGTGCTCCAGGCTGGCCGTGGCCGCCGCCGCCGCTGCTGGCCGTGGCCGCGCCTGCTCGTGCTAATCAGGGAGGAGACGAGGAAGGAGGCGAGGGAGGAGACGAATGAGAGTAATTAGGCTCGGTTCCACCTCGTTTGGCCGATTTGGCCGGACGGGTGCGTTCCGCATCTTCAGTGGATATTCCATTTTGAGGAACAAGTTGGTTCCATCCCATCCCCGAACCGAACGCGAGAATGCACCCCAGGAATGGAACGGTGCCATTCCGTTCCACTCGGTTCCAAAAAGAACACAGCCTAAGGGTGTGTTCGGTTTTGGGATGGGGTGGAACGGAATGGAACCGTTCCGCACCCAGCCTAAGGGTGTGTTCGGTTTTGGGATGGGGTGGAACGGAATGGAACCGTTCCGCACCCAGAGCCCGTTCCTGTGTTCGGTTGCAAACTGGAATGGAACGAAGTGGTTCCTCGAAAGGGAATATTCCCTCAATATTCGGAATGCACCGGTCCGGCCAATTCGGCCGGACGAGGTGGAACGAGTGGCTAATCCGGACGCTAACCTCTCTCTCTCTCTCTCTCCCTCGTTCGTGTCTCCCTCTCTCTCTCGAAGCAAGCAGCGCCGGCACCGGCACCGGCGGAGCTGCCCAGGCGCGGCGGCCGCCAGCAGGCGATGGTCAGACTAGGCGCGGCGGGGCACGACCAGCCATCAGAGGCGCGGCGGCGGCCTCGGCCATCAGAGGCGCGGCGGCGGCCTCGGCCAGGCCAGGCGCGGCGGCGGCCAGGCCAGGCGCGGTGACATCGGCCAGCAGGCCGCCGACGGCCTCGGCAAGTTTTTCTCCTCTCCCGTGATTTGGAGACTGGTTTAGGGAATGATTAGATTAAATTAGGCTAATTGAATGTTTAGATTAAATTAGGCTCTAATTAATTGAATGTTTAAATTAATTTGATTCGGTTCCATTCCACCGTTTCCAAATCAACCGAACAGAGGAATAGAGTGGTTCCATTCCGATGGAATGGAATGGAATGGAATGAAACCACCATTCCATTCCATTCCACTCCATCCAAAAAACGAACACACCCTAAGGTCTCAGTATAAGGGACCAACAACCCTTCGAATAGTCGAGAGATAATTTTTGATAAAGTTGCCACACAAGAAAAATACGATGGTGTGACACGGAATAAACGAGAAAAGGTACGATGGTAATGTAAATAACCAACAACCCTTTCAAACTAACAAAGTGCTAAATGAGGAAAGGTAACACACCTAAATACCTAATCCTCTATTTATTTTTTTGAAACCACAACGAACTTTATTGATCACTTAACAGAGTTACATCGTTTATTACGTCTCGTAGCACAGAAATTGGAGGATCACCATCCCACAAAAAATTACATTGACTATCAAAACAAAGTATGGCTAAATTATGCGCCTCTGTATTTGCTTCGCTCGGAGAGTGTTGGAAGACAATATTACCTGCAATGGCATGAGCTAGCTGAAAACAGTCAGCCAAAATTGCAGTATGGGGGCTCCTCCACAAATCAATGACTCCATTGCATGCATTCATGAGTTCCAAGCTATCTGATTCAACAATCACCGGGGAACAACCCTTGGACTCCAAGAGGCTTAAACTACGGGTTCTGACAATGCTAAGAAAAAAGGTTAAGGAAACCTGGGGTACTTGAAGCCAACACGATCCACCCCCACATTCGCACATGCTCCCGCGCTCTCTCTTCAGCAGTGCCACAGAGAACACCGCTGCAACGCAGGGATCCAACAGAGAAGGATCAAATCCAGCTCGATCAGTTTGACCTCGGATCGTTGCTTCGGAGGCAGCTGACCCCGATCGATGCAGAGCAGCGCGCGCCCAGCGAGAAGCAGCCAATGCTTCGCGAGGGCTGGCTGGCTTCCACCTCACGTGAGCATTAATGGGAGTAGCAGACATTCAACGCCTTCGATGCGATAAACAACGCCCGGGAAACCGTGGCGACCCAGGCACCGGTCGGATCCCTGCGGTGAGCGCGGCGCGGGACATGCATGCAGATGCACGGAGCAAAGACCTGGAATCTCTTGAGCTGCGTGATTCTATACCCACTATTAATTAAAGCAAGTGAGTCGGGAGAAGAGGTGGCGGGAGGAACAAGACTTTTACCTCCATCAATCTCTTCTCATCAAGATCGAATACCTCCCTGTACATATACATACATACTCGCAAGCTGCATCTGTAGTGTACGTACGTGCATGGCTAATTAACACTAAAAACTGCGGGAACTCCGATGCAAGCGTACGCATGCATGTCAGTCCATTTTGACCTTGTACTAAACTAAGCACGCAAGAGATGACTTCCAAGTCATCTCCACTCCACGAGAGAGAGGTGAAAGATAGGGGCCGGGGTGCGATGCAGATGGGAGCTCGATCATCGCAGTCGCCGCTGTATATAATAGTCCTGGGGTGGATCAGAACATGAGGGCACCTTTTCCGGCGTCTTGTGCGTTAGCTCTCGCCTCTCGCCCGCGACCGCATATGCAAGTAATGTACTTGCTTCCAAGAGGAAACTGCCAAACCTGCGCATGAATCCCACAAACACGGCTCCGTTTGGACAACGGAATTGATGCACTTGAAACAAGGATCATCAATCGTTGCGTTATACACTTATATATACTACTCCAAATCCCAATTCCCAAGTGCATGAGAGAGTAAAACGATGGAAATATCTGAATTTGACCACAAGAGTTAGTGTTGATGCGTGAGAGAGTGCCACCGAAATTTGGAACTAAACCCTAATATGATTCGTTCTCTATTTTGCACTGTCCATGTGGTGTTGAGAAGTCAAAATCCCCGGATCGTGCACGACAACGAGTTTTGCAGGCATGGAAGGTACTATCTTCTTCTTCGTCTCCATGCACAATGCATGGAAAAAGATGGCCACCCGCCCACCCCTAACCAATGTCTTCGACCTTACTCCATCTGAACGCTGCGTATATGTAGTGTGCAGAGAAATGAACATGTATTTATTGATACATCGTAATAAATAAGAAGAAAGGAGAAGTGTCGAGGAAAAAAAAAGAAGAAGAAAAAATTACATGAATTACTTTACTTGAAGCATCAATCGCATGGAGTACAAATTAGCAAGAAGGACGTACATCCCATACTATACCTAGCTAGCTAGCTAATGCATACAAAAACCAGTGGCGATCGAGCAGTGCCCTTCTCATTCGACTTCCTTTCTCCTCCGAGCCGAGATTAACCAAGAGAAAAACATCGAAGGCTTACTTAACGCGGAGGAGAAAAGAAGTGGAATCAGGAGCTCGCGCTGCACTCTCCAACTTGATCGCAAGTTGATCAGCCACATTCCCTTGCCTGTATCACTCACCCAAGAGATCAGAAGCTTCCGTATTTCGCACACGATCTTGCAATTAATCTGCTTCTTCATCGGTTGTGCAAAGGGTTTGCACCTGTGGGCACTTTCCTCTTGTCGTCCTTGAGTCCCAGCGGCGAGGGGGCCATAGCCATAGGCAGCGGCGCCATGGCCATGAACGCCGACGTGCGAGCAGCGTCGACGGACAAAATGACAGTGGATCCGAGGAACGAGGTGTGGATGAGCACGGCGACGAGGAGCCACGACCCGAGCAGCCCGCCGGCCGCTGGCTTCTCTCGCCGTTGACGAGAGCAACAAACCATAGCGAGGCGCTGACTTCACCGCTGGTGCAAGGCTCGCGACCTCTCGCCGGCAGTAGTAGAAGAGATGGCAGGACGAGTTGGCAGGGCTATGCTATGGTGACGAGTTCGGGTGCGCATGAACGGAGAGGAGGGACTGGGAGAGCGTCGGGAGGAGGACGAGGATGGTGTCTGTGCTGCCTAGCTTGGACTTAAGTTGATTTCAGGACTTGGTGTGTGGACTGGTTGTGTGGGACGACAGTGGGTGGCGAAGCGACTTCCGACCGGCGGGGATCTAACACTACTAGTACTTCGTCTGACCAACGCTACTAGAAAATGGGCCTGTTGTCCCGGCTGGGATGACCTTTAGTGCCGGTTTGACCAATCAAGACTAAAGAAGCGGGACTAAAGGTCCCCTTTAGTCCCGGGTTGGTCACAAACCGGGAAACCGGGATTAAAGGGTCTGCACCTGGGCGCCCGGCTCGGGCACGAAAAAAATCTGATTTTTTTTTTTCAAATTTTTTATTTTCGAATGTTTGACTGATTAATCTCTCACTTGGACATTTTTTAGCACTAATTACATTTAATCTTTGGTCAAATTCTAGTCTTGGTCAAACTTCTCGGTCGGTCGCCCATCTTCACACTACTCCACTCTCAACACGCTTAACTTCTCAGTTCCTTCCTACGGTGGTCCCGCGAATTTTGTTGTTCCTTGTTGTCAATACTACCATATCAATTCTATTAACTCTTATACCATTGTGTCACACGTCTTTATTTTTCGGAACCACAAATAATTATTTAAGTAAACAATAATGAATAAGTAATAATAATATTTGAATTACAATGAAAATAAAATAAGTAATAATAATATTTTATTACTTTTTTGGCATTTATTCATTTAATATGGCATAATTCATATCTTTAAATCTGTAAATCGAAAATCGACAAATAATATATCCATTATTATCATAAAAATGTGAGGAATCCAAATATGACATCATTTTTATTTTTAGATTTTAAAAATCTGAATTTTGAATCTTTTCGAATTTCAAAAATTTAAAAAAATTCCAAACGGCCTTAAGCTGTTGAATTCGGAATGCTAATTTTTTGCCGATCATTTTGATATATTATACCTTTTTCCCGACATCGTATGCAGAAATAGCGGCCATCTGAAACTGCGGCAGAACTGTTGGGAAAGAAAATTCGAATTTTTTTTAGTCCCGGTTGGTGTCTCAAACCGGGACTAAAGGGTCTATCTTTAGTCCCGGTTTGAGACACCAACCGGGACTAAAGGGGCTCGCTTCTTTAGTCCCAGTTCCAGCCACCGAACCGGGACTAAAAGTCCCAACCGAACGGGACCAAAGCCCGTGGACGCCCTGGCCACCTCGAACCGGGACAAATGGACCCTTTAGTCCGGTTTGAGACGCAACCGGGACTAAAGACAAATATGGTGGTGGACGAAAGGCCCCTTTTCTACTAGTGCAACCATTGCGGCTGTATTACCGGTGACCGATGGGCATGCACGACGAGATGACAGTCTGCCACACTGCTAGAGTACTCGATCGGATGACTAAGCCAAAGAAAAATCAACTGGGTTATCCCCATTTCATTAATTGTTTAACGGAAATACAAAGTCTTTTTTACATGCAACTATAGGGGACAGAAAATAGAGTAGACAGATTCAAAACGAACAAATTGGTAGGAAAACCCGATGTGTGAACTCGGCATCAAGAACACACTATACGGGGCAACAAACAATAACCGGCCTACCACCTAGATTGCTGACCGAACAAAAGACACATCAACCACATGGTTTTGATTGCGGATGTATGCTGTGATCGGAAACATTCCAATTTCAATAGAAATTGGGAGCCTGTGGCTCCTCTTATAAAAAAAAATCCCTGCAAAAACACTGCATGCCGGCCCAGGATATTAGACCGAAAGGTTTGTGCACCAGCTGATCAGCACCCCCTTGAATCTCGCTATCTTGATCGTCAAATAGACATGCCTTGATCGTCAAATAGACATGCCTAGTCTCGATTTGTGACATATTTTCTAGTGAATTGTGGTTATGTGTCTGAGCCCGACGATGTTGAGTCATCATGGCTACTACAACGTGTCACATGACGTCGTCTTGTCAAAATGGGTCAAAACAAGCTAGTCAGATCGGCGGGAGGTTTATCTAGCACAACTATGAGGAGAAAGTTCAATCGGAGGAACAATACCTTTTTTTTAGATAAAGGGCTTTTATTACTTAAAAGATTTAAGCATTACACCCGGCCTCTGCATAAATAAGATACACACAGCCGCCAGTTCACCATCACTCAAGTCGGTCAGCAAAAGATAAAAAGGCGAATTACATATCAAAATGAGAAATTGTAGATCCGCCTAGGCTGCTGGTAGGTCTATCCGGAGTCTATGTTGCCACCCATGCCGGGAAAATAACTCCCTGGCCGCAGGAGGGGACGTACCTAGACCGGTTTGGAATGAGCCTGAGGCAGCATTGGCGCGGTTCTTCGCTCCCCAAAGGCCTTGGGGGGGGGGGGGGGGGGGGGTGGGGGAGGGAGGGTTCAAGGGACGCACAACTATCACAATTAGGGATGGACGTTGTGTTAAATTGATAAGCAATATTTAAATTACTTTGATCGATATTAGTATCATCACAACAATGTTTGCGAGCTTCTTATAGGAATTAGCACTGTAGATCTGTTTGGAACGCAGGAATTGGGCGTAAGAAAAGTACAGGAAACTTTCCTTTGCGACTGGTTCCACCGGAAAATCACAGGAAAGAAAACATTGGCTCGAAGCTCCTTTTGCCATTCATGTGCAGAGGAATGAGGCAAATGAAGTGTGTTTAAGAAAAGTCAGGCACATTAAATGACATGTTCATCCTAAGAAATATAATTCATGTGTTCTTTCTTTTTGCGTTCCAAACGGAGTATAGCAACACTTTCCTATGTTTTTGAATTCCTCTGTTTAGATATGCAAAATACTTCAAATTCATGTGTTTTGCATTCCCGCGATCCAAACAGGGCCGAGGTACGACCATGTGAAAGGGCATTTCGTGATTCCTCGTATTTTGTGTGTTAGTTAACAACACTAGTGACATTTTAATTAGGTGTTAAGTGATGCAGGTTGTTTAGTTGTATTTAAACATATGCGCATCAACACCGAAAAGATTAAGGAAAAACGGCTAAGGACTGGAACTCGAAGCGCACTGGTGGTACCCGGATATTTGCAGCCGGATATTCTGGTGCCAACCGGATTATCCGGTTTTGGAGAAGAAAAGAGGAAAATCGGCTAAGGACTGGAACTCGAGAAGCACTGGTGGTTCCCAGATTTTTTCAGCCGGATTTTTCCAGAGGACCGGATTATCCGCCTGACCAGATTATCCGGTACCAACTTGGACCGGATTATCCGGTCATCAGACTCTCCAACGGGCAGAATTTTGGGAGGGGTATATATACCCCTCCACCTACCTCTAGCTCACCACCACGACCAGAACTGAATCCCCCGCCATTGTTGAAAGCGTCAACTCACTAGATCTCTCTCCCTACCCACTCAAACACCTTGTCCTTCTAGGACTTGGGAGAGTTGACCTAGATCTACACTTCCACCCAAGCGATTTGATTTTCCCCTCCGTTCTTGAGAGGGCTTGAAGCTTGTAAGTTCGTTGATACATTGGATTGTCGTTGGTCGTCCTTGTGGCTTTGGAAGCCGTAGGGACTAGCCGGGAGCCTCCAATTAAGTTGTGGAGAAGTGCCCCGGCCTTGTGATTCTTGTGGCTTTGGGAGCCGCTGGAATTTGGTGAGAGCCTCCAATTCGGTTGTGGAGTGTGCCTCATCCTTGTAAAGGTTTGTTGCCGACCTCGAGGGCATCATATAGTGGCTCGTGGACTCCTCATTGGAGGATAACACGAGGGAGATACGGTGTGCCATATCAAGGCTATTCGGAGTTCACTTTGTGACTCCGCACCGCTCCAACGGAGACGTAGCTTCCATTGGGAAGTGAACTTCGGTAGAACATCTCCGCGTCACCGTGTGGTTATCTCTTAACCTTCCTTTACTTGTATTGCTAGCTTAACTTGTTTAGAATATCTTGCTAGCTTGTTTATTGCTCATCATATAGGATTGTTCACCTAGTTGCATATCTAGAGAACTTATATTTGAGCAATTCCCAAATTTGTTTAAAAGAAAAAGAAAATTTGTAGTTGCCTATTCACCCCCCCTCTAGTCAACCTACTCGATCCTTTCAATTGGTATCAGAGCAAGGTCTCTTTATTAAGGGCTTAACAGCCTAAAGAGGAGGATGACTAGCGAGGAGGAGTTAAAACTTGCTAAGGAACAACAAGAGAAAAATGATCAAGAACAACTTGAGAAAGAACTAAGTGATGCGGGGATAACCCTACCCGATGATAATGCCCCGGTCACCATGAATGCCATGATTAAACTCTTTGGGTTCATGAAAGGCAAAATGGTGGACGAGGTGTATACTCGGGTCATTAATAATCAAAATGCCTCCCATCAACCGGTGCCCTATCGTTGAGGTCTTGGTTGATAAGGATAACAAAGAGCAACCTAAAACTAGTGAGAAGCCCCCTCATAACTTTGCTCCACCTACTTCATATCTCACTCAAGTTCCACCCACCCAACCTCATATAACCAACCTAAGTAGGCCACCTCCTAAGCTTGATAATACTCGTTATTTCACTTGGAAGAAATCTATGGAGTCTTATTTTCGCAGCTCATCGGTGCATCTTTGGAGGGTGGTACTAAATGGTTACAACCCGTTGATCCCACCAACTTGACAAGGCAAGAAGAGATTGATGAACAACTTGATGCAAACGCCAAATACATCCTTGAGAGTGCCATGACCGCCAATGATGAAGATCAAGTGCGAAATCTCAAAACCACCAAGGAGGCTTGGGATTTCTCTCATCGGTATATGAAGGAAATGAGGGCATTCAACGCTCCAACGACGCCATCCTTCAACATCAAGTGGACAACTTCATCATGCTAGAAGAAGAGACACCATCGGATCTCTTCCGAAGACTCACCAAGCTTGTGTGACATGTAGGGAAAATGGAAAGAAGGATATGGATGATGAATGGGTCAAAGCCAAGTTCCTCAAGACCATTGTTCCATACAATGAAAATATGGTGATGAATCTCCATACGAGAGCGGACTACAAAACAATGTCTCCCAATGACATATTGGCACAATTCGTCACCTATGATACCTTGAAGGCCACTTCCAAGTCTTCCATCAACCAAATCGTGGCACGAAGAATCTTGCCTTGAAGGCCATGTGGAGAACATCCAAGATATGAAGAAGCACGGTTGTTGATCGTGAAGAAGATTTGGTGGGTGAGCTCAATGAGGTCTTGCTCTTGCCGCCACCAAGTTTGGAACAAGAAGAATTTCAAGAGCAACTCTCCCCACCAATGAAAAGAATGTGCTTCAATTGTGGAAAGGACAATCACCTTGTGAAGGATTGCCCTTATGAGAGAAGGGAGGATCATGGTGGTCAACTCATTCTAAAGAAGAACAAATATCACCCCAAGCCTACCTTCATCAAGAGATCACCTCAAAAGGCTCTTGTGGCATCTACACAAGAAGAGTACGAGTCCGGTGGCGAGGAGGATAATGACTCAAGTGAAGAAGTAGGAATGGCGGCTCTTGCAATGGGCAATCTTCCTCCTTCATTGGCACCCCTCTTCTCCGCCCGAACGACGACAAGATCTCCAAGCCTATGTGCCTTATGGCCAAGGAAACAAAGGTGATTTCCCCACCTAAAAGTATTATCTCCTCTAACCCATCTCTATTGGATTGTGTTGAGGATGTAGGGAAAAATGAGGGTGAGGACAAGATTACCCTCTTTGTGAACAAACTCCAAGGTCCAACCAAGAAAATGGTTGAGGCTCTCTTGTATCAATATGGAGAAGCCAAGAACCTTCTTGAGGAAAAGGAGGTTAGGATTTGTGAGCTCGAAGGGCATGCATGTGATCATGCCGATAAAATTGGTGAACTAGAAGATCAACTTGTTGAGGAACAATTGTTCCGGGAGCAACTTGAGGAGACACAAGCCAAGGATCTATCCAAGGCAAAAGAAACCGTGAAACCTCTATTCAAATTGCTAGTGATCTAAAAATAAAAATGATGAGCTTGTAGAGAGTCATAACAAACTCTTTGAGAGTTTTGAGCAACTTAGGGAAACCCACAAGGTGACCTCAAGTGAGCTCACAAGCTCAAGGAGTCATATGCTAAATTACAAGCTCAATACATCTATGCTAGCTTCACCACATCTCATAATGATAAAGATGCAAATGCTTGTACCTCTAACCCTTTGTGTGTGAAGGCATCTCTTATTGAGGAGAACACTAGGTTGAAGGCCCAACTTGAGAAGGGTCTAGCCACTTGCATCCAAGGGAGAAGAACCTCAATGATCTTTTGAGCAATCAAAAGGGAGTGGTTGGCAAGGAAGGACTTGGGTTTACACCTAAGTCCAAGAAGGTCAACAAGAAGAAGAAGAAGAAGCCTACTTCCCCTTCCAAAGATATTGTTTTTGTGAAGGAGGGGGAGTTGGCAAGACAAATGTCAACCCATTGATGGTGATGCCACTAGGGGCAATGCCACTCACAATGACTTTGCGGGAAAATACAACCCTTCATATGTTCTTATGAAATCTAGAAATGGTTGTGTTTTTGCTAAATATGTTGGCACTTCATATGGAGATGATTATCACTATGCTATTTGGGTTCCAAAGACCCTTGTGACTAACAAAAGAGGACCCATTCCAAAATGGGTACCTAAATCAAAGACTTGATTTCTTGTAGGACTTTTCTTCCGGTGGATCTTCATGGCTCATTGATAGTGGGTGTTCATCTCACATGACCGGAAGCAAAGAATAGTAAAGGGCTTATTGAAACAATTACTCACATTCTCTCATGTCACCGTTGGGAACAATGCAAGACTTAAGGTATTGGGATATGGCAAGGTAGTGATCACTCCGGAGTTATCCATTGAGAAGGTCCTCCTTGTTGAATCCCTTTCATATAATTTACTTTCCGTTGGTCAATTATGCAATGCCGGTTACACCGTTATCTTTAATAAATACCACGTGACCATCCTTTTCACACAATCTCTTAAAGTAGCCTTTGTTGGATTTCGTGAGAACGGTTTGTATGTGGTCGATTTCTCGAAAGAGACCACTCAAATTGCCACGTGTCTAATGGCTAAATCCGACAAGGGTTGGCTTTGGCATCGCCGGCTAGGCCATGTCGGTATGAGAAATTTACAAACTCTTGTGAAGGGTGGACACGTGGTAGGACTAACCGATGTTAATTTTTCCAAAGATCGTCCTTGTAGTGCTTGCATAGCCGGAAAGATGCATGAAAAGAATCACCCCAAGAAGACCATTATCTCCACTAAGAGGCCTTTGGAGCTCCTTCATATGGATCTCTTTGGGCCTCCCACATATGATAGTCTTGGTGAAATATTGTTTGGTGATTGTGGATGATTATTCAAGATATTGTTGGACTTTCTACATCAAGAGAAGAGTGAAACTCAAAAGATATTCATTGACTTTGCAACCCTAGTTCAACGCCAATATGACTCCAAGATTTTGGCAATAAGAAGTGACAATGGTACGGAGTTCAAGAATTACACTATGGATGATTTCCTAAGTGGGGAGGGCATTCAACACCAATATTCCGCTGCATATACTCCCCAACAAAATGGTGTCGCCGAAAGGAAGAACCGCACTCTTATTGATATGGCAAGAACTATGTTGGCCGAATTTCATTCCCCATACAACTTTTGGGCCGAAGCCATCAACACCGCTTGTCACTACTCAAACCGGCTCTTCTTTCGTCCTCTCATGGAAAAGACACCATATGAACTCCTTACGGTAAAAAGCCAAATGTATCTTACTTTCGTGTATTTGGTTGCAAATGCCATGTTTACATTAAAGGTTGCAAAATTGCTAAATTTGAATCTAGATCTTTTGATGGTATTCTTGTTGGATATGCCGCAAACTCTCATGCTTATAGGGTCTACAACATATCCACCGGTGTGTTGAAGAATCTATGAATGTGGAGTTTGACGAGGATAATGGCTCCCAAGCGGGCATATTGATCATGATGATGTAGGTGATGACTCCATCTCAAGCCATAAGAACTATGGGATTGGAGAACTTATTCCTATTGAAGACCTATTGATGATACTCAAGAAGAAGGAACAAGTTCTACTCAAGTTGAGCCATCCACCTCAACAATTGATCAACAAGACATGATCTTCATCACATGAACAAGAAATGGTCAAGACCCACCCAACTCTAGTGGTGAACAAGAACATCATGAACCCCAACTCCAAGAACTCCACTTCGGGTTGACCATGAACAAGATGAAGGCAATGATGAAGATATTGTGTTGGTGAAACAATTGGTCAAGCCATGGAACGCCGGGTCATCCGGCGTGCATCAAAATTGGATTATCAACAACACTTCAAAGAAAATATCCTTGGGAGTATCGTAGGGTGTGTCCACACGCAATCAATTATCTAACTTTTGTGGTCATGTCTCTTGTTTGTCTAGCTTAGAACCTCTCAAGGTATATGATGCTCTTGAAGATATGGATTGGGTTGCGGCTATGCATGAAGAGTTGAACAACTTCGAGCGCAACAAAGTGTGGTCATTAGTTGAAAGACCCAAAGACACATGCCATAATGTCATTGGAACCAAGTGGATATTTAAGAACAAGCAAGACTCACATGGTCAAGTCATCCGCAACAAAGCAAGATTGGTTGCACAAGGCTACACCCAAATCGAAGGAGTCGACTACGGTGAAACCTATGCCCCCGTTGCTAGACTTGAATCCATTCGCTTACTAATTGCTTATGCATCTACTCATAATATTGTCTTATATCAAATGGATGTTAAAAGTGCTTTCTTAAATGGTCCACTAAATGAGTTGGTGTATGTTAAACAACCTCCGGGTTTCGAAGACCCTAAATTTCCTAACCACGTCTACTTACTACATAAGGCTCTTTATGGGCTCAAGCAAGCTCCACGTGCTTGGTATGATCATCTCAAGGAGTTCTTAGTAGACCGTGGCTTTGAAATTGGGGTAATAGATCCCACTCTTTTTACAAAAAGGTAAATGGAGAGTTTTTCGTATGCCAAATATATGTTGATGATATTATCTTTGGTTCCACTAACCGTGAATTTAGTGATCAATTTCAAGCTAATGACCAAGGAATTTGAGATGTCCATGATGGGAAAATTGAATTATTTTCTTGGCTTTGAAATCCACCAATTTCGAGAAGGAACATTCTTATGTCAAGCCAAGTATATTAAGGACATGCTCAAGAAATTTGACATGAACAATGCCAAGCCATATAAGTTTCCCATGGACTCCAAGGCGGATCTTCACTTAGATCCGGATGGTAAGGAAGTTGATCAAAAGCTTTATCGTTCTATGATTGGATCTTTGCTTTACCTTTGTGCATCTAGACCGGATATTATGTTTAGTGTGGGTATGTGTGCAAGATTCCAATCAAGTCCTAGGGAAAGTCATGAAACCGCGGTTAAAAGGATTCTAAGATACTTGATGGATACTCCTAACTATGGTCTTTGGTATCCCCATGGGACAAGCTTTGATCTTGTAGGTTATTCGGATGCGGATTGGGCGGGTTGCAAAATGGATAGAAAATCAACTTCGGGTACTTGCCAATTCCTTGGTAGGTCTTGTGAGTTGGTCTTCCAAGAAGCAAAATTGTGTGGCCTCGTCCTCCACCGAAGCCGAATACATTGCCGCCGGAAGTTGTTGTGCACAATTATTATGGATGAGGCAAACTTTAAAGGATTATGGTGTCATTTGTGACAAAGTGCCTCTTTTATGTGACAATGAAAGTGCCATCAAAATTGCTCACAATCCGGTTCTTCATGGGAAGACCAAGCATATTGAGATCCGGTATCATTTTATTCGAGATCATGTTGAGAAGGGTGATATTGCAATCAAGTATGTCAACACCAAGCATCAACTCGCCGATATGTTCACAAAGCCTCTTGGTGAAGCAAGATTCAAGGAGTTGAGAGGAGAACTTAATGTGGTGGACATAAGCAATTGGATTTAGTGGACTTCTTGCATACCTACCCATATTAGACGATATTATTTGGTTTGGATGTAGGCATGGACATAGGGGGAGTGCGGTCCTAATCCATTGGACTATCCCTCCCCCATTATGCCGATAGTAAGAACTCATTTTGTCTCTATATTTTCATTTCATGAATTGTGAGCTTAAATGACGAGTAGTGGCCGTGAACCCGAGATACATCTTCGCGGTGTCACACCACAAACTCATACATGGTGGCCTTGGCCACCGCCCTCTTCTTTATGAAGAGTTGGTTCTTTTCGGTCTTAATTGAAAATCATTTGGAGTTTTGGTCCTATTGTTGGTTTTATGGAAAACACACTCATCTTGGCATTTCCTTGTTCGATTCTTGCAAGTTTGAGTGTGAAGTACCAATGTCAGTTTGGCAATCTTATCCCAAGCCATCCTTATCTACAAACCCTCTCTCTAAATGCACACAAGTCTTGTTTTGAATACTGGAAGAAAGGGGGGGGGGGGGGGGCAGCAGGCCAGGATTTCTGTGTTTTTCACAGAAAATTTGTGACCGGAATATCTGGTCCTTATTGGATCGGAATATCCGGATGGTCGGATAATCCGATCCCAATTCGAACCGGATTATCCGGTGTAGCGGATTTTCTCTAATTTCTGGAGAGCGTCGGGGTGAAGAGCTCATACGAGCTTTTCTTCCACCCCCAACATTCTCTCTCCACCCCACCGCCGCCTGCCGTCCCCACGCCGTCTCCGGCGACTTCCTCCATCAATCCATGCGATTTTCGGCCGGATCTGGTGCTCGTCCTCCCCGGGAACTCCTTCCTCCAAGCAGATTCCTCAATGGATGAGGGTAAATCTCTAATTTTCAAATCTTGGGTGTTCTTCATCTAGATTGGTAAAAAGGAGTTTTATTGATGCTTTGCTTGAGGATAGAGTCTCCCTTGGTTATTCCCTGCATACTAGGAGCACTAGGGTAGCATCATTTTGTGTCGATCTACTTTTAGACCTAGGATTCGAATCAAATTTTTCTGAAAACTCCAGATCGGATTATCCGGTTCTGTTTGGGCCGGATTATCCGGTTCCGACAGTTAAGTTCAGATTTGTCTGATTTGCCTAGGCCTAAGTATTATCAACCTATTGATGCTTTCCTAATGTATCTTGTATCATTCCTGGTATCATTCCTTGTGCCTAGACTTGTGTGTACTTATCTATGCTATCTATCTATTACTCTACTTCACAGGTGATTCGAGTGCTCCTCCGGTGAAGACTTTTGAGCGAAGAAGGGCTCCAAAGAAGATTGCCTCCAAGCCTCCATCATCTAAGAAGAGAAAGGGCAAAGAGGCCAGGCCTAATTACTATGATATGAACCCCATTGACTATGCAAAAATCAGACAGAAGAGAGATTGGTACACTGCTGAAGAGAGAGATGAGGATATTGAAGATTCTAGGTTTTGGTGCAGGGAGCAGCTGTACATTCACGAGGATATCTATCTCTGCTTCAAGCATCCTATTCGTCCAATGCTTCCCTCAAGCTGAAAACTCTCACGGACAAGCCCAGTTTTGCTCAAGCGGCACATGTGATCCAACAGTTTGGTCTCGTCCCTCTCATGGAGAGGCAATGCAATTTCAGTGTGCCTTTGGTACTTCAGTTCAATGCCACTCTTGTGATCAAGGGTGATATTGACAAGACTATCAAGTGGATGACGGGAACAACCCAGTGTGAGTCCGATTTCCACAAGTTTGCCTCTGTTCTTGGGTACACCTTTCATGGTGAGCCTCCTCTTGGCCATCGCATGCATGATGTTGAGAAACCCAACAAGAACAAAGCTATGAGAAACATGCATGGTCCCGAGGGAGTCATTGGAGAGAAAAAGGGGCTCCTATCACCTTATGATCAACTTGTGACTATTTTCCGCAACAACATCGCTCCAAGTGGAGGTAACAATGATGCAATCACAAGCCCTCTAGTCAATCTGCTATGCCTTGCTGAGAAGTGTGTCAAGAATACAGACCCAGCCGCTGAATTCAAGGTGGATGTCATGGACTTTATTTTTCATGAGATGCATGATGCCATGGTTGATAAGACCATTATTCCTTATGCCCCATATATTATGCTGCTCATCAAGGATACTTTGAGGAATCAAGATTTCAGTTCAGAAGATATGGTGTCTCACTACTTCAAGAAAGTCTATAAAAAGAAGGCTTCCTCTGCTGCTGCTTCTGCCCCTGCCAGAGACTCCTTCATGAGAGATGCACGCTCTTCGGGTGCACGCCGTCCGGTTGCTGCTCCTGTTTTTAATCCCAAGACAAAGCCACTCAACTGGTTTCAGCGTCACATTCTGTGCATGAACGTCGACATCCGCCATGGCCAGTATGATGCTTATTGTCAGGGGCAGCAAATTCTGAAGAGGCTCCCTAGTCAGCCCGGTGATCCTCCCGTGACGGATCCTCTTTCATATGACAGATGGAATGCCAATTCTCAGGCCCCGTGGGTTGCTATGGAAAATTACCTTGTTGAGTCCGCCCTGACAGTTTCCTCTAGTACCTCTCGCACTCGTGCCGTTGCTCGTGATGAAGATGAAAGCGACTCTGACGTTGAGGGTGAGTATGAAGATGATGGGGAAGATGATGATGAGGAGGATGATGCTGGGGAGAACTCCGAATCTGAGTGATCCATGGGACGTAGCATCGCTCTTTTCCCCTTTTCGGTGTTTCGATGCCAAAGGGGGAGAAGTAGTTCTATTAGGTTATCCGTATGGGATTTGCATGGGTTCAGGCACAAGCAGGGGCGGAGCTGGGCCCCGGGCAACCAGGGCCATGGCCCGGGGCGCAGCAAAACTTTTGGCCTGCCATCTATAAGGAAAAAACATTGGCCCGAGACGCAGCTGACGCCTGGCCCAACTTGCTGCTGGACTCCCATCGCACGACCGCTAGCGAGGCCGCTCGCTTTGCTCGTTTCGGCGTCCTCTCGCTCGCGTCTTTGCATCGCTGCAGCTGGAGCGCGCCGCCACCACACGTGGTGCCTCAGCCCGTAACTGGCCCGCCTAGCCTGACGGCGCCTCCCTGCTCGGCTGCTCCTATGGTCGGCGTACTGGCGCCGCCCGATTTGCTCCGCCTAGCGACTCACGGTCGGCGGAACGACGCCGCTGATTAGCTAGGTTTCTCCTCAGCTCGGCCCTCCACTAGCTAGGTAATTTTTCATTGCTGCAATGGATATTGAATTTATCTAATTGTACTGATTCGTTGAACAATTGCTTATAATCGATTTCATGTTTTTGGAATAATTGTTTTGGTAAGTTATCATGTTTGTATGTCCGTACAACCATTTTTATTTGCTATCCGTTGTTTCTTGGACCGTTAATAATATACTCCCTCCGTTCCAATTTAATTGACTTGCTATTCACCAAATTTGGATGTATCTAGACAAGCTACATGTATAGATACATCCACATGTGGTGCATAACAAGTCAATTAAATTGAAACGGAGGGAGTAGTAGAAACTATATGTTCATCTTTGCAATCATTAAAAAAAATCGTGCAATTATGAAAACATTTTTTTGGCTAGTTTTATTGCCTTAAGCTTTTGGCCCGGGTCTTGCTCTAATCCTGGCTCCGCCACTGGGCACAAGCATATGCGTTTATCATGCTTGTGTCCATTTATCTTCCCTTGTTGAACTTATTTGGGATTTGTGAGACTTCTTTCCTTGTCGAACTTATTTGGTATTTGTGAGACTTGAACTATTTCTAGTTTAAATTTAATGTGAGAGATATAAGGATTTCTAATTATGTATGGTTGAGACTACATTATATTGGTGCTATGATCTTTATGGGTTTTATCTATATGCACAAGGTATGGCTTTCATCTCAAGTCTCAACCTAGTGTGAATTATGTCTCTCATTATTCAATTGTTGTCATCTATACCATGTTGTTGTATCGTGTTGGAATTTACTTCCCTCTATATGTGTGTATTTGCATTCAAAGGCGAATTTTTGATATGCACACATTCAGGGGGAGTGCTTTCCAATTTTTTCTTGAGATCATGGTCTAGCTATGGAATTTTATTGCAAATCCTAGTATTGTCATCTAACACCAAAAAGGGGGAGATTGAAAGGGCATTTCGTGATTCCTCGTATTTTGTGTGTTAGTTAACAACGCTAGTGACATTTTAATTAGGTGTTAAGTGATGCAGGTTGTTTAGTTGTATTTAAACATATGCGCATCAACACCGAAAAGATTAAGGAAAAACGGCTAAGGACTGGAACTCGAAGCGCACTGGTGGTACCCGGATATTTGCAGCCGGATATTCTGGTGCCAACCGGATTATCTGGTTTTGGAGAAGAAAAGAGGAAAATTGGCTAAGGACTGGAACTCGAGAAGCACTGGTGGTTCCCGGATTTTTGCAGCCGGATTTGTCCAGAGGACCGGATTATCCGCCTGACCGGATTATCCGGTACCAACTTGGACCGGATTATCCGGTCATCAGATTCTCCAACGGGCAGAATTTTGGGAGGGGTATATATACCCCTCCACCTACCTCTAGCTCACCACCATGCCCAGAACTGAATCCCCCACCATTGTTGAAAGATTTAACTCACTAGATCTCTCTCCCTACCCACTCAAACACCTTGTCCTTCTAGGACTTGGGAGAGTTGACCTAGATCTACACTTCCACCCAAGCGATTTGATTTTTCCCTCCGTTCTTGAGAGGGCTTGAAGCTTGTAAGTTCGTTGATACATTGGATTGTCGTTGGTCGTCCTTGTGGCATTGAAAGCCGTAGGGACTAGCCGGGAGCCTCCAATTAAGTTGTGGAGAATTGCCCCGGCCTTGTGATTCTTGTGGCTTTAGGAGCCGCGGGAATTTGGTGAGAGCCTCCAATTCGGTTGTGGAGTGTGCCTCATCCTTGTAAAGCTTTGTTGCCGACCTCGAGGGCATCATATAGTGGCTCGTGGAGCTCCTCATTGGAGGATAACACGAGGGAGATACGGTGTGCCATATCAAGTCTATTCGGAGTTCACTTTGTGACTCCGCACCGCTCCAACGGAGACGTAGCTTCCATTGGGAAGTGAACTTGGTAGAACATCTCCGCGTCACCGTGTGGTTATCTCTTAACTTTCCTTTACTTGTCTTGCTAGCTTAACTTGTTTAGAATATCTTGCTAGCTTGTTTATTGCCCATCATATAGGATTGTTCTGTTAAGTATTGATCTCCCGTTGATTAGCCCAACGGCTAATTAACCCCTGTGATCGCGCCCTGATCGAGGGCGCCCGACCCATTAATGGTCGGTGGGCCCCTGTCGCGCTGCGCCATATAAAGAGGTGGGGGGGCCGGGGCACACGGTACGAGGTTCACCGTGCCGCCGCCATCCCCACCGATAACCCTAGCCGATCTAGGTGACGCAGTAGCGACGGGAAGCACCACCGCCACCACCACGCCACCATGGCCTCGGGCTCGAGCTCTTCCTCTCACACTGAAGGTATCAACCCAATTCCCCTCTCTCTCTCTCTGTTCGAACACACTCACACACATGGACACGATGGTGAGATTGATAGGAAGCTAACAATGGTATCAGAGCTTCTAGTTTTCCTAGATCTCACTAGTGTAGAATCAAAAGCAAAAGAAAAGAAAAAGACCCCTAACCCTAATTTAAAAGAGGGCAAAGAAAAAGAAAGCTCACCGGTTTTCACCGGCAAAGTAGCGCCGCCGTCATGGCTGCGCCTGCCCCTCTCGATCTCGATGCGCACCCTAGGGGGCATCTGGGAAGAAGGGCTCGGGCAGTGGGGGGGCACGCCTCCGCCACGGCCGAAAGGAGAGGATCCCCTTCCGGGGCAAAGACTGCGCAACCGCTCTCCGTCGTGCGCCGCCAGCTGAGCCGCTTGACGGCGGTGCGCCCACCCTCGGGTGCACGCACGCGCCGACAAGAGGGCCAGCGAGGGGCGCCATCGCCGTCTTCTCGCCTTGATGCGGGCTGTAGGTGGAGGAAAGAAAGAGGAGGGGAAAGGGGAAAGGGGGGCGCGGCCGTCGACTCCGGCCGTCTCCGGCCAGACGCACGCGCTCGAGGTGCACACAGCACGCACGGCCTGGTCGCCGCCGCCGCGCGGCAAGGCCTCGCTGGAGACCGGCGTTTGCGGGATCGTGCGAGGGGCGAGAGCGAGCACGGGGAAGAGTTTTGCGGCTAGGGTTACGGGAGGCAGCTCGCGCTGTGTTTTTGTTCCAGCGTAAAAGGCGCCGAACCGTCGGATCCCATCCGACGGCCACAATCGCACCGATGGGAAACCCTAGCGCGCAGCCGGGCCAACGGGCCGAAAGAAGCAGGCCGTGGGCCGGCTTGGGCCGTGTTCCGCGTCTCCGCGTGCGGCAGTTAGCGCTGCCGCTGACGGGCCGTGGGCCGCTGTTAAGAGCTGCACCGCGCGACAGATAGCAAAAGGGCCATGGGCCGAAAGTTTTTTCGCACAGAATAGTTTTTTCTGTTATTTTTTTATAGAAGCAAGTTTTAATTTGTTTTGGTCCATTTTTTTGGGCAAATTTAATTCTGTTTTTCCTATCCAAATTTATCCAACGAAAATTTTGTTTAGGAAAACAGAAGAAAGAAAAGTGAATACTTGTTAAAAGTATAAAAGTTTATGAATTTTTATTCATTTTGTAAAGTTTCCGCTGCAAATAGTTAAAAGAAATTGCATAAGAGCAATAAAGTGAAAATTAAAGGCATGATTAAAATGATATTAATGCTGATTATGATTCTGCTATTATTTGACCAACGTTATTAATAGCATTATTATGATTTAAAGTAAGAATTGAAAGCATGATAAAGTGATTTTAATGATGATTATGATTTTGTTGTTAAATGACAAACGTTGTTAATAACATGATTATGATCTGTCTTAAAGGTGCATTTATTTCTTTTATTGCCCAACGGTAATATAGTTTTAATTGCACAAACGGTTGTATGTTTTAATTTATACCAACGTTGGATTATTACATGCAATTGTTTTTTGTTATCTTATATCCTTGTGGTTTCAGGCAGTTTTCACCTGATGAGTTGCCTCAAGGACGTTCCGACGCTCAGGGGTGACAACTACGCTGAGTGGTGGAAGAAAGTCGAGCTGGCTTTTGTCTGCGCTGAGGTCGACTGGGTTGTGAGTACTCCACAGCTAGTCAAGCCAGCAGAGCCAGTGAGAGCAACAGATGATGATGATTCTGCTTGGCAGAAAAAGCAGCTGGACTATGGTCCAGTAGAGATGGGTTACACCCTAGAGAACCAAAAGTGGGTGAACGCCAACAAAAAGTGCATGGCATTCATAAAGAACACAGTTGAGAACGCTATTGTGGGCTCAATTGAAGAGTGTACCTCTGTGGGAGAGTATCTCCAAAAGATAAAGAGCCAGTTTACTGGTTCTTCAAAGACTTATGCTACCCAGCTGCTCAAACAGCTGGTGACAGAAAAGTATCATGGAGGTTCACATGGAATAAGGGAGCACATTCTCAGAATGAGCAACATGGCTGCTAAGCTTAAGTCCATGGAGGCTGATCTGGAGCTCAAGCCTGCACTCATAGTTCATTTGGTGATGGCTTCACTGCCACCACAATTTGAAAATTTCATCATCAACTACAATGTGTCGCCTGAAAAATGGGACATTGAAAAGACCATTGCCATGCTGTCGCAAGAAGAGGAAAGGCTGAAGTCCCAGAATGGGGGCTCCTTGAACTTTGTGAAGGACAACAAGAACAGGAACTACAACGGTTCCCCTTCTAAGCCATATGGCAAAGGTCCTCATCAGTATAAGCCACATGGCTAAGGTCCTCAGCAGTATAAGCCACATGGCTAAGGTCCTCAGCAGTTTCAGCAAATGGACAAAGATACATGCCACCACTTCAAGAAGAAAGGGCATTTCAAGCAAGATTGCCCAGATTGGCTCAAGATGATAATGGCCAAGAAAGGTACAGACACAGTTTCTTTTGTAAATGAATCCCTGTATACACAGTTTTCAAAATCTACTTGGTGGATTGACTCAGGTGCAACCGTTCATGTTGCAAATTCTTTACAGGGATTCCATTCGACAAGGAGTATGCAAAGAAGCGAAAGACACATTGAAGTCGCAAATGGAGTTCAAGCAGAAGTTGAAGCTGTTGGCGACGTCTCCTTAGAGCTAGCTGATGGTTTCAATATTATGCTTAGAGATGTTTTATTTGTTCCTTCGATTCACAGAAACTTAATAAGTGTATCGTGTTTGGATAAAGACAGTTATGAATGTTATTTCGGTCATGGCAAGTGTGCCATATGGTTTAAAGATGCTTGTGTGGGTATTGCTTTACTTCATGATAAGCTTTATTTGTTATCCTTGCGTGAAAAAGTGCATTCTGTGAGTAATGTGAATGAACAAATTTCCTTGTCGAACAAAGAACAAAAGAAAAGAAAGCGAACTCATGACTCTTCGAAGTTATGGCACTGTCGATTAGGCCATATTTCGAGGGGAAGAATAGAAAGCCTCGTTAAAAATGATATTCTTCCTCCGTTAGAGTTCTCAGATATTAAACAATGCATAGATTGCATAAAAGGAAAATACGTAAAACAAATTAAAAAGGGTGCAAACCGAAGCACCGCGACACTAGAAATTATTCACACTGATATATGTGGACCATTTCCGGTGAAAA
Organism: Poa pratensis; assembly: GCA_947311845.1. Taxonomy (NCBI): domain Eukaryota; kingdom Viridiplantae; phylum Streptophyta; class Magnoliopsida; order Poales; family Poaceae; genus Poa; species Poa pratensis. Next base: position 25,037,485 of record CAMZMU010000117.1, read on the forward strand.
GTGTGGATGGTTATGACTCGTTCATAACGTTCACAGATGATTACTCCCGATATGGTTATATTTATCCAATTAAAGAAAGATTTGAAGCATTGGATAAATTTAAAATATTCAAAGCTGAAGTTGAAAATCAACATGATAAAAGAATTAAAATAGTCAGGTCCGACCGTGGGGGGGAGTACTACGGTCGGCACACTCCATATGGTCAAGTACCTGGACCTTTTGCAAGGTTTTTACAGGAAAATGGAATAGTTGCCCAGTATTCTATGCCGGGCGAACCGCAGCAAAATGGAGTAGCTGAAAGGCGTAACCGTACTCTTATGGATATGGTGCGCAGTATGATGAGTTATTCCACATTGCCATTGGGATTATGGATGGAGGCGTTAAAAACAACCATTCACATTCTCAACAGAGTACCAAGTAAGTCGGTGCCCAAAACACCGTACGAGTTGTGGACAGGGAAAGTTCCTTCTCTACGCCACTTGAAAGTCTGGGGGAGCCCAGCTGAGGCAAAAGTGTTTAATCCACACATTGCAAAGTTAGACCCCAAAACAGTAACTTGCCATTTCATTGGCTATCCTGATAGATCAAAAGGTTATCGTTTCTACTGTGCAGACAGATATACAAAGTTTGTAGAAACGAGACACGCGGTCTTCTTGGAGGACGAAATGATGAGGGGGAGCATGGTAGGCCGGAAAATTGATCTTGAGGAGAAGAGGGTGTGTGCACCTTTTCCGATGATCCATGAGCCATTTTTCGCCCTACCTGTTGTACCTGCACCGATAATCCCAGAGGTTGTGGTGCAAGCACCTGTTGTAACTCCACCCGTGACCACAACGAGGCAAGATTCGGAACCTGTCCGTCAGGAGCCGATTCAACCCGTTGTTGAGCATGAAAGGGAGAGACGACAGCCACATTTAGAAGAAGAGTCGCACGTTGAGACACATGATGTGCCAGAGAATGAGACTCTCAGAAGGTCTAAAAGAGCTAGGAAATCAGCTATTTCTAGTGATTATAGAGTTTATAATACAAAAACAGTTCATATGGAAGAAGATCCCACTTCATATGAAGAAGCCATGAGAAGCGTTCACTCTTCGAAGTGGCTGGAAGCCATGGAAGACGAGATGAAATCGATGAGTTCTAACAATGTTTGGGATTTAGAGGAAATTCCTAAAGGAGCCAAAACAGTAGGCTGCAAATGGGTCTACAAAATAAAGTATGACTCCAATGGGAACGTAGAAAAGTATAAAGCGCGACTTGTGGCAAAAGGCTTTACGCAAAGAGAAGGGAGCGCGACTTGTGGCAAAAGGCTTTACGCAAAGAGAAGGGGTAGATTACAATGAGACATTTTGTCCGGTCTCATGTAAGGATTCTTTCAGAATCATCATGGCACTAGTTGCGCATTTTGATTTAGAGTTGCATCAAATGGATGTAAAGACGGTATTTCTAAATGGAGATTTAGAAGAAAATGTTTACATGAAACAACCCACCGGTTTTTTCATGGAGGGGAAGGAACATATGGGATGCCGCCTAAAGAAATCCATTTATGGGTTAAAGCAAGCCTCTAGACAGTGGTATTTAAAGTTCAATAATACAATTAAAAGTTTTGGTTTTAAAGAGAATGTTGAGGACAACTGCATTTATGCAAAGTTTAAAAGTGGAAAATATATTTTCCTAATTCTGTACGTGGATGATATCTTGCTTGCAAGCAATGATGTCAGTCTACTGCTAGAAACAAAGAAATACTTGTCCTCAAATTTTGATATGAAAGATCTTGGTGAAGCTTCATATGTTTTGGGTATAGAAATTCACCGGGATAGAAAGAATGGAGTGCTAGGACTATCACAAAAGGCATATTTAGAAAAGGTTCTAATGAAATATAATATGCATAAAAGTAGCGCATCACCTGCTCCGATAGTCAAGGGAGATAGTTTTGGGAAATTTCAGTGTCCCAAAAGTCAATATGAGATCGATCGAATGAAAGCAGTACCATATGCTTCGGCTGTTGGAAGCTTACAGTATGCAGAAGTGTGCACTCGCCCTGACTTAGCTTTTATCACCGGGGTACTCGGTAGATATCAAGAAAATCCAGGCCATGAACACTGGAACATGGTAAAGAAAGCATTGCGTTATGTACAAGGCGCAAAAGACCTCATGCTAACATATAGAAGATCTGATTCCCTAGAACTAAGAGGGTATTCAGACACAGATTTTGCGGGAGACAAAGATGATAGGAAGTCCACGTCAGGGTGCGTGTTCACTCTCGCAGGAGGGGCTATTTCGTGGAAAAGCTCCAAACAGTCATTAGTTGCTGCATCCACGATGTATGCAGAGTTTATAGCATGTTATGAGGCCACGGGACAGGCGATATGGTTAAAGAAATTTATACCCGACTTGAAAGTGGTAGATTGTATTGACAAACCACTAAAGATGTACTGTGACAACCAGCTCGCAGTATTCTATGCTCACAACAACAAGTCGAGTAATGCAACAAAGGCAATAGATATAAAGTATTATGTTGTGAAAGATAAGATCCAGGATCAAACTATAAGTCTCGAGCATATAAGGACAAAGGAAATGCTTGCGGATCCGCTAACGAAAGGCTTACCACCCGATGTGTTCCAGAAACACATAGCCGGCATGGGATTAATGGAAAGCCTATGATCACTGGATCACAGAGGCCCAAAAGTAATAGTTTATTGTTTCAGAACTGAAAAGTATATGGTGGCTGTCTGATTCTATCGGCAATTGAGCTGTGACGATGAAACATGCTCTATGTACTAATCGGTGATGAGACGAGTAAAGTATAAGGTAAAAGTTAAAAGTAAAAGTTGAGATCAAGGGGGAGAATGTTAGGTATTGATCTCCCGTTGATTAGCCCAACGGCTAATTTACCCCTGTGATCGCGCCCTGATCGGGGGCGCCCGACCCATTAATGGTCGGTGGGGCCCTGTCGCGCTGCGCCATATAAAGAGGTGGGGGGCCGGGGCACACGGTACGAGGTTCACCGTGCCGCCGCCACCCCCACCGATAACCCTAGCCGATCTAGGTGACGCAGTAGCGACGGGAAGCACCACCGCCACCACCACGCCACCATGGCCTCGGGCTCGAGCTCTTCCTCTCACACTGAAGGTATCAACCCAATTCCCCTCTCTCTCTCTCTCTGTTCGAACACACTCACACACATGGACACGATGGTGAGATTGATAGGAAGCTAACATGTTCACCTAGTTGCATATCTAGAAAACTTATATTTGAGCAATTCCCAAATTTGTTTAAAAGAAAAAGAAAATTTATAGTTGCCTATTCACCCCCCCTCTAGTCAACCTACTCGATCCTTTCACCATGGGAATCGTCGAGTTGATGGCACTACCTCGATTGCTCAAAAGAAGGCGTGTAATTTTCCGAAAATTCAAACTATGTAAAATTCCACCAAGTTCTTAGAAATAAATAGATCAATCTAGTATCACATCGAGACGCTTCTAAAACATCTTATCACCCATCACCCTGTCGGCACTGCAAGAGACTCTCCTGTAGATCATTTCTAAGATTCAGAGTACTTGTATAAATTCCCCTTTTGAAGGCTTTGAACTTCTGGAATGTCGAAACATATGATTATATGAACACATTCTTTTTGAACTAGCGGAAAAAATAAGAGCATAAGTTACTACACATTCTTTACATGCATGATTCTTTCATAATTTTCAAAAACTCAAAGGTACGGAATAGATTCATAGTATGTGTAAGATTCTGAATTGCATTTTCCCGGCTGGAACCCTGTACAATTTTCTGAAATCCCTACTAGTTTGCGTAGAATCTCAGGATGGCCGCCGCAATACGAACGCAGCGGATAGGCGACACCGTAAAATGTCAGCGTGTGGTGGTCGAGAAGACGAGGAAAAGCTAGCAGGCTTATAGAATCACCTTTACTTCTGTCAGTTGACAGCTTCCTAATCTCAACGGTCAATGCTTGCCCGGGAAAAACAATGGCGGTGAAATTGAGTGTGGAAGAGAAGTTTCTGCCGCCGGCGGGTCGCGCGGGTAGGTCATGTGACACGCCGACGTCCTGCCGGATCTTTCAAGTCGCGGGTTCCGATTTGACCTTAATTAACTAACCTGCAACTTGGCTCTTTTGCTTCGACAGAACACGGCACGGCAGGAAGGTGACACCCTACACTCCTCTAGGTTACACCGCACCGCGATGTTCTTGTATTCACTCTAAGAGTCCCTACTCCATGTTAAACGTGTTCTAGCGCGGCCAGAGCTCTTTTCTTTGACAAAAAAAAATCAAAATTGATATTTTTTAGTTTTAAAAATTCGAAAAAAAATCCTACATGTAGATACTGATATGATCTACAATTTTTGTAAAGTTTCGATCGAAATATCTTATTGTTCTGACCTACGTAAAAAAGATAAACATGACAAAATTACAAGTTTTTGAAAATGTGTACTGTTCACGACCCAGATCCGTCCATTTGTCAATTTTTCCCATTCTAAAAAATACGGAATTTCAAATTGGAATTTTGCACAATCGTAGATCATCTAGTTATCCACATCAAGAAAATTTTTCAAAATTTTCTAAATTGAAAAATGCAAATTTTATATGTTCAAAAAACAAGATACATGAAGCTTGGCCTCCCAAACGTCTCACTCCATCGGGGGGGCATTCATATAAAAGGATAGATTTTCAAATATGCCTTTTGGCTATAGTAGTAGATGCTCTCTCATATGGAAAATATATTTAAATTTATTTATAAATGTTAAAAATCTTGGGAAAAATCAGGTATACATCTTGACATTTTATGTGTGCAGATAAAGCTTGCAAAATAAATATATTTTGTGTCATTTGTAAGAAAGATAAATTTTGGTACTTTGGAATGACTTTTTGTGAGATTTTTTTTAATCTTTTAGACGGAACATAAATAATATCTTTTGTCATGAAACTTTATGTGTGTGTATAGAGTGTGTGAATGTACACCTAGATAATTTTCAATATTTTGAAACATTTTGAAATGTCCGGTTAAGCCGTGGAAACAAATGCTCCCGCGAGACAAAGTGGATTTCCGAGCGTGTACCCGTAAATTCTGGCTGTTGATCCAGGTGAGTGTAGCATAGAGACATCCTCGCCGTCGCAGCCTCCCATTGAGATATTGCCCCCATTCCCAGAGAGCCCAACGCCTGAATTCTCCTGAAGCCACGACGGGCACGCGCACGCTCTTCTGCTGCCTGACAATTTTCCATTAATTCATTTTTCAACTCTCATCCAAAGCTGCAAGCTTGCAAGATGACATGGATATCTCCTCGCGCCTAATTACAAACGCCCACATTGATCAACGACTTGACTTAACTGATGGGACTGCACCGAAGATAAGCATGTGCCTCGCAGACCAACGACTCCATGCATGGATGATGGAATTGCTCAAGTTCCTCGGAGAAGCTTGACGAGAGGTTTTTTATTTTTTTTAGGAAAAGCTTGACGAGAGCTGAATTGAGATTTTTTGACCAATGGTGGAGGAGCCTTTGCCCGTGAGGCGACTTTGGAGAGAAAGGTGGACTGGGCCCTTTGCCGGCCTAGTCAGTTAGGGGCTCGGAGCATCCCAAAACGGCCAAATCCTATATATATCGCCCAGCAGCAGTGCTAGACGGCCGCACCGCCTGAAGCGCGCCGCTGCTGGGTCGATCCATCTCGTCTTTTTTTCTTCTCAGTTTTTTTTTTCATTTTCATTTTCTCTTTCCGTTTATCTTTTTCTTCTGTTTTCCTTTTCGTTCTTATTTTTGTTTTTCCTTCAAAAAATCAAATTCTAAAATTGTTCAAATTCGAAATATGTTCATTTTCGAAAATTGTTTATTTTTAAAAAAAATCAAATTCAAAATTCATTTATTTTCAAACATTGTTCAAATTCGAAATTTGTTCATTTTAAAAAATTGTTCAAATTCGAAATTTGTTTATTTTCGAAAATTGTTCAAATTCGATTTTTTTCATTTTCGAAAAAAATTAAATTCGAAATTTGTTCATTTAAAAATTTGTTCAAATTCGAAATTTATTCATTTTTGAAAATTGTTCAAATTCGAAATTTGTTCCTTTTCAAAATTGTTTAAATTCGAAACTTGTTCAAATTAAAAAATTGTTCATTTTGAAAAATGTTTTTTTTTTCAATTTTGAAAATGTCCCAATTTTAAAAACGTTCACATTTTGATAAAAAGTTTATTTTCAAATCTCACATTTTCTCAGAAATCAAAAAAAAGTGAAACTAAAAGAAAAGTAAAACCAAAAAGAAACGTACAGAACAATACAGAAACAAGAAACGAAGAAATGAAAAAAAACATAAGAGAAAAGGAAAAAAATGAAGACTCGCCGAATGGGCCGGCCCTTCAAGCGACGCTAGCGCGGAACTCCATTTGCGGGCGATGTATAGGCACCCCCAAATACGTGAGTGCAGGGAGGCGTGGTTTTGATGTTTTGTTGGTGCTAGGGTGCAAGTTGTAGTTACTGAACTGACGGACACCTTTGAGGCCTGGTGGCTGAAGGTTAGAAAGCCATTCAACAAGTAGAATCGGAGGAATTTCGACACCTTTATCAACCTTACCCCCTGGAGCCTTTAGAAACAAAGGAACGCGAGGTTGTTTAACAATGTCAGCCAGCAGTTCACGGTCACGGTGCTGGTGGATAGGATTGTAGTTGTAGATGAGTTCAAGCTTTGGGTAAGAGCTAGGCTAGGAGGGAGAGAGATAATGCCGCGAGAGTAAACCCAGTAGTAGTCGTGGTGTTGGTGTTTGAGTCCTGCTGCTCCTTCTGTTTGCAGCAGTTTGTAAACTCTCATTTGTTCCTTCTATAAAAAGTTTAGTACGCTTTCGACGTACTCTCGGAAAAAAATAACGTGAGTGAGGTATGAAACGCGAAAGAGAGTAAACTGTAGGAAGTACTACAAGGCCCAAGTCGCCCGTCCTCAGCTGCCATCGAACAGCCGGCCCATGCGTGAGGGCCCCCCGGGAAACAAATGGATTACGACAACACGAACTTGGACACCAAGGCCGTAAACGTGCAGTTCGGTCGTCCTTACAAAAAAAAGTGCAGCGTGGGTTTACTTCCAAAGTGTTGCACAAACGTGTGCAGGACATACATACTCCCTCCGTTCTAAAATAGATGACTTTCATTTGTCTAGATACGGTTATACATCTAGATACATCCGCATATAGACAAATGGAAGTCATCTAATTTGGAACGGAGGGAGTACTTACAAGTGCAGTGCCTGCATATTTTCAAACGCAATATGTACAATAAAACAAAGTACAAGTACACTAATAAATTCGGGATACATATGGAAGCATGAATTCTTCGGCGCGTTGCACCTGCTACCATCTATGCCGAACAATTTGCCATCAACGCGCAATCACAACATCTACAACACAAAAATCAGCCACTGGAAAATAACCTCCAAAACAGTTCGACCTAACTATATCAACATGGGACTTAAATGCACAACGTTGAAAAGTATTATAATTTGGATGTCCTATTTAATTTTTTTATTTCGACACCCAAACAACCAATCCCGCCGTCGATTGAAACATAGTCATTTGTTGTGCACAAATTACTCTCACCATATATTGTAAAAGTAATTTTAAATTTTGGTAATTCGATCAACAACATCAAATGGTAGGAAGTAGGAAGATTAGAAGGTCGATGGCCTATCGGTCAACATTATCGTTTCTTGAAATGGGGAGCAGCCCAGGCCTTTGCTTTGATTGATTCATACGTCCGTAGTTTATTCATTAAATTGAAAAGTATTAAAAAGGTACAATTTACGGGTCACAGAGTGTGGATACATGAATCAGCCCCTTAAAGATAAGCAACATTGAGCTACATAGCCTTAACATTTAGTCTATGAACCAGTAAGGAGACACCCCGGCTAAAAAATCCCGTGCAACGACTGACCCAACCTGGTTGCACCCAAACCCCACAACAGTCCGCTTGTCCTCTGGTTCGGTCAGCATTATAGGGTACCATATTCTGCCACACAGCATTTCTAGATAGTTCTACTTTAGGTTTTAAAGTATAATGCTACTCCAAAAAGGGCAATGTGACTATTTATTTAGCTTGGATTGTGCGAGTTTATTGTCTAGTAAATAAACTCATACATTACATTATAGCAATTAAGCATTTAGGTACAATGCATTATACCACATTTTACAAAAGAAAAAAACCTTTCAGTGGATGCAAACCATCATGCTAATTTATATGACCAACGATATATTTAATAACACACAATAAATATTTTCTTATGTATACATAAATAATTTTTATAGGAGATATGAATCTATTTTATTTTATAAAAATAAAAATATGCCAATCTGTATAGATTTCAATAATTTTCCCTTTTATTTGTTTTGAAATATGCATCTTAATAAATAACATAAAAAATTAATAATGTTATCTAATATCTTGATATAAGTTTCTATGTTTGACTACTTTGTGGGCAAAGCACATGCTAAAGACAAGTATGCAACCATGGACCATGCCATATAACGACCTTTCGGTCATACGGGGTTACTATCGAACATCCCAATCCAGTCGAGATTGAGCTGTGCGTGGTTTTTCCACGATTCCTGGTTTCATAGTATAGACTAGATCTCCCCTAATTATGACTTATGCAACATTGGATTGGGAGCTAAACCACATCACCGGGGGTTTCGCACGTGTTCATTGCCTTTTTTCTGTACTGGTGTGAGTTTTTCGTAGGAGACTAGACATTTCTAGGTGAAATTATAGTATTGCGTCTCTTTTACCAAAGTGTAAATGTGCTGACAAGCTTCAAGATTAAAGACCTATCCATCTCCTCAACGTGATTAATATTTTTTATTAGGGAATTAATAATAGTGTCATTCATGCAAGATATAAATCTATGTCTAATGTTGAAGATTCTTTTGTAAAAAGAAAGATACATCTTAGATAGATTAGTTTTGCTTCATGAATATTTGCACAAGATCCTTAAGACCAAATCATTTACGGTTTTTGATTAGTTACACAAATCGTTTCTACAATAAGTTTAGGTGATTGTAGGTTTTCTTGAGAACTTTGTGAGTTGGTCGAAGAGCTCGGTGAATGATGGTAGAGTAGATGTGTTAGCTAATGATCAAATTGGTCCTTTTTTAAAACTAAGCGAGGGGTTAGGAAAGGCGACCCTCCATGTCTTATATTGCTTAAGGTGGTTGTAGATGTGCTCACATACTACTATATATAAAAGATGGACATGAACTCCGCACCTCAGCGCACGTAGTACTGTAGCTACTGTAGCTAGGAACAGTAGCTACAGTACGAATCATGGCCGTCCGACCGCAGATCAACGGCTCACAGCTGCCCCCACCCGGTGAACAGTCGCACGCGGTACTGTAGCGTGCGAATATTGATGCACAACTGCAGCCGGTCGCGCGCCGCCGCCGGTCACCTGCGCACACACGCGCACGAACTTTGGCGCGCGACGCCCGGCCGCAGCCGGTGCACTCCTGACGCGCATGAATATTGACGCGTCTCAGCCGGTCGACCCGCAGCAACGTATTGCAAAAAGAACCTCGCACCTAAAGAAATTTCATCACAGCCCACCACTCCACGCTGAGGGGACCTAGCCGCAATTACCAAAAAACTTAAGGACCCCGCTGGAAAAGTGTCCCCGCATCCTCCCCCTCTCCTTCTCTCTCCCGCGCGGCTCCGCCGTCGCCGCCGCCACCGACGCGCGCGGCCGCCGCACCGCTGCTCCCCGTTCAGATCGACGCTCACGGGAGGCTTCGCCGTCGCTTCCTCTTCATCCTCTCCGGAGATCGCCTGCCGGGACGCAGGAGCGGCGCCGGAATCGCCGCCGCCGTGCCGCTGCTCCCTCCGCCGCGTCTGCTCGCCGCAGGCGACGCTACGGCAGCCAAACTGCAGCGGCACCGCCGATTTCGGGCAGCCCGCATGCACGCGCCTCCGACGCGCCGACCAGCGCGTCCCAGACGGCGGCGGCTCGACGCCGATGATGACGTCATCCAGACGTCACTGTGGGCCCCCCGTCAGACATTTATTCTTTTCCGCATTTTTTTTAGAAAATGCCAAAACCCTGATAGGTGGGCCCAATTTGCACACACAATTTCCACAAAAAATATTAATATTGCAAAATCAATAGTTCAAAAACTAACCATCAGAAAAATTCATAAAAAATATCGACATGTCCAGAGCAATACATGCTAATTACTTACGACATAATGCAAACGTTTTTTGACATTTTAATTTGGCAAATATTTTTCACACAACCTAAATGCATTCCCTCTAAATAGATGGAAGTAAATTTAAAAAATATACTTGCACACTGTATTTCCCCCAATTATGGAGTTTAATTAAATATCTGTGTCGAATTACACACATATTAGGCCATTAAATTTGCTAAATTTTTTTTGGAGATACTCCCGACAACAAATTACGCCAACTTTTAACATTTTGAATCACAACGGTCGCAGTGGGCTTTACTAGGTGATGGAATATAAGAGCTGCTTTTATTTAATTTCGAAAATTATTTTTATATGATCTACAAAGGATAAGACAAATGTAAAAATATTTAGAATATTGTTTAAGCAAAACAAAAAGATAAAAAAGGAAGAATTGTTTAAGCAATGTTCCAATTCCGTAAACAGATGATGATGGAGTCATTTTGTTTTTACACTACTCAAAACATTTCACATCTATTTTAATAATGGAGCCATTTGTCTAAAAACCATAAGCAATGTTCCAATTTACAATAATGAAGTCATTCGTCTAAAAAAAATTCACAAATATTTGGAGTACTGTTTGAGCAAAAGAAAAAGATAAGAACAATGTGGAATGTAAATTACAACAATAACTTAAAATCTATCCGGCGAGAAGATATGACAAATATATCAACATAAACACAAAAATATACGCTAACTATTTATGGCATATGGTCAAATTTCAAAATTTTGAACGCCTTCCAAATCTAGACATTTAATAAATAAAGCATCAACCTCTTATCAGGTGTGTTACAACAATAACTTAAAATCTATCCGGCGAGAAGATATGACAAATATATCAACATAAACACAAAAATATACGCTAACTATTTATGACATATGGTCAAATTTCAAAATTGAAAATTTCAAAATTTCAAACGCCTTCCAAATCTAGACATTTAATAAATAAAGCATCAACATCTTATCAGGTGTGATGGTGGTGGTGTTGTGCTGTTTGTATACATTTCTTTCGCATGCCGAGTGGATTTGTGTGACAATCCAGCCAATGAGGGTGTCCTGAGGCTAAAGGTGGTGATTTAAGAACAGATACTATACTACTTAGACGCCTAATTAAACTCGATGATGCAAATAGCAGTACATCTTATTGCTAGACTGAGAGTAATACTAATCCTAACCCCATCTTTGTATTTGTTTTCTTTTGTTTTTTGCTTTTCTTTTTCTGTGCAGTAAAACAATAATGGAATGATTATCAAGAAGAAGAAAGATAACTACAAGACATTTTAGTTTAGGTAACAATTGTAAATTCCCTTTTTGAATTTCAGTTTGTTGTAATAAAGTTGTAAAGACATTGTAATTTGTATTTAATCAGTAAAATTATTGGTTTGTCTTTGCGAGAATTCAATAAGTTGTAATACTAATTGTAATGTCTGATTTATTCAAACATTTATTAAATCATTTACCTAAATGTTACTTTTGTTGCTTTAATGTTTTCATTCCGTTCTATCAATTAATAAACACACGCCGCGCCATCTTGCCTAGTCTCTTGTTATAAGAGCTCGTGATCATGTCTTAATAAGATGTGTGATTTCTAATACGTTACCTTGTGGCGTGGTCATGTTATAGTATGCAAATTATATTGCTTTCTATTTTGAAGATAGATTAGAAAGTGCTAGAGATATTAACATTATTCTTTGTATTTTAAACATATTTCTGGTATAAAAATTTATTTTAATCAAAGTGAGGTCTTTTTGTATGATGTTATTATGAAAGAGTAAACAATATTCTTCTATTTTAATTACGCAAAAGTGCAAGTTCCCTTTAAATTCTTAGGAATTCCTGTTCATTACACGAGATTTAGAAATAGTGATTATAAATACATTGAGGAAAAATTAGAGAGTATGTTACGTGAAATCCACTTTGGCACCCGGATGCATATGCACCCGATATTTAAGAACATATTTTAAAATGTCGAAAAACTCTGAAATAAAAATTCGGGGATAAATCTTTAAATTCTGGTTCACAAAGTCATTTCACGGAAAACCGATTTTCTTGTTTCGTCTGTAAAAACACAAAAAACATCTCGTGAAATGACTTACTTTAGCACCAAATTCTGTTTTTTTAGTCTAGCCACAAAGTATGTCGGTTGTCGTGAAATAACTTTGTGAACACATGGAATGTTAAGATCTATGCGCGAACAATTTTTTTCATTTTTTTGACATTTCAAGATACGTTTAAAATATGGGGTGCATATGCACCCGGGAGCCAAAATACGTTTAAAATGTATTTGAAATAATTTTTGGTGCTATGGTGGAAGTCTTGTTGTTCTATTTTTGTGCTAGTTTGAGTAATGTGCATTTGTAAATGTTGTCATTGTTTTAGATACCAGAAGGTTCTAAAAAAATGATTTGATTTCTTAAGAAAAAAGTTAGAAATCATACATAGTCATTGTGTGTCAAACTCAAGACCAAGGGGCTGGGTGTAGTAGGGATTTAGAAGTTATGAACTTATTAAATACCTTTGGAAGTCTTAAATTCTGAAGTTATTCTGCAGAGTTAGTTAAGGCTCAATACTTAAGAAGAACTTCTCTGTCTCAATGTACGAGCTAGTAAACCTCAGTAACAAGGAATATACTCTCTCCGTTCCACAATGTAAGATGTTCTAGCTAGCTAGCTCACATGTTGGATAGGTGCAAACCCAAATGAGTGTATATACATGTTAAAATATGTCCACATATATCAAGATACATGTGAATGTGCACAAAAGTTAAAACATCTTATATTTAGTAACGAAGGGAGTACATCGTTAACTAGTGTCTAGTGGCACTCCTCCTGAAAAGCAACATTAATTCTACCTAGCTTCCGCTGTGAAACTTCAACTTGGCGGAGAGGTGACAAAAGTATTTATATATACGTTCTATTATAAACAACAAAGTGGCTATATCCTGTCAAGAAAACAAAGCGGCTATACGTACAGTGGTCCGTCCACGGCTGGGTGGATCTTTTTCGTGATGACACACACGCGCGAAACATCAATACACACATGCAGCAGCACAGTGCCAGCAGCAAAGAGAAGCACAGAGAAGAGAAGCGGTGTTGAAACGAGGAGCGAATCAATGCGGCGGAGCCATGGCATGATGATCTCACGTCGGTGGTTTTTGCCTGGACCGGCCGGCAGGAGCAGTTTCTCCCAGTTGTCGATTGATCCTCTGAAACGCTCGTAGTGGATCGATGGATCACGTTGCATGACGCACATGGACCGAGGCCCATCCATGAGGAACAGTTGGTGGCATACAACTGTCTATGGTCCAACTACTGACAATCTTAAGTTGGCTTTCCTAGATCAGAACAGGATGTCAAGGCATGTGGGTTGTAGCCGGCGATTTCAACTTAATTGTTGATGCTGCAGACAAGAATAACGCAAGGTTGAATAGGAGAATGATGGGACGTCGGCTAATTTTATTTAAATAATACACGAAAATTATTTAATTCCGGAAATATTACGCAAATTTTATTTTTTTCAAAAATAGAATCCAGTCGGTCGCGCCGAAGCCGACTGGTACTAATCGGTTTTGCCAAAACCGATTAGTGCTTGTCGTTGTTGGCAACGCCGACAAGTCCATCCATGCATGCATGCATGCATGCTGCATGCAGTACGTACAAGCTCGTACTCGGTGTAGCTGACAACGATTAGCTCGTAGTCGTCTTTAGCAACAACGATTAGCTATTTTTCCTAGCTCTCGCTGCCGGCTTTTATTCTGCAGCACCTTGTCGGCTTCGCTGAAGCCGACTGGCCCCACCTACTCGGTGTTGGCGACGACGACAGGCGGTGGCAGCATGATTGCGTCGCTGGCCATGCAGTGGTGGGCCTTGTCGGCTTCGCTAACAACGACTAGCTTGTAGTCGTCTTAGCCAACAACGACAGGCATGTACTCGTCTTCGCCAACGCCGACTAGCGGCAGTCGGCTTCGGCGACGCCGACTGGATTCTATTTTTGAAAAAAATAAAATTTGCGTAATATTTCCGGAATTAAATAATTTTCGTGTATTATTTAAAAAAATTTAGCCTGAACGAGCTAGAGCTCACTGAGGCACCCCTTATTGGGCGTAAATACACATGGTCAAATGAGAGGCAAACCCCAACAATGTCAAGAATTGATCGCTGGTTTTGCTCCTTGGATTGGGATGTGGCTCATCCAAACGCTTTGTTGCAAGCACTCTGTTCTAGTCTCTCAGACCACTGTCCTCTCCATATGTCAACTGTGGTAAATTTTCAGCACAAGAAGCGCTTCATGTTCGAAGCTTACTGGCCTCGTTTGCTTGGGTTCCAGGAGGTGGTTAATGAATCTTGGGCAATTCCTGAAATCTTCAATGATCCTATGCGCACACTAGACCAGAAGCTGCGGGCTACTGCTAGAGCTTTAACAAGCTGGAGTAAAAAACGAATCGGAAATATCAAGGAACAGCTGCTCATGGCCAATGAAGTGATTCGCCAACTCGAGACTGCTCAAGATCATCGCCCACTAACTGCACAAGAAGCTTGGCTAAGGCGTGAACTAAAGAAGAAAGTTTTGGGGTTGGCCTCACTGAACCGCACCATTGCTAGACAAAGGTCAAGATTGCTGTGGCTGAAAGAAGGAGACGCTAACACTGAGTATTTCCATGCCCATGCCAGTAAGCGGAGAAGGAAGAATCACCTGTTTAAACTGCGTGACGCAACTACTGAAGCAAACAGTCAAGAGGAGATGGAAGATTTAGCAACAAACTTCTTTGTGGATTTGATTGGCACCCCTAAAGAGAGGGAGTGGGACCTCAACTTAGCTGTCCTAGATCTTCAAACACAAAATTTACTGGAACTTGAAAGGGATTTCTCTGAAGAGGAAATCTGGAATGTGATAAAACAACTGCCTGCAGACAAAACACCAGGACCTGATGGGTTTACTGCTCGCTTCTTCCAAACTTGCTGGCAGGTGATAAAAACAGACTTCATGGCAGCAATTGCGCAGTTGGCAAGAGGTAATCATCAAAGCTTCCACCTCCTAAACCAAGCCTACATCACTCTCCTCCCTAAGAAAGATGGCGCCGCAAATATTGCTGATTTTCGGCCAATAAGTCTGGTGCATGGTTTCGCCAAGATCTTTTCCAAAGCACTGGCCTGCAGAATCTCTCCACACCTAAACTCCCTGATTGCTGTCAACCAAAGCGCTTTCATCCGTGGTCGCTCCATTCAGGACAATTATATGCTGGTAAGCCAAAGTGCAAAAACCTTTCATCGCCGCCGTGTCCCAGCGCTCTTTCTTAAGCTGGACATAGCACGTGCCTTTGATTCTGTCTCATGGCCGCTGCTACTCCAAGCTCTGCGCCGGCGTGGTTTTGGTCCAAAGATGATCTCTCGCATCTTTGCTCTGCTTTCTTCTGCCAGCACCCGAGTACTTGTGAATGGCAGTCCTGGAGACCGAATTTGGCATGCTAGAGGGCTCAGGCAGGGTGACCCTGTGTCACCAACTTTGTTCCTCATTTTCATGGACATCTTAAATGCAGTGTTTTGCAAAGTGGAGGAAAGGGGGATTTTTCAGAGCCTACATCGCTGGGGTGTTCGATACCGCCTCTCATTATTTGCAGATGATGTCGCAATGTTCATTTGCCCTGATCCCAAGGAAGTGGAGGCTGCTGGTGCTCTACTCAAACTGTTTGGACACGCCTCGGGTCTCAACTGCAATCTAGCAAAAAGCGTCATTGCTCCAATTGCTTGTGCAGGCCTTGATGTGCAAGCCATAACTGAATCCTTCCCATGCAGCTTGACTGATTTTCCTTGCAACTAGCTGGGAATTCCTTTGTCCTTGCGGAAGCTAAGAAAGGCTGAGCTTCAGTTACTCATTGATAAGATTGCCAGGAAGCTTTCCACTTGGAGAACACTCATGCTATCTCAAAGTGGTAGACTTATCCTGGTCCAAACAGTCCTCTCCGCCATTGCTATCTATCACATGCTCTCTTTGGACATTCCACCATGGGTGCTCAAACAGATCAACAAAATCTGCCGTTCCTTCTTCTGGCATGGTGCTGCTGAAGCAAATGGCGGGCACTGCCTTGTAGCTTGGGAACAGGTTTGTAAACCGAAAAGTATGGGAGGCTTGGGCATACACAACTTGAAGTTCCTGAATGCAGCATTAAGAATGAGATGGAGATGGCTTGAGCGTTCTGGGCCGGCGAGAGCATGGACAGGCTTGCAATTCACTATGTCAGTGGAGGCAGAGGAAATGTTCCAAACTGCTTGTTCCTTTGTGGTTGGTAGAGGGGATAGAACAAGCACTAGTAGGGAAACCCTATATAGGTGGGTGGACACTTTGTGGCGCACCCTTAATTGGTGCGCCACAGAAATATTTCTGTGGCGCATGGGAGGAGGTGCGCCACAGAAATATTTACCTTTCTGTGGCACATCTGGCGTCCATGCGCCACAGAAAGTAGGTTTTCTGTGGCGCATGGGAGTCCATGCGCCACAGAAATACTGTGGGTCCCACGTGCAATCATTGGGCCTAGATCCATCTGGGCAATTTCTGTGGCGCACCGCCTCTCGTGCGCCACAGAAAGTTCACATTCTGTGGCGCACTAGTCATGAAGCAAACTATTTGTTGAACGGATCTATGCATGAAACTTGTGTGTGTGGTTTGCATGAATCTTTGCATGTTGTTGCTAGCTTGCGCCAGCGTGGTGCATGGATGTTTGCCGAAATGTTGATTCATTTCCATTTCGGTAAATTTTTGCACCACATATGTCCTACTTTTAGGGGAAGTCATGCCGAATTTTTTCGTCGAACATTTCCTACTTTCCGACTTCCCGCATGAGAAGCTTGTATGTGTGTGTGCATGTTGCGGTTAATTAATTCTAATTAATAACACATACTCTATATGTATACCGCGTAGGCGACCATGGTCATCAAGATGAGCTCCAGTCGAATCAACAACTACAAGGAAGAAGCGAAGGCGGAAATGAGTCGGTGCAACGGGCGCCAGATACGATGTCCGTGTCGAAGTTGCAAACTTGTGAGATGGATCGACCCTGATTCCGGACAATTGGAGGAACACCTGCTCAGGCGCGGTTTCATGCAAGGCTTCAACCAAGCGCCGACAGCAAATGTTGCGCCTGAAGACGAGGGCGGGCAAGATGATCGTGACGAAGGAGATGCCGACGGACATGGTCACGATGAAGAAGTAGATGGTGGTGGAGAAGACGCGAACACGCCGCAGAGCTCGCTAATGTCGGCCTTGATGGAGTCTCATGTTCAAGAACTGCTCCTCAAGGAGGCGAGCACCGTTAGAGAGAAAGCCAAGCTGGCGCAAATGGAGATAGACGGGAGGACTCCGTTGTATTCTGGGTGCCGGCCACAGGATACGCGCTTGCAAGTAACGCTTGATGCTCTGGAGATGAAGTCGGGAAACAGATGGACCGACGCGAGCTTCAACAAGAGCATGCAATTCTTCCACGAGCGTCTTCCCGAGGGGAACACATTGCCAACAAGTATCGAGGAGGCCAAGAAAGTCGTGTGCCCTCTTGACCTACCGCATGTTAAATACCACGCCTGCATCAATGATTGCACAATTTATCGGGGCGAGTACGAGGACAGAACCACATGTCCGGTGTGCGGCCAAGGACGGTACAAGAGCCGTGGGAAGAAAGTTCCTCGAAAAGTGGTATGGTACTTTCCTATCACTCCCCGTCTGCAGCGGTACTTCGTGGACCCTAAGGAAGCAAAGCTCATGCAATGGCACGCGGAAAGGGAGAAGCCCGAAGAAGATCCGGAGAAGGGCAGAATCCTTACACACCCTTCAGACGCTAGCCAGTGGCAAGAGTTGGACGCCGTCGGAAATTTCGGAGGCGACGCAAGGAACGTCAGGCTCGGTATGAGCACCGATGGACTCAATCCGTTCGGCAACCAGAGTAGCACGCATAACACCTGGCCCGTGTTTGTATGGCCTTACAACCTTCCCCGTGGTTGTGCACGAAGCAAAGGTACATACACATGAGTATTCTCATTCAGGGGCCGAAACAAGCAGGTGTCCACATACATCTGTATCTCGCGCTGTTGAAAGAGGAGTTAGCCACGTTGTGGGAGACGCCAGCCCGTACGTGGGATGCCTACACTGGAGATTATTTCGACATGAGAGCCGCGTTGCTCACGACGGTGCAGGACTATCCTGGTTGCTCATATGTATCGGCCCAGGTAGGCCACGGATTCTGCGCATGTGTCAGGTGCATGGATAAGACCCCGCATCTCCAGCTACCAAGGAATCCCGGGTCTTCGAAAACCGTGTACCCAGGGGCTCGAAGGTGGCTTCGCATGGATCACCCGTGGAGAAAACGCGGTGAACTGTTCAATGGTAAGGACGAGATCGAAGAAGCCCCGAGCCCGAGGAGCGGCACAGAAATCGACGAGCTATTGAAAAATTGGGAGGAGTGCCCCGCGCCGGGAAAGAAACGACCGAAGGTAGATCCGCTGCTGGGTGTATGGAAAGCGAGGTCTGTTTTCCACGACTTGGAGTACTGGAAGGTCCTCAAGACGCCACATAGCCTCGATATGATGCACATTACGAAGAATGTCACCGAGGCTCTGCTTGGCACTCTTTCCAATGTTCCGTGTAAGATGGGCCAAGGACGTCGTCAAGCAAAGATACTTCGGAAGGATTGAGGAGATATGGGACCTCAACTACTGTGGAGAGTCGGTGCCAATGTTCCGTGTAAGATGGGCCAAGGACGTCGTCAAAGAAGGCCGGTATTTCACCACCATGGTAATACCCGATGCCAAATCGAAGAACGCCTCCGCGAAAAATGAGCCATGGGTACTCGCTAGCCAAGTTGAGCAATGCTTCTTCATTACCGACCCGTCAAAGCCTAGCCGTGTTGTCGTGAGGAGGGGCAAGAGGAGCATCATCGGAATGGAAGGAGGCGCCACCGAGCAAGACTTGGACAACGAGCCAAAGATCGAGGAGGATTCGACAAGTTCTTTGACATGCCTACTACTAGTACACAAAGAAGGAAGACCTCCCTACCTACTAAAGGTTGTCCGTTCACGCGAAGAAATCTCAAGGTCGCCGGCCTAAAGTTTTCAACCGTGAAGAAGGGAAAGAAGAGAAGCTAACTCGCGGAACCGAGACAAAGAAGAGACTTTTTTGATGTATGAGACATTTGGTGTGAGACAATGCAAGAGTTATGTATTCAATGAACTAAATATGTATGAGACATTGTGTGTATTAAATGAATTGAATATGTGTGAGACATTGTGTGAATTTTGTAACCAAATTTAACCAAAAATATTTTAAGAAAAAAAAGAAGAAAAAAATGGGACTAGTAGTGGCGTTACAAATTTGTGGCCAAATTTAACCAAATTTAACCAAAAATATTTTGTAACCAAATTTAACCAAATCTGGCGTTACAATTCTGTGGCGCACCGCGTTAAGGGTGCGCCACAGAATCTCGTTCTGTGGCGCACCGAGGAACGGGTGCGCCACAGAATATCATAATTCTGTGGCGCACCGCTTAAAGGGTGCGCCACAGAATCTCATAATTCTGTGGCGCACCGATTAAAGGGTGCGCCACAGAAATCCTTCGACCCAATTACATGTGGGCCACCCCGCGCTGCCTCTCTTCTCCATCCGAAATTTCGCTAAGTCACAGAACCGCGCGCTTCCTCGACGCTCTCTCTCGCGTGCTTCCTCGACGACCACCACCGCGTCCTCGCCGCCGGCAGCTCCCGCCCGCGCGCTCGACGAGCACCTCCACCGCCACGCCCGCCACCGACGGCCAGGAGCACCTCCACCGCCACCCCCGCAACGCCCCTGCCCTAACCGCACGCTCGGCCCCCGCGTGGCGCCGCCGACGAAGACCTCCCGCCCTCGCACCTCCCTTCCCTCCGCACTGGCGACGACCTCTACACCGCGCTTGACGACCTCCCCTCCCTTCCCTCCCCCAGGTGCTTCCCCTTTCCCCCTCCTCCCTCCCCTACCGAACTGCTGCCCCGAAGGTGTTTGTAGAAATTCCCCTGTGGTGCCTGCTTGCTTGATTTAGTTCGGTTTGATTTAGTTCTGGACAAGAAATTTAGTGTAGCAGTAAAAAGGAATTGATAGTTTGATCGCCTTCAAAACACACAGTACGTGCCTTTCATTTGATTTATTTTCTTTTCTCTTTGTTGGAAAGAAAAAGTAGTATGTATCCCATGTTGGATGTAGATAGATCGATGTACAAGGACAGAGACTTCACTTGGTTGTAGGTGAGATGATTTTCGGAAGTAGTACAGCGCATAAAATGGCATTCCCATCATCTCATAGATCTGACCAAGACCATACCATTTCCAAAGGACAGAGACTGCAATTGATTACCGTGCTTCATTTCCAAAGGACAGAGTCTTGGTCAGATCTATGAGATGATGGGAATGCCATTTTATGCGCTGTACTACTTCCGAAAATCATCTCACCTACAACCAAATGATCTCACACAGTATGTATCGGTGACGTTGAAACTTGGCTAAATCGGGAGGGGCATCGGTTGAGGCTTTGCTCTGTTTTCCTAGAACAGAGACTTCACTTTGGTTTGCAGGTTTATTTGGATAACCGTAGAGGCTTTGCTCTGTTTTCCTAGAACAGAGACTTCACTTTGGTTTGCAGGTTTATTTGGATAACCGTAGCACTCAACTGGCTTAATTTCAAGTTTAGATGAATATGCTTCCATGATCGATTAGATAGACTATTATCCTGGTGCATGGAAATGTGCATACAATTTCCTGGAAGTCTTTTGTGTCCTTGTCAATTTAACATGTCCAGCAGCAAGGCAAGGATCCAATTCCTTGTCTAGGGATCTTCATTTTTTGTACCCTGGGATTTTTTGTACCCTGGGATTTTATAATTGCATAGAGATTTCATTAGAAACATAGGATAGACAAAACTGAAAAGGCTTGAGTTTGCTGAATCTGATGATTGGCTTTGTGGTTGATCCTGGTTGAGGCTTTGAGTTCACTGACATCTTACTAGAGTACTTTTACAGTTGCACTTTCAGAAAATAAACACCTAGAGAATATAAATAGGAAGTGTACTGGAGTAATACTATTTATATAAATAGATTCACAAATAATAGCAATGCACAAACTTCCTTGTATTATCTGTACATAGAGAGAGAGATAGCACCAAATGGGTGTACATCTATTTACTGCCCACTTTGTAGAGAGAGAGAGATAGCACCATAGAGAGAGAGATAGCACCAAACTTCTAGTTTTAGACCAATACATCTTGTTTGTGTTGCTGCCCACTTTGTAGATCTATTTACTCACTTACATATCAACAATGCCATGCTAAGTATTTGTGTTGCTGCCCACTTTGTGTTAGTTGCTGCTAAGTATTTTGATTATTTCACTAATGGTCACTGGTTTGATTAGCTCCCAAAACCATCATGGATAATTAAGCAAACTATTTCAAATCCTTTCAAACTTGATTTGATAAGGAAGATGAGATGGAGTAGATGAGATCTATAAAGGTGCATTTCCCAAATTTTCAAGATTTAATCAAATGGGAAAGGCCTAGAAATGCTATGTGTTAACATGAGTGAAGATAGGTTTTATTTGAAGAAAGGCCTAGAAATGTTTCCAGTTTTTGATTTCTGTTGTTGATTGCTAGTAGCCTTGCTGATAATTGCTTTTAGTGCTGTTAGTTGAGATGAAAAAAATGTTGATAATTGCTTGTTAATTTATTGCAGCACCACGAGGAGCACCTCCACCACGCCGATCTCGGACCTGAGCCTCCCTTCCCTACCCGAGGTAGTTCCTCTCTCCCTCGATGTGGATGTGGATGTGGTGATGTATGTGCATGAGGATATGTGTCCACGACCATCGTGTCGTGGTTGTTTGTGCTCCGACCATCGTGTCGTGGAGATGCCGGCCGGAGATGCCGGCCGGAGTTGTGGATATTATTTGTGAAATGTTTGCAGGTACCCCGTGAGGCCCTTGAGATTGCCGGAACGTCGATTAACTTCCGTTCCGGCAAATTCGGGTACTCCATATGTCCTATTTTTAGCAAAGGTCATGCCAAATTTTTTCGTGAAATTTAGCATGACTTTGCTAAAAATAGGACATATGGGGTATTGCGGCTAATGCATGGGCCGGGGTATCTTAGTACTAAATTAAGTGATGGTTTTGTTATATTTGTTGTACTAACTTTTTTCCTATTTTTCAATGCAGTGCAAACATGTCCTCCGAGGCCGGCCCTTCTAAGCACATGAGCGTCGAAGAACAAGCTAGAGAAAAGAACAAGCCGTTCTGGGAAGTGAACCCGGAGATGGAGGATGCAGAGGCCGCCGAACTGGCTCGTGACGGCGATGGTGACTTTCTGTTAGAGATGGAGGATGCGGAGGATGCGGAGGACACCGACGGAGATGGGGACGCAACCACCACCACCGAGGGCGGCGACCAAACGGATGTCGGGGGTGGCGACCACACGGATGGTGGTGGTGGCGACCACACGGATGTCGGTGGTGGCGACCACACGGATGGCGGTGGTGGTAGTAACCCGACCGCTAAGAGGCATAAGAAGCCGAGGAAGGACCGGACACCGCAAGCGGTGGCCCCCATCACAGACACGTTCACTAAGGTCTCCTTAAGTGGCCAACCACAGGAGCCTAGGAACACCGCAAGCGGGTACAGCATGCAACTAGGGTGCATCCTCCGGGAAACCGTGCCGATCACCACGTATGACCTCAGGAGCAAGGAGAATGAGGCTTTGCGCGGAGACCTCCTCAAGAAGGTTCACCAACGATACAATTTCCCGGATGATGGAAACAAAAAGGTGGACAACTACGCCATCACGAAGATGAGCACCGCCTTGACCAGCTGGAGAGGCCGGGTGAAGGCGAAGATTGACAAGGGTCTTAGCTGGGCGGAGATCAGTGCCAAAGAGCCGTACATCGACATAGAAGAGTTTGAGGCATTCAAGTTGTCCTTGCAATCTCCGGAGGCTCAAAAATGGACCGAGTGGGGGAAGAAGATGCGGGCACTGAACTTAGGTAACCACCGTTTGGGAAGCGGCGGTTACGCAGGAAAACAGCCCGTTTGGGACAAGGAGGATGCCGAGGTTGCGAGACTTGGGAAAGAGAACATGTGGCATAAAATCACGGACGAGCAAGTTAGGAACTTTGTTCGGTCCCGCTACTATCTGAAGCCGGGGACGGGGGAATTCGTTACCGACTATCAAGATGTGCTGGATTTCGAGAAAACGCTGGTAAGGAACTTAATTACCGCGGATATCTCAAAGTCCATTTGCGTTGATTTCTACATGGGTTCACGTTTATTTCCTTTGTCCGCAGGAGGCTGAGTTGAAGGCTGAGGCTGAGGCTAGCCCGTCGTCCCAGGAGGCTCAGGCCGGCCCGTGGGACACGACTTTCAACCGGGCGATGAACGTTTACAAGGGGAGGGACAAGTCAAAGCCGCCGACGTCAGCTGGCCGTGTGACCGGCTTTGGTACGGCGATGAAGTTCATCGAGTACTACAGCACGGATCCCGAGAAGAAAAAGGAGAGGAGGAAGCCGGCTAAAGATAAAGCCGAGGTTCTCGAGCTAAGGAAGAAGCTGGAGACACTAGAGAAAGAAAAGGTGGACTCCAGCATGGTGGACAAGCTAGTGGCCGAGAAGGTGGAAGAGCAGCTCCGGAGTTTCTTACCCCCTGGCTTGATGGAGGGGTTAGCTGCTTGGAATGCGGCAGGTCGACAGGGGCCGATACACGTGCCCAGCTACGCCGGCAGCACCTCCAGCAATAACGTGTCGCCAGTCCTGGTGACCCCAACGGTGCCCCCTGTCGTGGATCAACATACACAAGGCCGGAGAATAATGATAATTCGCACGAGCGGCCGGAGAATGATAGGCCGGCCGCCGGCATCGGCGCCCTTGTCTCGACATTAGCCGAGCTCGACGCCATCACCAAGGTAACTAATTAGTTAGTCCGCGACATCTTCTATGACTATATATGCCTTTGATGACTGCCATATCTCATGCATGGTGCCCAACATGTGTTGACTCCCAGGACATGCCTTGCATACTCCTGCATAGGGTGGGGGCCGGCGGCGAGTTGAAGGAAGTCGCAACGGCCAAGATCATACAACCTTCGACCCGCGATATGCACAACACCCGAATGAGCGAGGCCGTGATGAAAGTCAATGTGAGCGAGGTACTGCCTGAGTTCCGTGACATCGACCCCCCCACGCAACCTCCGGGAGCCGAGAAACACATGAAGCTTGGCGAATGCGGGAAGTGGATGATGGAATGGCCGAAGACCCAGATTCGTCTTGGGGATGTTCTTCATGGGGTCAGGCGCACCGGCGGCGCCACCTCGAGGCCCCGCCCCCCGGTCATTCGGCCCCCGCCGAGGCAGCGACAAAAAGCTGTTGCGGATGAACCGGCGCCACAAGCAGCCGTCGCCACCACCCAGAACGAACCGCCGGTCGCCGCCACCACCGGCCGGAAGCTACCGCCGGTCGCCGCCACCACCGGCCGGAAGCTACCGCCGGTCGTCGCCGCCACCAACCGCCACAAACAGTTGTTGGGAACGTCTTCACCGCAACCGTCCAAGGTTAGTTCTGACTTTCCGAATTCCCCGACTTTCCGACTTTCCCGACTAACGGATGTGCTATTGTTTATGTTTAGGACAAAGCCGTTGCACTCAACTTGGTGGCAACGACGACAATGAGGAGGAGGAATGATGTCAACGTCGATGACTACATCAACACTGGCGCCTGCATGGATGGTATGTACATGCCTCCTGTGGATGAAGAACCCTTCCGCGACCACCGCGGTCAACCTGCTCGTCCCACTTCATGCACACAACGCCTGGCCTTCACCGACACGCCTCCGAATGCCGAAGATCATCAAGCTCAACCGGGTAACATTTTCAGCCCTAACACACTCAAAGAAACTGTTAAAGCGGGGTTCACTTCACCCCCACAATCCACAGAGATGAAGAACAAGAAGCACAGGAAGAGAAAAGGATCCTCCACCTCTGCGAGCCAGCCAGCTCCTAAGATCCGGGGTCTTGAAGACACGATTCCACCCCGTGCGGATGGCTTCCCCCGAGTTCATGAGGCTGGTAAACCTATCTTGTCTGGGGACTTGCTCCGCCTTGCAGAAGGACCCATGATTGCCTTGCAGGAATCTATCTTGCATCTAGAGCAGCTCCTTCTTAAAGACAAGCACCCGAGTTACCCGGCGTTCGCGGTCAAGGTGCCAAAGGAGCTGGTGGACTTCGTCCAGGAAGACCCCGCGGATGTGTTCTTCATAGCGTACGAGGACATCTTCAAACTCTTTCACACTCAACGGCTGGACTATAACATGGTCCGCCTATATGCGCTCGATGTGGCGATGAAGATCAGGAGAGATGATACCCCGTACGTCGCGATAGTGGATCCCTACTACATGCGCGACAGCCATCTGGTGGAAGGATCAAAGACACGGGAAACGGCCATGGAGTACCTCGTAAGGGTCATGCTGGCCAACAAGAGGAAGAACGTCCTTCTTCTGCCTTTCTTTTTCGAGTAAGTACACATCAGCTCGCCACAGTCGTATCTTATGCCTTCTTCTACATTTCTTCCATCGCTGATCCTTCTTCAATTGTGTTGAGCAGGGACAAGTACTGCGCACTCATCTGCGTATCCCCGAGGTGGTCCATTGCCACTTATTTGGACTCGGGGAATAAATCCACGCCGAGACGATACACCAGAATAAAGGGTGTTCTCGATGACGCTCTCGAGGCCTATGCCCAAAAGGGCGGCCCCTTCCATAAGAAGGCGGAATTCTACACGGATGAGAACACACACAAGTTCCAGCATGGGACCGGATTCCATTGCGTCAAGCAACTGGATGGCAGCGTGAAGGAGGCCTACTACGCCCTCCATCACATTAAATCGATTGTCCGGGATGTCGAGAAAACGAAGATTCCATCTGGTCTCGCAGAATACACCAAAAGCGCGGATGCTCTCACCGATGCTGATTACAGAACAGACTTCCATCGCATCCGGCTGCAGTTGGCAACGATCATCCTCGAAGATGTCATTCGCAAATCAGGGTCCTTCCACTACCCCAGAGGTATTATAGAAGTGCATGTGTAGGGTTATATATTATATATATGCTATGCTATGAAACCCAAATAGGATAGCCATATGATTTCCAACCATGACAATTGATTGATTGTCTTGCCTCTCTACTTAGATGAATAAATTATACTCTATTTATATCACTAACCAATATATATCCCAATCCATCTTCAGGGTTGTGTCAGAGGGATATCGAAGAACGACTAGAGGCACAGAATGACACCAGGGAGTGGAAGACGAAAGAAGGCTTTCTACCGTTCCCGGCGCCGCTCAAGAAGAGGACTCCATGATCATGCATGCTCCCGCGCGCTCTTGCTCACCATTATCGCTGATGTGTACTACATTTGATCATAGTTAGGCGGCGAACACTTGATTTGTAATGTGTAGTGTGAAATGATGAAACATTCGGCACTTTTGTGACTATGTGTATATACGTATCTCGATCGGGCACTAAGTAATATGTGTGATGACATATTGATTAATGTGTTTGTCTGTTTATATACCTGTCAAATATTCCTGTATTTCTGTATAAACCTGTATAAATCCTGTATATACCTGTATTTGTACAGCAAAATGGAAAAATACCGGTATTTCTGTTTAATATATCTGTGGCGCATGCTTTTTTTTTGTGGCGCACCACTTTCTGTGGCGCACCAAGAAACAGTGCGCCACAGAATGCCTCTGTATAGGGGTGCTGCCGAGCTATTTCTGTGGCGCACTGTACTGGGTGCGCCACAGAAAGTTTCACTTTCTGTGGCGCACGGCCTGGGTGCGCCACAGAAATAATTTTAGTGGCGAGAATTCTGTGGCGCACCCAGCAAACCTGGGGGTGCGCCACAGAATCCCAAAACCGTGCGCCACTAATAGCCGTTTCTGTACTAGTGAAGATTCTGGACTGATAGGTGGATTGATGGACAAAGCCCTGCACAATTGGCACCTGCGCTTCTTCCTTTTACCACAGGTCGCGGGGCAAAAGAAAGAACTGTGGCGGATGCCCTCCATGATCAGCAGTGGGTTAAAGACATCAGAGGTGATATTACTCTTCAGGCTTTGACCGAGTTTGTGAATCTCTGGATCACTATACAAGCACTACCGCCCTTGACAAACAATGATGATTCGTTTACCTGGCGACTGACAACAAAAGGTGAATACACCCCCTCCTCTGCTTACCTGGCGTTTTTCCATGGTACCACTCAGATGGATTATGCCCAAGCCTTGTGGAAGAATCCTGCCCCATTGAAAGAGAAGTTGTTTTGTTGGCTTGCCCTGCGTAATCGCTGCTGGACAGCAGAGAGAAGGCGACGCAGGGGCCTTGATCACCTAGACAAATGCACCTTCTGTGACCAAGTTCTGGAAGACATTGACCACTTGTTGATCCGATGCCCCTTCACAAGAGAATTCTGGTTCATCCTCAGCCGTGACCTGGGAGTGCTTGATATCATACCACAGCCTCTCGAAACGCTACGAAGCTGTGGATGTCCATCTCAAACCGACAGCCAAAGAAGAAGAGGAAGGAAATCATGTTGATTGTGATTGCTGGGCTGCGGCGCTTATGGCTTGAACGCAACGCACGAACTTTTGAGCAAAAGAGTATGAGTTTGGGTCAAGTTGTTGACCTGACCAAGGAAGAGCTAAAATTGTGGTCGCTTGCTAAAACAGGGGAAGATCGTAGAACTGTGGGTCGTAGTGAGGAGTAGTCCTACTGTAAGTGAAGTGTGTGTGTGTGGCCAGCGGGCTTGTATTCTCCAACTTCTGCTCTCTCTTAATATAAAAGACACGCAACCTTTGGTTGCCTGTTCGTAAAAAAAAAAAATCTCTGATGCCTTCCTCCGCCCGCTTGCTCCCTCCCCACCGCGCGCTGCACAGGGCGGCAGTACTGTGCCGGCGTACGAACGACGACGAGAAGGGGAGGTGAGGAATGCGGCATCAGGGGGTAGGAAGCTGCACCGCTTGTCGGGTTGCCTCGTTCCGCGCTGCAAGCATTACTAAGGAGCGAGAGGCATGATCGTGTCGTCGACGCAGGGGCCTGGCGAGCATCATGGCGCCGGCCGGGCCGGGGATCTCATTCCGTTTCATGTAGTAGCAAGCTAGAGTCCTCCTGCTCCTACCTCTGGTCTACGCGGCTCCAGCTGCTGCCTTTGCTCTTTAATCATGGGCTAAGATTTGTACCACAGTTGCTAGTATACAAGATTAGCCTGGATTCTCTGCGTTTGCTTCAATCCTCCGCCCACGCAGGCATGCAGCTGGTCTAGAGTAGTAACAAAACCGATTAATTAGTGTGTAAGTATATGCTGGCTGCTAATCCCTGCAAGGGGAGGACCGGAGGAGTGTATTCCAAGACAGAATGAGTGTGTCTCTCGGGGAGGCGGGCGGGAGGAGGAGGCGTGGATTGGTAAAGTGAAGGAGTGCTGCAGAACATGGGCCTTGACCGACGACCCATCGATCCCACACGCATGAGTACATGAGTGACACATACGCACAAAGGTACAGTATTCCTATGTCGTCCCTCCCCTTCCATGCAATCCATCTTTTGGCTAGTTTCCCCTCCCTCTCTCTCTTTTGCTGCCTCCCTCTTCCTGCAGACCTGATCGATCAGCCAGCCGGCTAGCCCCTTTCTACTCCTGTCTCCATTGCTCCGGCCTAGTTATTATGTTACCCTACTAGCCTTTGCCCCCACAAGGCCATCGAAAGGCGTGGCAGCCAAGTTACACTACCAGCTCTGCTCTAGAGAGCCCGGCCGGCCAGCCGGAGCGAGCGAGAAAAGGTGAGGCCTTTTTCCTTTCCTCTCTGTGTGTGTGTGTGAGAGAGAGGGGAATCAGGGGGAGGAGGAGGAGGTGGCCATAATTCTTGCGAGCGCGGGCAAGATCATAAGCGAAAGACAAAAAGGCCGAAAGGCGAATCATGCTGCCACATGCCACACCCTATACAAAAGCTAGCCCTAGACACACCAGCAGAAGCATCCATCTCACCGATCGATCACCCACGCAAACACACCAGCTTAGCTTAGATAGCTAGATCCCTCCTCGGCTCCTTTGCTGTTGCTTCGCTCCGATCCAGATCGATCGACCGATCGAGATGGGTGCTCATGGTGATCGCCGACGCCACCGCCGTGAAGAGGTGGGTGTGCTACTGGACGAAGACGAGGAGCTCGAGCAGCACGGAGGAGGAGGTTGCGGTGGAGCCACGAGTGGAGTCATGGAGCAAGAATTGGAATTGGGGGGTGGTTCTCAGGATGGTGGAGGAGGCATGGTCTTCGAAGCCAGCAGCAGCGTGGGGAGCGTGAGTGCGACCATGGGCCCGCCCCCGATCATGTGCTGGCCTCCGCCGGCCCCGTCGCTGTCGTCGCAGCAGCAGCTCCACCACCACGACATAGCAGGCGACGGCGGCCAGGGCCCGTTCTTCCCGCTGCTGCCGCCGCTTCCTCCGCAGCCACCGCCGCCTCCGCCCTTCTTCGCCGACTTCTACGCCAGACGCGCGCTCCAGTTCGCGTACGATCACTCGGGCGGAGCGTCCTCCTCGTCCGACCCGCTCGGCGGCTTCGGCGCGGGGCTCTACATGGGGCACCATGGCCACGGCATGATGATGCCGCCGCCCTTCGGGGCGTCTCCGTTCGGCGACTTCGGCCGGATGACCGCGCAGGAGATCATGGACGCCAAGGCCCTTGCCGCGTCCAAGAGCCACAGCGAGGCCGAGCGCCGCCGACGCGAGCGCATCAACTCCCACCTCGCCCGCCTCCGCAGCCTCCTCCCCAACACAACCAAGGTACCTGCGTCTTGAACTTATGCATGCACCGCATATCCATTCTCCAAGCATGACATGCACTGCTGCTCCATAACCCAACATGCATGTTTGTGCATGCGCGCGAACTCCAACACTCCATTGCCGGCTCTCCATTCCATAGCGTATTGTATTATACTCCTAGGGTTGAGCTAGGAGGAGACAAGGGAGCCGCCTAGTTGACGCGGGAAAGAGAGACCAGGAAGGAAACAAAAAGCTTGCAACTCGAGGGTTACTGCTGGGAGCTGGCCTCTCGGAGGAGAGACAACCGCGCGAGCTCGTGTCAGAGATCGAGTACCGGCAGCAAAGCTGACCATCGTCTCGAGAGATCCTTCTGGTTACCGCCCTGCTCCCAAGAATTCCCTAACCCCAGATCAAGCCTAGGTATAGTAGTCCCAAAACAAGCACACTACTATCCTATGCCACTGAGCTAAATCCCCTGGTGTCAAGAAAGCTGGTATAGTAGGATGGACCAAGTCGGTTTTAGATTTGCATCTCCAATCTTTACGGTCAAAAGGCAGCAACTAGCTAGGGCCGGGGCACTGTTACTGTGTTTTTTTTTTTGAGGCTGCGTATGTATTCATCAGAGACAGAGTACAAGTACAAGTACAAGAACTCTGAAGAACAAACAAGAACACAAACACACGCAGAAAAAGATCCAGAGAGCAAGGCCACCGACGGCGACGACGAAGAAGAAGCCGAACCTCCAGCAGCCCACAACCGGAGAGCACCTCCCACATGAAGATGGTCGCAAGACTCGTCCGCCATCCCGTGACGGCACCTGGAACGATGAACGGGCTCGACCAGCGCCCCCTCCCGCCGCCACAACCACCTCCCACCAGCCCACGACTCCAACAACGCCACTGTTACTGTGTTCTTTTGACTGTTCTAGGTGTTTGGATCAAATGTGTTTTGTTATCGATGGTGGATAAGACGATGGTCTAGCTAGTGCTACACGTATAAACCGCAGGACCAGGAGCTACTTAGGCGTGATAACGGAGGAGTTTTATAAAAAATACGCAGAGTGGTGATGGTCTGGTGCCCCACTAAACACCAAAAGGAAGATCGGTTGTGGAAGCGTGCATGCGAGCACCACCAACAGCAGCTGCAAGCCAAGCTATGCACTAGCATTTTCTTCGTGTTGATTACGCGCTGTTTTGTGCTCCTATGAGAATGAGAGTTCGAGTGAGTCCCACGCTCACTCGTTAGCTCGGAGGCATGCATGCCACGGCATGGCACGACCAAGAGCCCCTTTTTGCCTTGCATGCGTACTCCCCATCCATCATTCCCCCCATCCCATGCATGCGTCTTCCTCCCGTCACATTATCATGGTCCATTTAACTACTGCTCAACTAGCTCGCCGCCGTACGACGAGCGTGCGTCCGTCCGTCTACTTTGCTTCCGACTTACGTATGTGTGTACGTGTTGGTGTTGCAGACGGACAAGGCGTCGCTGCTGGCGGAGGTGATCCAGCACGTCAAGGAGCTCAAGCGGCAGACGTCGGAGATCCGGGAGGAGGCCTGCCCGCTCCCCACCGAGTCCGACGAGCTCACCGTCGACGCCTCCAGCGACGAGGACGGCCGCCTCCTCGTGCGCGCCTCGCTCTGCTGCGACGACCGCGCCGACCTCCTCCCGGACCTCATCCGCGCGCTCAAGGCGCTCCGCCTCCGCGCTCTCAAGGCCGAGATCACCACCCTCGTCGGCCGCGTCAAGAACGTGCTCCTCGTCACCGAGGACGACAGCCTCGCCTGCGCCGACGACGAAGAGGACGCGCCGCCGCAGCACACCGTCGCGTCCATCCAGGAGGCGCTCAGGGCGGTCATGGAGCGCACCGCGTCGCCCGGGGGCGAGGACTCCGGGGGCTCCGCTAGCGGCGGCCTCAAGCGGCAACGAACCACTAGCCTGTCGGCGATCCTGGAGAACAGGTCCATCTAGGTTAATTATTACAGCATCCATCCATATTACGTGATTACCAACTACTATCAGGTTTGCAAAACGAAACAAATTAAAACAGCGGCATAACACAACGTACGTACATGCACCACAGTACCTCTCATAGTATCTCAATCTTATAGGTTATGACAGCACTGGTTGTGGATCATATGTTCCGATCCCAGAGTGGCAAGTGCCTACTGTTTTTTCACCTCTTTTCCTTTAGTTTTTCGCCCCCATTGATTTATACTAGTGTTTCTTTTGTTTGTGTGATCGAGTAACTAGCTTAATTGGTGGTTTGTGGAACTCTGGATGATGGGATCGATCTCAGCGGTCAATACAAAGCTTTCTCTTTACTCTTCTGGCTGGAGTTACACTGTTTCAAAACCGCTTGCACATTAATACTTCTCAGGTTGTAAACATGTTTAAACAAGCAGTACTGCTGACTGGTTGGAGATTTGGTTATCAAAATTATGCTTTACCACTTCTAAACAGTGATGCTGGACTTTTTTTAAGTGTTATGATCACGTACTACTACACATTGATGTTTAATGCATGTTCCAGAGCTGCAGTCGAGATCTGCACATCTATCTCTTTTCCTCGTCGAATCATACAAGAAAGAATATATAAACCTTTAACCATTTTGAAGCCGAGTTGATCAGCTCACACTTCAAAGTGGTTCGGAATAACTCCCTGTAAAAAAGGGTATTGGATGGCCTCGCGTCTATGTCTCTGCCACACCACCTCTACGACGCATTTAAAATCTGGAAAACATAGCGAATGGGATTTTTCGAGCTTACCGAAAAATGGGATTGAAAAACAACAGAGAAATAATTTTGTTTTCCAAAATTTAAAATGGATGTTCGATCTATTGTTACTTTTCGAAACATGAAAATTCAATTTTTAGAATAAAACTACCGAACCTTCTGAACCAAATTTAAAATGGATGTCCGATCTTTTATTATTGCAAGATTTTGATGTAGAAATAAGGACATAAAATGAGCAGAAAATCCTGTAGCAGATCACTTGTCAAGGATGACATTTGCCGAAGAAAATGGAACTCCAATCAATGATCTGATACCAGGAGAATCAATAATGAGAATCTCACATGAGACGCCTCGGTATGCTGATCTGGTTAATTATTTGGCATATCATCCCAAAGGAATATACTTACCAACAAAGAAATTCTTGCATCACGGCAAGCGTCTTATTGGGATGAACCAAACTTGTACAAACACTGCCGAGATGGAATAATCAGGAGATGTTTGCCGCATGAAGAAGTTGAGCAGGTTATTTATCATTGTCATGCCGCCCCTTCTGGAGGACATACTAGCACTACAAAAACGCAAGCTAACATCCTGCAAAATGGGTTTTATTGGCCTTCCATGTTTGATGTGTACAAATTTGTCAAAATCAAAGATCTGAAAAAATGAGTAGAAGGCATGAAATGCCTCAACAAGGTATTCTTGAAGTGGAGTTGTTCGATGTCTGGGGATTTACTATATTGGTCCACTACCATGTACCATCATCAAACGGCTTCAAACATATTCTGGTGGCAGCTCAATATGTATCCAAATGGGTTGAGGTCGTAGCCACAATAAACGCATGCTCCACGGTAGTATCTGACCTATTCCAAAACATAATCCCCCCCTTTTGGAGTACGAAGAGTGGTGATCACGCGATGGGGGATCACATTTCAATAATGCTCAGTTTGAAACCATGCTAGTAAAATATGGGGCCAGGAGTCACAGAGTCACAACACCTTACCATCCTCAAGCAAATGGTCAGGTCGAGCTATCAAATAGAGAGATCAAGAATGTTCTTGGCATGGTTGTATCAAAAATCTCGAGCAGACTGGTCAACAAAGCCTCCTTACGCACTCTAGCCCTACATGAATACATACAAGACGCCTATAGGAATGTCTCCTTCAGTCTTGTGTACGGAAAAGCTTGCCATCTTGTAGTGGAAGTAGGTACTCTGGGAAATTAAGAAACTGAACATGGACATTGACTCTGCATGGAAGCAAAAGAAATTACATATTTGCGAATCAGAAGAGAACATCAAAGACTCTTTTGAAACCTCAAGGATTTACAAAGAAAAGAAGAAGATAATCCACGATAGGCATGTATTGAGGCGGGTTCAAAAAGGAGAATTGGTGCTTGTCTATGACTCCAGGTTCCATCCTTTTCCTGGAAAGTTCAAATCCATATGGTATAGCCCATGCACATTCACTAGAGTACTAGGGAATGGAGAAGTGGAAGTTCAGAGTTCTAGAGGAGGCACATTTTTAGTCAAGGGCCAGAGACTGAAACATTTTATTACCATCTACAACATAAGAACAAGACCCAAGACACCAAAGCTGGAGGGATGCAGGCCACCCCATGAGTGATTCTTGGGAAGGTGGTCGATCTATAGACCTTAATCAAGCACTTTTCAGGAGGCAACCTGGACTCCATAAGTTAATCTAGTGTAGTTTCCTTGCATTTTTAGGGTTATTTAAAGGCAGATGATTCAGGAGATAAGGAAGCAGAGGAAAGAGTTTCAGAAGTTGATAAAGCATATGATATTCACTAGGTGAAAAGGTTTTCACTTCTTCAACTCAGATTCTTCGTAGTGAAAATCTATCATTGCGTATTGCATAATTTTTTGCTTTGAGATTTTATCCTTGGCATTTTCGGATTTGTGTGTGATGTAGTTGAATCGTTCACGTTCTTCTCTATATGGGACTTTATCTAATACTGAATCAATTTAAGTTGTGTATATGGTTCATGCAAATCTATTTGTGGTTAATCATTCACTTATAATTTTTTTTACTTATTTGCTTAAAGCTTTTGAGGAACCCGGATGCTTACTTGATGAAACATGAACTGTGTTTGCGAGCCCATGCTTGAGCCATGTACCTGTCATATCATATTAGCGTGACATGTATGATCCGGGGGGTCGATGGTATGAGAAGCATCCTTATGATCAATGCAGATTCCTCTAAATTCAGTAAGTGGTTGTTACCACCGCATTGCAAAAATGTTAATCCAATAACTGGTTTCTACTACAACTTTTATTCAATAAGTGGTTATACGCAAGTTCGGTTGTAAAATAAGTGGCTTTTCCACAACCCCTGTTGGCAGAAATAAGTGGCAATATTCACATTGTGCAAAAAAACTGTGTTTCGTTGTTTTTGAATCACAGCCCAATCATCGACTTGCTATATAGTTTTTCTTTCAACACTTCCTGATTTGTGTCCCGTACCCCTTTCACTCCTGAAACTTTTGTTGGTATCCATGGTTCTTGAAGGAGCGATTTAGTAGTTCAATTTTCAGTTGCTGAACTAGGATACATCGATGTGGATGCTTGTGTAACACTTTGTTCCTTGTCTTGACTCTATTTGTGTTGGTCACTTTGAGATCGTAGTTGTTCTTCCCCTTGACTTGTGAATTTCTACATAAGGTTTTGATCTCGGATTCAATTTGTTCTTTGCGTTGTGCAAGTACTTAATTTTTTCAACACCAAACTTTCGATAGCACGTACTCCCTCTGTCCCAGTTCAAAGAACACAATACAAAAATCATGCATGTTGTCCCAAAACTCCCCCACCACCTAGGGGTATTAGCATTTAATTCTCTCTCATTCAGTGGATGGTTGCCTCTCCCCACCACTACATGTAAGATTTCAGCCCCAATCCGCTAGCACCTTGGACACAGAGATTTGCCAATTGAGCCTTTTGAACTTTGACGGAGGGAGTAGCTATGAGAAGATCATATGAATATGTACTTCAATCCCGAGGAAAGAACGATGTTGATCGAGCTATACAAACAACATCATCAATACACCAAACTTATTGTATCCAGCCTTGTTGTTTATGTTTTTTCTCTGTTCTCTGTCCAGGATATTATATTGTTATATTAGTATGAACTCCCTCCGTTTTTAAGTATAAGATGTTTTAGGTTTTGACCACATTCAATTCACATGTGTCTACATGTATTTAGACATATTTTTGTGTGCATGTTCACTCATTTGGCTCCGCACCTAGTCAACATGTGAGGAGTCTAAATCATCTTATATTAAAAACGGAGGGAATAGTAAGGATTTACTTTATAAATCAGTGAACTAATAAGGAGAGAAAAAATAGTTTGCTCTATTTCATGACATAGAAGTATGGCTGACTCACTTGATTGTGAGAGTGAATGTACAATTAGGTAAGTTGGTTCTAAGTTCTCGTGTATGTGAATTTGGTTTCGTGCTATTAAAAAATCATTGTAAATGCCTCGGCCGCCGCTTCTTTCAAAATATAAGCCTTGAACAAAATCAGTCATTGCAAAGAAATTATTTTTGCAGTAAACAATGGCTTGTTTGTGGCCAAAGTGGCAGAAAACTCGTATTTTATCGTCTACTAGCAAAATGGATCTGCTAAGTGGCTTATGTAGGTAGAACTCCACTCGCGTGAACAATAAAACATGTGTTACACAAAAAGTTAGTTTTGTTTTCCAGTCATTGGATGCAGACTTTTTTTCTGCAAAAGATTACAATAAAATGGTAGTCCGGAAAAGGAAGGGCAAAACGTAATGGTCGTGTGGACTACATATACTTTCCCAGCAAAACGAGGGATCCGATATTTAGCCGGATATAGGTGAACCAGTACAGAGCCATAAATACAGATCTTGGAAAGATACAAGTTAGAACTGCAAGACAGCTTATAGAAGGGAGGAGTAAATGTAGCGAAATTGGGTCATGATGCGTTTCATTTGTCGTTTGCTCTCTGTGTTTCTGGTTTTCTGAAACCGAAGACTGCACTGCACTCTTTTTGGGCGTTGCATGACGCCAAGTCGCCAAGCCGTATGTGCTCATGCGATCGCATCTGGATCGGAAGGACGGACGGGATGTTTGCGTCTGGCGATCTGGTGGGCGCGGCCGCGGTGCCCCTCGCCGGCCGGTTCTGGGCCGCGCTCGAGTCGCCTTCTCCGGCCGCGCCCGAGGCTTCTTCTTCGGCAGCCACGATCGGGGGTCGTCGACGGAAGACACTCGCGCCGCCGGCGTGGAACGCGAGTTACTCGGGCTCGCGATTCTCTTATCTCGACGATCTGGCGGCCGCCCCATCCGGGATCGACGACGAGCACGTTGCCGTCCAGGGCCTCCAAGACGGTGGAGACGATGGCGCCACGCCGCCGTAGCCCGCCTCCTCCTCCAGCCAGGGTGCGGCTCCGCGGCCGCCGCCGAGGATGGGCGCTTGGCGTGGACCTCTTCCCCCGCGGCGAACTTCGCCACCACCGGTCATTGGAGTCTTCATCGACAAGGCTTTTCGGGCGAGGTCAGCGTCGAGCTCGGTGAAGGCGGCGGCGCCGGCGGCCGCGGCGGTGGGATTCTTGCCTTGCGATCCGCCATCCCCGCCTCTGGAAGCGGACGTGCAAATTCAAATTGGCATGCAGGGCGGGCCCACCGGCGCAGCGCATCTCGACCGCCCAGACCCCTGGGCGCATCTCCGTCGTCGATACGGATGTTTCTGGCTTCGTAACTACCCTCCGCCTCTAGCCTCGTCTCATCCAGCGCCGCCGCGACCTCCTGCCGCTGCGCCATCATCCTCCCGCCCGTCCGCGTCGCCACCAAGACACCTCGAGCCGTCCCCCGGAGATCGCCGCGCTCGCGCACGCACGGCATCCTCCACTCCTCCGTCCGGGGGTCGTCGCTCGTTCGCCGAAGTTGCGGCCTCCGCCTCGTCGTCGGTGATGGCGGGTGCTCCTCCGATGCGGCCTCAGCAGGGGATGGGATCCAGGGCGGGTGCGCCGCGTCCGCAGCAGCCAGCGGCTCCGCAGCCTCGCCAACAACTGTCGGCTGCTGCCCAGCCCCGTTCTCAGCCACCGACGACCGCGTCCAACGGGAGTTCAGGCATGGGACAGACCCTCCCCGCTAACTTCTTCCTTGGGGGGTCGTCGGCGGGGCCGGGAGCGGCGCCTCCGCCATTCTTGCCATTGCAGCGCCCGTCGATGCAATACGGGCCGCCGGCGTATATGCCGCTGGTACAACAACAGGTGCAATTCCAACCTCCGGCTTTGGCTCCTCGGTTCATCAACCGGGGTACCCGGTTTACCAGCAGCAGACCCAACAGGCTCCGGTGGCAGTGGGGCAGGGTGCTCCTCGCCCTAAGCGGAAGAAAAACAAAGCTAGGCAGCAGGGCAACCAGTTTCAGCAGTCGTTGCCGGGGGTGCAGCACCCGATGAGGCCTCCGATGATGCAGCAGGTTCCGTTTCAGCAGCCTGGGATGCAGCAGCAGTTTGCTCAGTCGTCGGCTGCCCCTCAGCTGGGTGGGGGCTTTCAGGGACAGCCTGCGGTGGCGCCACCTCCCATCCCGGGTGCGAGCGCTAGCACCACTGCTGTGGAGTCCGGTATGGCAGCAGTGGGTGATTCGTCGGATCTAGTTCCGTTGCAGCAGACAGAGTCCTCGACAGGGGGCAAGGGTAAAGCTAAGAAAGGCAACAAGTGTTTCAAGTGTGCGGCAGACTCTCATGTCACCAAAGCTTGTCCTATTAAGCACTATTGTCTAGTTTGTGACAATGCAGCGCATCCCACTATCAGGTGTCCGACGCTGCGGCTACCCAAGCCCACTTGTTTCACCTCGGGCGCTGGCATTCCGGAGTCGATGTTCGTGCAGTTTCCTGACAGTGTCTACAAGCCTCATCTGATTCCGTCGAGCTCGCCCACTGCACTGATTTCGATAGTGGGTGACCCGGTGCCCGCCGCTGCTATTCAGAGCCTGATTTCCAAGGTGTATTACTCGGCACAGTGGACGTGGGAGGCATTGCCCCATGGTGATAATGCTTTTCTCCTTGGATTTCCGTCGGCTGAGGATCTTCACAGGGTGGACGGAATTCAGCTGAATATTCCGTCCTTTAATTCTCAGGCCACTATTTCGGTTTGGAAGTCCAGTGATGATGCAGTTCCACTTAGAGTGCTTGAGAAGGTATGGGTTCATGTTCAGGGTGTTCCTTATGCTCTGAGACATTTTCTTGGCTTTTGGGCGGTGGGTACGCTCATAGGGACGACACTTGACGTGGATCTTGTCACCTACCGGAGTCGTGGCATTGTTTGCATTCTAGTGGGCCTGTTGGATTCGAAGGTGCTGGAAAAGCGCTCCGCTGATGATGGTCCGTATGTTGGAGCTTCGTGTGTGGTGAGACTCAAGGAGTATGGGTTCTATTTCAGTCGTGAGCCTGCGGATTTCGTTCCGGATCCCAACTTTGTACCCTTCTTTTGGCGCCATAAAAGCGACGACGCCGACGAGGAGGAGGGTAAGGAGCATGGCTTGGAGGCTCCTTTGGGTCAGGACAACCCCAATGGTTCCCTCTCCAACAACATGGACGTTGATGGTAGTACATCGTCCGAGACACCGAATGGTAACAAGTCCATTGCACCCGGTGATCACGTTGGTTCCGTGATGGCTATTACCCCGTACAATGCTTGTCCGAGTACTCCGAGAGGCCGGGAGATTGTGGAGATGATCCGACGTTTCCATGTCGAGGGTGGAGACGCTGCCACTTTTCGGCCGCCTCTTCCGGGTGGCAGTGCTGGTCTGGGAGCTGCAGTGAGCTGCACCGGCCCATGGCCGGCTGGCTGCAGTTGGGCTGCACCTGCGGCCGAGGGTGGACTGGGCCTCGGCGCCCCGGTCGCTGTCCCCGATCATGATGGGCGGGCGGATGCTTCAGCCGTGGCTAGGCTGGGCCGGGAGGAGGCTGCGACCACGACCTCGCCTCCTTCGGTCGCGCAGCTTGGGCCGCTTGCCCCTGGAGTGCTTGCGGCGACGGACTACGGTCCGGTTGCCGGTGGTGTTGCGCACGGCAGCGTCGGGTCGGTCTCCAAGGGGGCTTCTACCTCGCCGCAGCCCCCCATGGATGGACTGACCTCTGCTGCGGCATCGACGAGTGTGGTCTCGACTCCGACACAGACCCACTTGTCCCTCACGGCCCCGCCCGATGCTGTGGTGATGAATGGGATGACTGCTACTTCGCCCAAGTCGTCCCATGTCATTAGCACTATGGTGGTCACGCGTGCGAGGGGTGGCATCGGCACCCCATCCACTCCTCCGGCCCGTCGCAGCGATAGGTTCGGAGTGGATGTGCATGGTGGTTCCGTCAGATGAGGATTCCATGACGAGGGCCATGCGTCGTAAGGCGACGCGTAACTTGGACTTTTCTGGTATGGATTCCAACAAGAAATCTTTTCTTTCTTTTTCGCCGCATTCGATTCATTCAAAATTGAGTAGTGTAGGTTTTAATCTTGGTAATAGTCCTTCTCAAGTTCATGTTTCAACTAATGTCTTGAGACATATGGAATTTGACCGTCTCACGGTTAGTCCTAAGGTCTCGACTGGGTTGTCTGCCACCTACGATGATGAGGAAGAAGCGATTGCCACATCAGATGGTCAGCTTCTTTCTCATCTAATTGGTGAAGTGTTGGATGGTGGTTTGGATGACGACGGCTTGAGTTCATTGTATGAGCTAAAAGCATCCGGTCGGAAATCTAAATCTACTGCCAACAAGTCCCGGAAACGGACAAAGTTATCCAAATCCCCCACGGTTTCCCGATGAATGGCATGTTCAAAAATAGCAGAGGTCTTGGTGACTTGGCTAAACACTTGCACTTCGCTGATTGTATTCGGGACCATAATTTGGATTTCTTAGCTATTTCGGAGACGGGTAGACGTGAATTCCACAATCTCTCTTGAACCGACTGTCGGGCGGTATAGAGTTTGAGCGGTATTCGCGTCCTCCTCATGGACGCTCCGGTGGCATTTTACTTGGCGTCAGGACTGACACCATGGAAGTGTTGGATGTTACGGAAGGCAATTTTCATATCAAAATGCACATCCGAAATAAATCCGATAATTTCATTTGGAGTCTTGTCGCCGTGTATGGGCCGGCTCAGGAAGCATCCAAGACTTCTTTTCTCGTTGAAATGGTAAACCTGGCAAAAGATAACCCACACCCTATTCTCATTGGGGGGATTTCAACCTGCTACGGTTTCTGTTTGAGAAAAGTAAGGGTCGATTCGACAACCGTTGGCCTCTTTTGTTCAATGCAGTCATTGACAGCTTGAATTTGAGAAGATTACGATGGTGGGGAGACAGTTCACTTGGGCTAATTCCCTCCCTGAACCCACATACGAGAAACTAGACCGTGTACTGATGGATTCCGATTGGGAAGCTAGGTTCCCATTGGTGTCGGTACGGGCTCTAGAACGTATTGAGGGTTTGCCGGATCATGCTCCCATTCTATTGACCACTGGCGTTCCTAGACCGCAGTGTAAACCACGGTTCAAGTTTGATCTTGGTTGGTTACACCGCGAGGGCTTCCACGACATGGTCAAAAGAATTTGGGATTTACCGGTAGCGGGTGATACGCCTATCCAGCGGTGGAACAACAAGATACGTGCTTTACGTACTCACCTCGTTGGTTGGGCTCGTCATACTACTGGTTTACTTAAAAAAGAAAAGGTACGACTTTCCTCGATAATCGATGCTCTAGAAGCATTAGCAGAAGTTCAGTTACTATCCGCGCAAGAAATTGAGCTAAAGAGCCAATCAAATGCACAGATAGCGAAACTACTGCGAGAGGAGGAGTTAAAATGGTACCAACGTTCTAAAGCCAATTCATTCTAGAAGGGGACTCGAATACTCGCTATTTCCATAGTATTGGCAATGGCAGACACAGGAAAAAGCGAATTCATTCTCTGGTCCAGGATGAAGGAACGATTGAGGGCCATGAGCAACTAAAGTCGTATATTACTAATTACTACAAAGGCTTGTTCGGTGACCCAGAGGAGGGCAATTTCTCCTTGGATGAGTCCCGAACTGAGGATATACCCCAGGTTTCAGAGGAGGAAAATAGCCTACTTACTAAACCCTATTCAGAGGAGGAAGTGAGAAAGGCAGTTTTCCAAATGAAACATAATTCAGCTCCCGGTCCTGATGGCTTCCCTGCTGAGTTCTACCAGAACTTTTGGGATGTTATCAAGGCCGATTTGCTATAGTTGTTCGCGTGTCTTCACACTGGACAATTAGAGTTGTTCCGTCTCAATTTTGGTGAGATAATTTTGTTACCTAAGGTTAACGAGTCAGAAAGGATCCAACAGTTTAGACCTATATGCCTCCTTAACGTTAGTTTCAAAATTTTCACCAAAGTGGCTACGATTCGACTGAACACTGTGGCAGATCATGTGGTTCGACCGTCTCAGACGGCGTTTATGCAAGGTCGCAACATCCTTGATGGAGTCGTGGTCCTACATGAAACTGTCCATGAACCACATAGGAAAAAGTTGAACGGGGTAATTCTGAAAATTGATTTTGAGAAAGCTTATGATAAAGTGAAGTGGTCTTTCATCCAGCAAACCCTAAGGATGAAAGGTTTTTCCTCTGAGTGGCGTGCGTTAATTAATAGCTTTGTTTCCGGAGGAAGTGTAGCCATTAAGGTCAATGATGACACTGGCAAATACTTCCAAACGAAAAAAGGCCTCCGACAGGGTGACCCACTATCGCCATTACTATTTAATATAGTGGCGGATATGCTGGCTATCCTGATCGAACACGCTAAAACTGAGGGTCAATTGAAGGAGTAATTCCTCATCTTGTCGATGGTGGACTATCGATTCTTCAATATGCCGACGATACTATTCTTTTTATGGAGCATGATATCGAAAAAGCTCGAAACCTAAAGTTGATTTTATCAGCTTTCGAGCAACTTTCGGGTCTTAAGATAAATTTCCATAAAAGTGAATTGTTTTGTTTTGGTGAGGCCCAAGAGAACGCCGCCTTGTATGCTGAGCTTTTTGGCTGTGAGCAAGGTCAATTTCTATCAACTATTTGGGTATCCCGATTCACTATTGGAGACTTACAAATGCTGAATGGAAAAGGTGGAGGAAAGACTTCAATTACGTTTAAATAGCTGGAAAGGCAAACTCCTATCCCTGGGTGGAAGATTGGTTCTCATAAACTCGGTACTAACGAATATGGTACTGTATATGATTTCATTCTTCCAACTGCCTAAAGGTGTCTTAAAACGATTGGATTATTTCCGATCTAGATTCTTTTGGCAAGGGGATTGTGAGAAGAAAAAGTATCGACTGACTAAATGGAGTGTGGTTTACTGCCCTAAAGACCAAGGAGGGCTCGGAGTTCATGACCTTGAGGTCAAGAATAGAGCGCTGCTTGGTAAATGGCTATTTAAACTTCTTTCTGATGATGGAGTTTGGCAAACCCTTTAGGAGAAAATATGTCGGAAACCAAGCTGTTTCTCAGGTTCTTTGGAAACCTGGTGATTCACACTTCTGGGCAGGCCTTATGGCTACTAAGAAGTTCTTTTTTCCACATGGATCTTTCTCAATATGGATGGATCGAAATTCGTTTCTGGGAGGATATTTGGCTTGGCCCATCCACCCTCAAAGAACAATATCCGGCTCTATATTCTATTGTACGAAAAAAGTGAGACGATCGCGAAGGTGTTGGGTACTTTCCCACCAGATGTTTCGTTCAGAAGAAGTTTACTTGGAACAAGACAAGCATCTTGGAATGCTCTTCTCATCCGACTGGAGTCAATCCAACTGTCGGAAGGTCCAGATAAATTTTTATGGAATCTTACCAAGAATGGTAAATTCTCGGTGGATTCTATGTATAGAACACTAATTCTACCCGATATTCCAGTCGATAGTGCAAATAATAACAAACTTTGGAAGATGAAGAAACCACTAAAAACTAAAGTGTTTGTGTGGTATTTACGTCGAGGAGTAATTCTTACCAAAGATAACCTTGCCAAACGCAATTGGCACGGAAGTAAAAAGTGTGTTTTCTGTCAACACAACAAGACCATTACACATTTATTCTTTCAGTGCGAGTTTGCGAGGTCTATATGGTCAGCCATCCAGATAGGTTCTACCTTACATCCACCTAATTCTACACGCGAGTACGCCAAAGGCGTACTTTACTTTTATAGAAGGCAGAGTTATTTTACAAGATCATGTCCCAATCACAAACGAAAGGGGCAGAGGAAAACACTCCAAAAAAACACTCCAGAAACTCACTCAAGCTATCTCTCACGTAATAGCATCAAAGACTCCAGAAACTCCTCTCCTAGCTACCGTCCATGAGGCGAACTCATCATGGATTTTGTCTGTCAGAGCACCAACATCAAAC
Source organism: Poa pratensis (assembly GCA_947311845.1). Taxonomy (NCBI): domain Eukaryota; kingdom Viridiplantae; phylum Streptophyta; class Magnoliopsida; order Poales; family Poaceae; genus Poa; species Poa pratensis. The sequence continues at coordinate 25,081,699 of CAMZMU010000117.1, forward strand.
TGCTGGTTAGCATTGTTAAACACCCAGGCATTTCTATTCTTCCACAGCCTCCAGCAAGTGAGAATCACAAGGGCATCGAAATTCCGCCTAGTCTTCGGAGTAAAGCCTGTCCTAGAGCTAGTCCACCACTCCTGCAGATTGCCATTGTCCGGTGGACCCGACATGTTAATCCTGAGACGCCGAAAGACCTCATACCAGACCTGTCTGGCAAAACTGCACTGAGTGAAGAGATGCTCCACCCTGTCCTCCTCTTGCAAACAAACATAGCAGCTTGAAGATTGATCCTGCAGACCATGTCGAAACCTTCTCTCCGAAGTCCAAAGCCTGTGCTGCAGGGCGAGCCATATGAAGATCTTCATTTTGAGAGGTGCGCCATTCTTCCAAGTAGCATCAGCCATGGGCGCAACCTCATCCTCCATCACTAGCCTGTCATAAGTGGTCTTTGCCGAGTATATGCCATTTGGGGAGCAGGACCAGGTGAACTCATCTTCTGCCTCACTGTCTCTGTGATACGTCTCCAACGTATCCATAATTTCTGCTGTTCCATGCTTATATTATACCATTTGCTACATGTTTTATATACACTTCGTATCACTTTTATGCATTTTCTGGGACTAATCTATTAACAAGATGCCACAGTGCCAGTTCCCTGTTTTCTGCTGTTTTTGGTTTCAGAAAGTTACTTCTGGAAATATTCTCGGAATTGCACGAAACAAAAGGCCAGGTCACTATTTTTCCAGCACGTACACGGAGTCCGAAGGAGAGACGAAGAAGTGCCAGGAGGTGGCCAAACCACCAGGTGGCGCGGCTGGGCCCACAGCCGCGCCTGGAGGTGGTTTGGGCCCCTCGGGGGTCCGCCGACATCGCCCTTCGCCTATTTATTCCCCGAGATGCGAAAACCCTAAAACACCGAGCCTTTCATCCAGAACATATTCGCTGCCGCCGCCGTCGTCAACCCTAACTCGGGGGTTCCTGAAGCTCTTCCCGGCACCCTGCCGGAGAGGGGAATCATCACCGGAGGGCTCTACATCGCCATGCCCGCCTCCGGAGTGATGCGTGAGTAGTTCATCCTTGGACTATGGGTCCATAGCAGTAGCTAGATGGTTGTCTTCTCCACTTGTGCCATCATGTTTAGATCTTGTGAGCTGCCTATCATGATCAAGATCATCTTATTGTAATGCTACATGTTGTGTTTGCTGGGATCTGACTTATATTGATACCTATGTGGAGCTGAATATTATATTATCATGTCTATGTCATTTGTGATCTTGCATGCTCTCCGTTACTTGTTGAAGCCTTGGCCACGTGAATACTTGTAACTCCAAGAGGGGGTATTTATGCATGATAGTTGGGTTCAACCTCTATTTAACCTGGGATAGTGACAGCAAGTTCTAAGGTTGTAGATGTGTTGTTGCCACTAGGGGTAAAACAGCAATGCTTTATTCAAGGATGAATGTATTGTTTACATTACGCACATTACTTAATGCAATTGTCTGTTGCTTGCAACTTAATACTGGAAGGGGTACGGATGTTAACCGGAAAGTGGACTATTTAGGCATAGATGCATGCTGGATAGCGGTCTATGTACTTTGTCGTAATGCCCAAATGAATCTCATAGTAGACACCACAGCTCACACATGCATGTTATATGCACTTATCAATTGTCAATTGCCCAGCTGTAATTTGTTTACCCAGCATGTTAGTTATCTTATTGGAGAGACACCACTAGTGAACTGTGGACCCCGGTCCATTCTTTTACATCTGAAATACAATCTACTGCAATCATTGTTCTCTACTGTTTTATGCAAACAAACATCATCTTCCATTCGATACGTTTAACCCTTTGTTTTCAGCAAGCCGGTGAGATTGACAACCTCACTGTTAAGTTGGGGCAAAGTAGTTTGATTGTGCAGGTTCCACGTTGGCACCGGAATCCCTGGTGTTGCGCCGCACTACACTCCTCCACCAACATCTTCGAAGCAAACCTCGTTTTCCTACTGGTCCGATTAAACCTTGGTTTCATACTGAGGGAAAACTTACTGCTGCACTCATCATACCTTCCTCTTGGGGTTCCCAACTGACGTGTGACGTACAAGCAATTGTTTCTGGCACTATTAACCTAGAGCCACCAATAACGTTTTCTGGCGCCGTTGCCGGGGAAGTCGAGTTGCTTTGGATTCAGAAGATTTCTGTTTCCCCTTCGACGCAACATTTTCTGGCGCCGTTGCCGGGGAAACAGAATTGCTTCTGCAAGGGGAGTCTCTCACACCCAATCTCTTTACTTTGTTATTTGTCTTGCTTAGTTTATTTTTATTTTGTTTTGTTTGCTTTCTCTATATCAAAAACACAAAAAAATTAGTTACTTGTCTTGCCTAGTTTATTTTTATTTTGTTTTGTTTGCTTTCTTTATATCAAAAAACACAAAAAAATTAGTTACTTGTTTATTTCAGTTTTGTTTTGTTTCTTGTCACCATCATGTCTTGTTCCATGCCTGTTGCTATGTCACCTGAGGAATTGATCTTCACTTTTAAACAAGGTAGTGAGGAGAATTTTAAAGAAGCTTGGTCTAGAATTAATGATTCCTTTGGTAAAACTGATCCTAAAATGACTTTAAGTTTGCTTCTCACTAGCTTCTACTTTGGTCTAGCCCTTTGTTATAGATATGCTTTAGATGCTATTGTGGGAGGAGATTTCCTTCACTGTGATGGGGATCAAGCTTTTAATGCCATAAAAAAGTTGATTGCAACTTCTAGCTCAACTAATAAATTTGATTCGGCCCTTGTTAGCATCCATGCTAGATTAAACACTCTTGAGACACATATATCTTGTTTAAAGGATGGCTATAATCAAATTCGGGAATATTTTGACTATGTTCCAACAAATTTTGAACCTTCGATGTGGGTCCCTACAATAAAGGTTGCTATTTGTGGTGAAACCTTTTATGCTCGTTGTGATATTATGTCTGAGTTTTGCCTTATGCCTAAAAGCATTTATGAAACTTTGAATCTTTGGGGACTTGCTGAAGGAGGAGAAGGAATAACTCTTGCTGATAACTCTGTTATATTTCCCGAGGGGATAGCTGAGGGTGTGTTTACACCTTTCTTGGGAGAACGGTGTCCACTGATTATCTTGTTATTGAATGTGCAGGGACAGGACAAATTACACTTGGAAGATCTCTGCTCAAATTAATGGGAGCAACCATAGATGTGGGAAAAGGCACTCTGAATCTTACCTCCACACCAAGGAGCGGCCATGTATTCCCCAAACCAAAGAGTAAGTCTAAGGGTAAGAGAGGTAGGCGTATGGCCCTTGGTATTGATGTCAATGCTCCTCCACTTGACAACACTTGATTTTCACTTTCTGCGCCTAGCTGAAAGGCGTTAAAGAAAAGCGCTTATGGGAGACAACCCATCGTTTTTATTTGCTGTTATTTTTGTTTTCTTTGAGTCAAGGATTTTGTTACTTCTGTAGCAACTCCTTTGTATCTTTATTTTATCGCAATGTTGTGCCAAGTAAAGTTCTATATTGAAAGTTGATGCAAGATTTGGATTTCTGCGCAGTGACAGATTTTTAGCTGTCACGGATTTGAGCTTATCTCCCTGTAGAAAATTCAAAAAATTCTGAGAAAAATCACGCATATTCCTGAGATATGTACGCAACTTTCATTATTTTAGGCCAGATCCATCTGAGCAACTTAAGTGCCTCGAAAAAATTCGTCATTCCAGACTGTTCTGTTTTTGACAGATTCTGCCTTTTGTTTTGCATTCGCTCTTTTACTGTGTTTGTGTGGATTTCTTTGCTCCACAAAGCATTGGTGGCTGTAGCTAATGTCCAGAAGCTTTGGGATTGATTGTATCATTACAGAATATGAGAATTTTTGATTATGCACTAACCCTCTAATGAGAACTGTCTTGAGTTTGGTGTGAAGGAAGTTTTCAAGGATCAAGCGAGAAGGGTGATATTATGTGATCAAGAAGAGTGAAAAGCCTAAGCTTGGGGATGCCCCCGTGGTTCATCCCAACCATATTCAGAGAGACTCAAGCGTCTAAGCTTGGGGATGCCCAAGGCATCCCCTTCTTCATCAACAAACTTATCAGGTCATCTCTAGTGAAACTATATTTTAATTCTTTCACATCTTATGCGCTTTACTTGGAGCGTCTGTGTGTTTTTATTTTTGTTTTTGTTTGAATAAATTCGGATCCTAGCAATCCTTGTGTGGGAGAGAGACACGCTCCGCTTTTTCATGTGAATACTCATGTTCTTCACTTATATTTGTTGAGTATTCTTAACTAGCTACTGCAGTGCTTTTAGCTCCTGTTTTTCATGCATCTCTTCGAGCTGTTAGCACTTGTTTATAAATACTCTCTTGCTGCATTATATTATCATTTGGAGAGTTTATGTTTAAATAAATTATTGGTGTTTGTTTGGAAGAAAGAAAATGCTACATGTAGTAGTTGGTATTGGAAAAGACATATGCATTCTTGTAGATCATTGTCTTGTTTTGATTTGATGCTTTGCAATTGTTTTGAGCTCTCAAGTAGATCATGTTTAAGCTCTTGCATCATGTAGTTAAAGCCTAGTAGTGGAGAACTACCGTAGAGCTTGTTGAGACTTGGGATGCATATTTGTTCTCTCTAAGGTCTAGATATTTTCTGGTAAAATGTTTGAGCAACAAGGAAGACAGTGTAGAGTCTTATAATACTTGCAATATGTTTTTATGTGATTCTTGCTGTACCGGTTTATACTTGTGTTTGCTTCAAACAACCTTGCTAGCCTAAACTCTGTACTGAGAGGGAATGCTTCTCGTGCATCCAAAACTTGAGCCAAAACCCATGCCATTTGTGTCCACCATACCTACCTACTATGTGGTATTTCCTGCCATTCCAAGTAAATATTTCATGTGCTACCTTTAAACTATTCAAAACTTTATTACTCCTTATTTGTGTCAATGTTTTATAGCTCATGAGGAAGTATGTGGTGTTTTATCTTTCAATCTTGTCATTTACTTCTGACAGACTTTCACCAATGGACTAGTGGCATATACATCCGCTTATCCAATAATTTGCAAAAAGAGCTGGCAACGGGGTGCCCAGCCCCAATTAATTACAACTTTCATTAATAATTCTCTTCACATGTTTTGCCCTGATTTATCAGTAAGCAACTTAATTTTGCAATAGACACTCCTCCATGGTATGTGAATGTTGGAAGGCACCCGAGGATTCGGTTAGCCATGGCTTGTGTAAGCAAAAGGTTGGGAGGAGTGTCATCTATAAAGAAACTAAAATACATGTGTAAACAAAAGAGAAGAGGGATGATCTACCTTGCTGGTAGAATAACGTCCTTCATGGGAGCCGCTCTTTGAAAGTCTGGTTGACAAGGGGGTTAGAGTGCCCACTACCATTCGTTGACAACAACAAACACCTCTCAAATACTTATTTTGTGCTCTCTATATGCTTTCGAAAACTTAAAAAGCTCTAGCACATGATTTAATCCCTGCTTCCCTCTGCGAAGGGCCTATCTTTTACTTTATGTTGAGTCAGTTTACCTACTCCTTTCTATCTTAGAAGCAAACACTTGTGTCAACTTTGTGTGCATTGATTCTTACATATTTACTTATTGCACTTGTTATATTGCTTTATGTTGACAACTATCCATGAGATATACATGTTACAAGTTGAAAGCAATGCTGAAACTTAATCATCCTTTGTGTTGCTTCAATGCCTTTTACTTTGAATCTATTGCTTTATGAGTTACCTCTTATGCAAAACTTTTTGATGCTTGTCTTGAAAGTACTATTCATGAAAAGTTTTTGCTTATATGATTCATTGTTTACTCTTTATCTATTTGTTAGCAAACTATAGATCATTGCTTTGAGTCACTTCATTCATGACATGAGCCTTGCAATATATTGATCAAGATTGTGTGAAAGCATGTCTCCTCAGAAATTATTTGTTGTTATCGTTTTACCTACTCGAGGACGAGTAGAACTAAGCTTGGGGATGCTTGATACGTCTCCAACGTATCCATAATTTCTGCTGTTCCATGCTTATATTATACCATTTGCTACATGTTTTATATACACTTCGTATCACTTTTATGCATTTTCTGGGACTAACCTATTAACAAGATGCCACAGTGCCAGTTCCCTGTTTTCTGCTGTTTTTGGTTTCAGAAAGTTACTTCTGGAAATATTCTCGGAATTGCACGAAACAAAAGGCCAGTCCCTATTTTTCCAGCACGTACACGGAGTCCGAAGGAGAGACGAAGAGGCCACGAGGTGGCCAAACCACCAGGTGGCGCGGCTGGGCCCAGCCGCGCCTGGTGGTTTGGGCCCCTCGGGGGTCCGCCGACATCGCCCCTTCGCCTATTTATTCCCCGAGACGCGAAAACCCTAAAACACCGAGCCTTTCATCCAGAACATATTCGCTGCCGCCGCCGTCGTCAACCCTAACTCGGGGGGTTCTGAAGCTCTTCCCGGCACCCTGCCGGAGAGGGGAATCATCACCGGAGGGCTCTACATCGCCATGCCCGCCTCCGGAGTGATGCGTGAGTAGTTCATCCTTGGACTATGGGTCCATAGCAGTAGCTAGATGGTTGTCTTCTCCACTTGTGCCATCATGTTTAGATCTTGTGAGCTGCCTATCATGATCAAGATCATCTTATTGTAATGCTACATGTTGTGTTTGCTGGGATCTGACTTATATTGATACCTATGTGGAGCTGAATATTATATTATCATGTCTATGTCATTTGTGATCTTGCATGCTCTCCGTTACTTGTTGAAGCCTTGGCCACGTGAATACTTGTAACTCCAAGAGGGGGTATTTATGCATGATAGTTGGGTTCAACCTCTATTTAACCTGGGATAGTGACAGCAAGTTCTAAGGTTGTAGATGTGTTGTTGCCACTAGGGGTAAAACAGCAATGCTTTATTCAAGGATGAATGTATTGTTTACATTACGCACATTACTTAATGCAATTGTCTGTTGCTTGCAACTTAATACTGGAAGGGGTACGGATGTTAACCGGAAAGTGGACTATTTAGGCATAGATGCATGCTGGATAGCGGTCTATGTACTTTGTCGTAATGCCCAAATGAATCTCATAGTAGACACCACAGCTCACACATGCATGTTATATGCACTTATCAATTGTCAATTGCCCAGCTGTAATTTGTTTACCCAGCATGTTAGTTATCTTATTGGAGAGACACCACTAGTGAACTGTGGACCCCGGTCCATTCTTTTACATCTGAAATACAATCTACTGCAATCATTGTTCTCTACTGTTTTATGCAAACAAACATCATCTTCCATTCGATACGTTTAACCCTTTGTTTTCAGCAAGCCGGTGAGATTGACAACCTCACTGTTAAGTTGGGGCAAAGTAATTTGATTGTGTTGTGCAGGTTCCACGTTGGCACCGGAATCCCTGGTGTTGCGCCGCACTACACTCCTCCACCAACACCTTCGAAGCAAACCTCGTTTTCCTACTGGTCGATTAAACCTTGGTTTCATACTGAGGGAAAACTTACTGCTGCACTCATCATACCTTCCTCTTGGGGTTCCCAACTGACGTGTGACGTACAAGCAATTGTTTCTGGCACTATTAACCTAGAGCCACCAACAACGTTTTCTGGCGCCGTTGCCGGGGAAGTCGAGTTGCTTTGGATTCAGAAGATTTCTGTTTCCCCTTCGACGCAACGTTTTCTGGCGCCGTTGCCGGGAAAACAGAATTGCTTCTGCAAGGGGAGTCTCTCACACCCAATCTCTTTACTTTGTTATTTGTCTTGCTTAGTTTATTTTTATTTTGTTTTGTTTGCTTTCTCTATATCAAAAACACAAAAAAATTAGTTACTTGTCTTGCCTAGTTTATTTTTATTTTGTTTTGTCCAGGCCACAAGGCAGAGACCTCCATTTGCTTTTTTCTCACCAGCCCAGAAAAAGCCCCGCATCCATTTATATATTTCCTCCAGAGCCCAAAGAGGGGCTTCCGCAATGATCATCGTGTGGATGGGTTTGGCGGCAATGACGGAGTTGATCAGGGTTAGCCTTCCATCTCGGGCAATCAGACCACGCTGCCATGGCGGGATGCATTCCGTGAACCGATCAATAGCTGGCTGCCATTCCGCCTTAGTTAGAGGCCTCAAAGCTAACTGCAGCCCAAGATACTTGATTGGAAAATTCTGTATAGGGCACTGTAGTCTATCCGACACCAGCCTTGTGTCATCCTCTGCCCCTCTAATCAGAGTAGCAGAGGATTTGCTATAGTTAATATGCAGACCAGACGCTCTCCAAAAATGCTCAGCATCTCTCTGACAGCCACCAAATCATCTGTGCTGGGTTTAAGAAAAAGCACCACATCATCAGCGTAGATAGATATCCGTTGCTTTGGTCCACATCCTCCAATGTTAGCAAGCAGATTCTGTTGCACAGCCCAAGCAACCATGGCTGTAAGCACCTCCATGCCACAGACGAAGAGAACTGGCGAGAGGGGATCTCCTTGGCGCAAACCCCTAGCATGCCAAATCCTTCTGCCGGGAACTCCATTCACCAGAACCTCAGTGCTAGCAGTGCGCATTAGAATAGCCAGCCAAGATAAACAAAGCTCACTGAAGCCTAGTTGTCGAAGGACCTCAAAGAGGAAAGCCCAGGAAATTGAGTCAAAAGCTCTCGAAATATCAAGCTTCAGAAGTACACCTTTTTCTCTGCGTGTATTGATCTTTCGAGCCAGCTGACGAACCAGCATAAAATTGTCATGCAGGCTTCTTTTCTTAATGAAAGCAGATTGATTAGTGCTGACTAGGAGATCCATTTTGGTCCTGAGTCTCGTTGCAATTATCTTGGAGAAGAGCTTGGCAAAACTGTGTATTAGACTAATGGGTCTGTAGTCTCCAATCTCGAGAGCATCTGGTTTTTTTGGGATGAGGGTGATGAGAGCCCTATTTAGTTTTTCGAAACCCCTGCCATCGCCAACATATAGCTTATACAGAGCAGCCATTACATCCCTCTTGATCCACTGCCAAGCCTTTTGGTAGAAAGCCCCACTGAATCCATCCGGACCCGGAGCACGATCCGTGGCCGATCCGTGGCATCTCCTTGATGACTGACCAAACCTCTTCCTCTATGAAGAAATCATCCAAACCCTCGAGATCTTGTGGCTGGAGTCCGAGTGCAGGTAGGTTCAGAGTGATATCTCTAGTGCTAACCGAACCCAGCAAGCCTTTGTAGGCCTCGAAAAAAGCTTCCTCCTTTCCTAACAGGTCTGTGCACAACTGCCCATTGACTCTAACTGCAGGAATGAAATTCTTCTGCCTTCTTCCATTAGCAACTGCATGAAAAAGCTTCGAGTTGCCATCTCCCTCCTTCAACCACCGTAATCGAGAGCGCTGCCTAGCCATGGTTCTCTCGAGGGAAGAGAGACTAAGTACCAGGCCTTTCAAGGTACGCCTAAGCCATAATTCCTCAGGGGAGAGCACTCTGGTGTCCATAGCAGCATCGAGCTTGTGGATAATGATGTTTGCCATTGCCAGTTTCAGCTTGATGTTACCGATAGTTCTTTGACTCCAGGCTTGTAGGTGTGACACCATGTTGCGGAGCAGCTCATTGAGCCTCTTGAATGGGTCAGTAATGTCTGGGTTACACTGCCATCCCTCCTGCACCGCTGCTTCGAAACCCTCCAGCCTTGTCCAGAAGTTCTCAAACCTGAATCTCCTTTTCGGGCGATGTCCGACATTTAGAGACAAGTGCAGCGGCGTGTGATCCGAGACCGAGGAGGACAGGGCCTGAAGAATTGCATCAGGGTGAAGCAAGTCCCAGTCCACCAAAATCAGGGCTCTGTCAATCATGGACATGGTGGGCACACTCCTTTCATTGCTCCAAGTGAACCTCCTGCCGTGCAAGTATACCTCCTTCAATTCCTGCGCAGCAACAAAAGATCTGAACCGTGCCATGTTGGTTCTGTCTAGGTTTTGGTTGTTCTTCTCTGCAGCTCTCAGAATCATGTTGAAGTCACCAATGACAAGCCACGGCCCTGGGCATATCATGCGCCTCTTAGACAATTCCTGTAGGAATTGGATCTTCTCCTCCGAGGTTTGTGGTCCGTAAACCACTGTGATCCACCAGGTTGCGCTATCCCTGGAGTGAACTTCTGCATTAAGAGAATACGAGTCGAAAGTTACATTCTGAATATCAAGCACAGAGGAATCCCAGGCCAGCAGGATGCCACCCCTGGTTCCGATCGCCGGCAAGTACGAAAAACCATCAAAAGATGGCCCAAGGCATTGCATAACCACAAATTGGTCAATTACACTCAATTTTGTCTCCTGCAGACACACCAAGCTAGCATGGATAGTAGCTATGAACTCACGCACTGCATCTCTTCTCCTAGGGTCATTAAGCCCCCTAACATTCCAGCTAAGAATTTCTAACACTAGATCCTTAGGAAACTAGAAGAAACTCCACTCCACACCTAGCTGAAGCTCTCACTGGACGCTGACGCTAATCTGGCTCTGGCACTCCTTGAAAAGATCGCTACGAGAGGGCACGGTTTTGCCAAAAACCATGGCAATCGCCTGCAGGTGTGGCTCCTTGAGGGGAGAATCAAAGAGCTGGCGGAACTCACTTAGGGTGTCGTCGTTGACCTCCAGATCGGTTGGGGCAATGCCCAGCGCCTTTAGAAGTGCTGTCTCAGCCGACGTGACCCGCTTGGCAGCTGCGGGCGGCGGCGGCGGCTTGCTGCCCGAGGCTCGCGTGATTCGCCGAGGGGTGAACGGTTCAGCCTCTGGCCTGAGGCGAGAGGACTCAATCTCTCGTAACAAAGGTGGGGCGAGGGTTTTGAGAATGTTGGAGCAGAAGGTCTTCATCTTGGCAATGGCGGCCGCCTCCGCCGGCGTCATGCCACCCAGATCTTGTTCACCCGCTCATCCTGATCCGGTGACTGCGGGTCCCGTCCCACCGGCTCGGTCAACGGTGGTGCGGACTGGGGTCCCTCCTGGGCAGGCAGGGCCTGACCCTGATGGGCTTCATGGGCCGAAGCTGTGGCGGATCCCTCAAGGCCCAACTCTTGTGATCCATCAGAGAGGGAAACAGTGAAAAAAACTCCTCTCGCACCCTCCTGAGCCACCCTGGGCGCCGTCGTGGTGGTGTCAGTCCAAGACTGGCCAGCCCCCACAGAAGTGTCCAAACTGACCAGGCCGTCGCCAGAGCAGGGGACAGATCCGCTTTGTAAAGCAGTCTGCGGTGCAACGGATCCGAGGCGACCATCTTCTTTTTCTCCAGTGTGTGCCGCTTCCTCGTTGGCCGTCTCAGAATCGACTGCAGGAGTTGGCAGCTGGACAGAGGCAGCCGGGCGCGCCAAAATTTGAACTTGTGGCACAACCCTCTCATGCAACTCCACGTCACCTTGACTCGGTCTTCTCTCCTCTTCAAACGTCGGGGTAACGACAACCGAGGGCCCACGAGGGCCAGAAGCTGCCGCGTAGTGGCGGGCCCGTGCTCGTCACCAGCATGGCGCGAAGGAACGGCCACCGTGACCGTACGCTCCGTACGAGCCACGTGGACACTCCTACCGCCATCCATCGGCGGCAACAGCCAATCCGACGGCTGGGAGGCCGCCTGCCTGTAGGATCTCTGACCGCCGCCCGCCGGCGAGCCGCCGCCAGCGCGCCCGCGGCTATCAAGCACGCCGCGCTGCCAAGGGAGGTGGCGCGATGAGCGGCCTCCGTTGCCGGTACTCGGGGGCTGGGAAGACCTCTCGACGAGCCGTGGTAAAGCCAACCCTCCGCCGCCGTGATATCTTCTTCCAAACGATCGATGTGGATGAGGACCCTGTATTTCATCAGCTCCAGCTCGTCCCGACGGCGCTCCGCCGCCGGGTTTCCTTCCTGCTCCGGTTCAGGGATGGCAAGCGTCCGTGCCGGTGGGATGGCAGACGGCTCACTAGTCCATGCCGACAGACGGAACAAGGCCAGGTCGTCCCGGGAACGCGTACGAGCGTCGAACTCCTCGACGACGCACGACGTACCCAGCAACTCCCTCGCCGTCTCATGGTCCCAAGCGTGCGGCGGAACTCCTTCCAGCACCAGATCCACCTTGGTGCGCATGGTTTCTTTGGTGGCCTGCGCAAGCCGAGTCCAAGGGCGAAAACGCAGGGTGCTGCCCCGATGCGTGATGAGCGGCCTGGCCATGACCGCATCGTGAAGCTCTCTCGTGGACAAGATGAGGAGGAAGTCCTCCGACTGGTAGATATGTACCGAGCACCCGTCGAGCGGAACGTCCCTGTGCTGATAGAGCGCCTCACGCACCAGCTCGCCGGAGATCGGAGCCCGGTTGCCGCTCACCGTCACGAGCAGCGCATGGCGAAGACGGTGCTCCAGCGCGTTGATGTTAGCAGACCGTCGCACGATGCAGAGCGGGGCCTCGGGCGGGTCGAGGGGAGCAGCAGCGAGCGTCGGCCAGGAGGCCACGTCCGCGTACGTGGGTGGGGGGGGGCGGCGGCGGTGACGGTGAAGATGGCGGTGGTGAAGGAACGCGGAGACGGCGACGCGGGTGGCTCGGGTCGCCGATGCCTTGGCCGGCCAAAGGCCGCTTGTGAGCCGCACGACGGGCCGCCATGTCAAGGGCACGACGCCGGAGCTCGTCCTCCGACGAAGGGTTCCGGGGCCGCTCGCAGTCCTTGGCCTCATGCTCCTCCAAGCCGCAACGGAGACAGACCACCTTGTTCGTGCACTCGTTCTTGGCGTGCCCAGGCTGACAGCACTTAAAGCAAAGGCCTTCCATTTCCAGCGCCACGATCCGTCGCGTGGAGGGGCCGGCCTCCGCCTGGCGCTCCTTGCGACGCCGCCACATGGATCTTCTGGACGGCCTGGGCTGGAGCCACTCCAGCCTATCCTGGACGCCCAGCACCGGCGCCACACCCGAGTTCACATCCGGGCTGGCCGGCGTCGAGGACGACGAAGAGGCTGAGAGCCCAAGGCCCGAGACCACCGGCTGTTCGTCACTCCGACGGGAAGCCGAGGCCGCGGACGGAGGGCTCGAGGACGACCGCGCCTGCCACTGCAGACCACGGCCAGGTGGCTGCCGACTCCCAGCAGAGGGGGGGGAACGACCAGCCATGGGGGGGAGGAAGGAAAGGGGTGGGAACCGCCGGCAGGGGAAGGGGAGGCCGCTGGAGCCGGGCGACGGCGGGGGGGGGGGGGCGGGTTGGAGGAGAGCCTACCTACCTACCTCGTGAATTTCAGCTAGAACTTTTCATTTTGCATCACCTAATTCTGTTGCTAACATTTTTGGCAACTGGTTAAATGGAGTGGATCCTAGGTTCAAACTATTCAGTAGGGTGGGCGCGATTGCAGTTATTTGGTCGCTATGGCTATGTAGAAATGACAAGGTTTTTAATGATAAAAATGCTTCCCTTATGCAGGTTATTTACCGGTGTACAGCGACGCTACGAGCATGGTCATCCCTGCAGCGTGTGGAGCACCGAGACTTATTTTTGGAGGTGGCATCGAGACTGGAGGCTGCGGCCAGGGAGTTACTCTTCCGGCATGGGTGGCAACATAGAGTCCGGATAGACCTATCAGTATCTTAGGCGGATCTACAATTTCTCATTCTGATATGTAATTCGCATTTTTACTTTTTGGTTACCGACTGGTGTGATGGTGAACTGGTGGCTGTGTGCATCTTAGCTATGCAGAGGCCGGGTGTAATGCTTAAACCTTTTAAGTAATAAAAACCCTTTATCTAAAAAAAAATGCACGCAGACGGTTATATGTACGGCACTGTCGACGTCGCAGTAGTTTTTTTTAATCTTCGGGCTGTTCGTCGTTGTTCTTAATTTATACTTATCAAACAATGGCAACAGCTGCATGCGTCTTTCAATAGTAGATTTTTCTTACTTCCTATGGTGATGCAATGTTAGTATGGAACTCCGTAACTAAAACAAACAAAATATTTGTCAAATTCGCTAGAGCTTTGCGTTTGAGATGGCCATGGCTCCATTGGAGGGGCCCCAACAAGATTTGGGCGGGGTCAAGTAACCCATGTACAAAAGAAGATATGGACCTCTTCTATGCATCCACAACCATCACGGTGGGTAATGGGAGGAAAACATCCTTTTGGGAGGCCCCTTGGCTTGAGGGTGAAAAGCCTAGAAACATTGCCCTGCTAATTTTTGACATATCCTCCAAGAAAAAGTGGACCATCTACCAAGCCCTCCTCAACAATGCTTGGATTGGGAAAATTGCCATGAACGAAGACTTCTCCATCCACCATGTGCGCCAATATGTTGATCTTTGGGTCAAGCTCCAAAACGTGAATCTTGAAGACAACATTGAGGACACTATTGTGTGGAACCTTTTCGCAAATGGTGAATACTCGGCTAAGACGGCCTACAAGGCGCAATTCTTTGGAGCTCACTCCACCGATATGAAGACCTTGATTTGGAAAGCTTGGGCGCCTCCCAAAACGAAGTTTTTCGCTTGGCTTGCTCTCCAAACCCGCCTTTGGACAGCGGATCGTTTGGCGCGCCGTGGTTGGCCAAATTGTGGCCTTTGCCCGCTTTGCAAGAGGACTCCCGAGACGGCCTCCCACCTCTTCGTCCATTGTCGCTTCACCACTAGGATTTGGAGTTCCTTGAAAGATTGGCTTGGGCTACCTCATCTTGACCTCTCGCTTTGGCCGACACTCTCCCTCACGGAATGGTGGCGCCACATGTCCGGTGCCGGAATGATAAACCGCAAAGCAATGAATTCCCTTGTCCTACTCACCTCTTGGGAAATTTGGAACGAGCGGAATGCTCGGCTGTTCCGCAACAAGCAAGCCTCGTCTATCGACATTCTCGCTAAGATCAAGCATGAAGCGAAGTTGTGGGTGCTCGCGGGGGCAAAACGCCTTGGAGAATTAATGCCGGGAGAGTAATCTGTTTGTAATACTTATTTTTGGTGTTGTTTGTTTGACTATATTGTCCCAACTCTCTCTTAATAAATGAAATGGGGCAAAAGATTTGCCCCTTGTTACTAAAAAATATATATTTGTCAACAAAACTGCAATTGGGAGCTGGAGATATACAGGGCAACAAGAAAACTGTACTTCAGAACAGTGGGATGGTTAGTTCATTTAGCCCAAAGAAACTAGCATCCACTTGCAGCTATGTCGAAAGCGAAAACTAGCATCCACGGAAACACCCTCCTGACTGGTCCATATCCACTTGACTCTGACTGATCTTGGGTCTTACCGCAGAGTGGTCAAAATGCTAGCTTTCCAAGGAAACTAGGTGCTGCTGCCTTCACCGATGCAAGTTCCGTCCATCTTGTAGAGAGATACGCCACCATTTTGGGCGTGATGTTCTTGATCGAGCTTCACTTCACAAGCTTTCAATGGGAGCAACTCCCACTTGCTGTATCTTGACACCGGCCGTAGTTCCCCATACATTACAATTGCTTCAGTGCCGTCGGTATGCTAAAGAAAAATTACGTGTGTGTGTAAACATGTTATATAGATATATGTAGAGTTTTGCTAGAAAATAAGTTCTATTGTGTATCCTACACAAAAATTATGGCTCTAAAAGAGAGAAAAACAACTATTTTTCTTTCAACATTTGTCTTTTTAATAACAGGTTCGCAATAAAAAAAAAAAAGGCAAAATACGAATAAACAAGAAGAAAATTGTAGATCGTCTGTGGTGAGGGAGTGTCAATCGATAGATCACACTGCCACTCATGT
This sequence comes from Poa pratensis, assembly GCA_947311845.1. Classification (NCBI taxonomy): domain Eukaryota; kingdom Viridiplantae; phylum Streptophyta; class Magnoliopsida; order Poales; family Poaceae; genus Poa; species Poa pratensis. The sequence goes on from CAMZMU010000117.1 coordinate 25,097,417, forward strand.
TGGGTAAAAAATATCCCTCCCCATATTTTTCAACCGTGTAGACATTTCCATAAACAGGTATCGATTCTCCACATGTTCTAGACGTGACAATGAACGAACAAACTTGTACTCTGATAGATGACATGCATAAGAGAGAGAAAATTATCGTTGAAAAAACCTTGTCATTTCTACATAGCCTCAATGACCAAATAACGATAAGCATTCACATCCTAATAATAATTTTAAACTTGTGATCAATACCGTGTAACCAGTTGCCGAATATGTTTGCAAAACTAGGTGGCGGATACAAATTAGAATTATTTGGCTGACTAACCATACAGAACAAGCGAATTTGCACTGGAAAAATAAGTGATTGATCGTCTCATCATGATGACATAACTGGCATTTTCTCTTCGATGCTAGTTGTGTTTTCAAGTTTATCTTTGGTATGGATTTCACCTTTGCGAAATGCCATGCAATTTTCAAATTTTAGCGCTATATACATAGAATGTACTGATAATTTTCCGTTCTGACATAGCTTCCATCGAAATTCACCAGTATCTTGCGACAACTAGGCCAAAGCCAACTTCCCAATTAAGGCATTTCATGCCGCATACCTATACCAATTAGATCTCGTCTTAACTTCAAGATATTTAGTTGTAAAATTTAAACATGTTTTAATAAAATAGGACAAGTAGAAATCCGAATCGACTCGGAAGATTAAAACATCTATTTTTTATGAGTGATGGAAATGATGCACCGCATCAAACCGAACAAGACAATATCCACCGGTAATTCAATAAATGGTTAAGAAAATTGAAATTTGGATGCCTCTTAGGTGGGGTGTGTTTTATGAGACAACTCGTTGTTCGAATGGAAACACTTTTAACATGAAATTAATTTGGAAACGAATAGACGTGTGCAAAGTAACTACAAAACTAAGGTATCAAAAGTGTTATGGCAGGGGCCAAAACTGAGCGGCGATGATCTACGGAATATGGATATTATCGCAAAAATGGATCCGTATAGACGTGTGCAAAGTTACCAAAAAAACTAAGGTATCAAAAGGTATCAATAGTATCGAATATAGTAAGAAAGCTATTTAACGAAAATCCTGATAAGTGGTAGAAAAAGAACATTTTGTGAAATTACCTTTGTAGCGTGACAAAAATACCGCCAAAAAATAATTAATGAGAATCCAGCAAAAATTAATTTTATTTATTTTATAGAAATCAAAATAAATGGTTCCGAATTACAAAATCTATACCTTTTATAAAGCAAAACTCCACTAACATATATTAATTATTTTCTATCTCAATCCACATTATTCAATCTCTTAGCTAACCAAATGTTCATGTCATCTCAGTAATATTCATTAAAGCCAATATTTTCTTGCATGCAACATATCTACGTCATCTACTTTTCATCCATCCAATTGTCCATGTCACCAATTTTTAATCATCAAATACAAAAAAAAAACATCAATTAAATTTAGCCTTTCGACAATTTGATCAATTGAATCTTTCCATATTTATATAAAATTCATATTTCATGATTATTATATGCCTTTATTTTCACAATGAAATTCTTACCGCTGCAAGTGTGGGGTATCTTTTTAGTTCTATATATTTGGGCTTCCTCCAGGAAGATGAAAAGTCAGTAGACGACCACATTAAGAATGTGTACAGGAGGCTCACCTGCAGGGAACGATGGAACTGCTCGTGTGCACCTTTTTTTTCTTTGAGACAAGCTGGTGTGCACCTAGTTGAGCTGATTTTCGTGCGGCCCAACAGAGAAAAAAAAACAGAAAAGGAAAAAAAGAGTGCTGGACTAGAAATTAGCCCAATTCTGAACTAGAAAATAAAAAGGGCAGATGGACTGGTTGGTTAGTCGCTGCCCGGACTCGGCTGGGTTGGCCCAATTTGGGCCAGCTCACTTTTTTTTTTTAATTTTCCTATTATCGATCTATTTATACTTGTTATAAAGTAAAACCCCACTTCAAGTCATTTACGATTTTTCTATCTTAACATGCAAACTATCCACATCACCCACTATTTTCACCAAGCAATTTTCCATGTCATCCCACTAATATTCATTAATGAAAATATTTTTTGCATGAAACCTATCCACATCATCTACTTTTCATTCATACAATTGTCCACGTCACTTTTTCAATCTTCAAGTACAAAAAAATCAAATCAATTAACTTTAGCCTTTCGACAATTGTGATACGCTGCATACTTTTCTAAAATATTCATATTCCATGAGTATTATATCCTTTTATTTGCAAAATTTTTTTTAAGATTCCTGTTGCAACGCGCAGGGTATGTTTCTAGTTTTTAGGGATTATATTGGCTCAAAACATGTCAAATAAACTCTAAAAAATATAAATTCCAAATAGGTATATTCCGACTTAGGGAACCCATTTTAGTCCAAAAACAAAATGGAGCATGCACTCTGGCCTTATATGGCTATTTCCAAAAATTGTGTAGGTTCTAAACCAATTAGCCCCAAATATAGAAAAAAAATCTGAAAATAGTGTTTCAATATGGCCACAATAAAATCGTTTTATTCTGAAAAATATATTTTGTAAAAGCATTTTATGCAGAAGACCATGCAAGATCATTTACATTATTTCAATCCTACAGGGTTTATGTAGCCCAAAAGTATTTCTAAAGCTATATTCGTTAATACAATGTACTCTCTCCAATCCAGAAAAAGTGTCGTGAGATTTCAGCTGACCACGTACAACTAATACATATAAGCTGTGGCACTTAAATGGGATCGGAGGCAGTATAATATTACCACATATAATTTTATGTTTGTAAATGTCATTTTATTTTCGACCCTCTTGGAAATTCTAACCACTGTAGTAAAATACATAGAGGCTTTAAAATTTAACCAATGGTTTGAAGAGCCAACTGGGATATAATAGAATATTCACCCACCGTATATGGGAAAGTCATTTTATTCCCCTCCTAAATAATTCATGTTTGGTTGGACCGATATTTTTAAACCTCACTCAAGTTAAAATGGTATAAATTAAAGTAAATACAAGTAAATTGAGTTTGTATAAAATTTCCATAACAAAGATTAATAATCTAGATAGTCTTGTTAATCAACTATTCTTTACAACAAGGTTGGAAAAAGTTGAAACAAATCCCCAAAAGGTTTTTATTACTTATCCAAAAAAAATCAACAAATATAAACAAGTCAATCATCTTTTTAATTTATCTTACATTCCAAAATTCAGAATTTTTCTGATTTTACAAAGAGTAAATTTTGGTATACTTAGAACGCCTTTTTAGTATGACGCATATTCTGTCGTAACACATACTCACAAATCACGTAGCAACCATTTTTCACTCTAATTCAAATATGTTGTTTCTCGGTAGTCCTCGCATCTCTGTGGATAATCGAACACACAATTCAGACATTCAAATACATAGTTTAAGCACAAATCATAACTAAAACAACATTGTTTGGCGACAAAACAAGTTCATAATAAAAACACCCTGATCTGATTACTTATGATTCTTCGCGGTGCTTGTGGTGGTGCGGGAGGCGAGGGGCGGGGGAGGGGCCGGGGTGGGGGTGGGGGTGGGGGGCGGGGGAGTGGGGAAATTTTTGGGGTACACTCGAAAGAAATTTATCTAGGGATGGGACGGGTTGAGTATCTATTAGACCCTTTGTTCGCTCCCCTAACTAAAAAATAGTTTTTTTTTGGAATGGCCATTTGTTAGTGTAAGCTAGAGTTGTTCTTGCTAGCTAAATATACCTTTTATAGGACGTCATAACTATGACTAAAAAAACTCCCTTTGTTTCTAGATATAAGGTGTATTAGCCTTTGAGGAAAAAATCCAAAATGTAGGGAGTACTGCTTTCCATCTCTCGTCTGAACATTTTCTTAGAGATTTGACTATGTTATCTTATCTCATGCAAACTTCCCCTTTTCCCACGTCAATTAGGAAGATCTAATTTTGTCCCAAACTGGTGTAATTTTTCCTCCAGGAGCATTCTTTAATTTTTGTGCCAAAAACTATACACCTTACATATAGGAACGGTTGGAGTATTAAAATTCCGAGCTTCATGGTAACCATACCTTTTCTCGGGAGTAAAGAATGACTTTAAATTATCATAAAACTTGAGACAAGGATAGTTCTCTAATTTCCTTGGCATTAATCAACCTAAAGCCATTAGTATTGCTAGACGCCATGGATCAAGAAAGTTTCCTAAGGACTAACTTGCTCTCTATTTTGGAGAAGAAAAAAATTATATCCACTCAAACCTAGTTAGAATTCATTTCTTTTCTTGTGATTGAAAACACTTTCTTGATCCAAATTAATATAGATATTTTAATCCTATTGGATTTGTGATCACATGACACTCTTTATATGGTGTTTATTTCTGCCTTTTGGGAATCATGCGAATCAAAAAGGCCCTTACTTCTATGTCACATTGTTCTCCGGTTTACGAGTTTTCACAAACCAATAACTAGAGAATTTTTTGAATTTCTACACTGACAGCCAAACATCGTACTCGTAGAGGCGCAGACTGCTGCTCCGCACCATGCAAGCTTTGTTTACCAGGCTATGACCGATCACAAAGCAGAGTATGCAGGTGAGTATGAGTACTCTGTTATTAGTTTGGATTTTGGTGCTACCGGAAGATGATCTGACGAAGAAGGAAGCGGGATTCGCACGAAACAAGACATTGACGCGTTTCCAAACAGTCCTCCCTGAACTAAGCTCGGAAACTACCTTCAAGCCTTCAACTCTCACAAATATTACTGGTTGCTGTGTTCTTAGCTTCTTTTCGTTCTAGATGAGTCTCCAGGAGGGCCAAACCACATAGAGAATGTGCAGAGGTTGCATGGGCGCTCTACGGTTGCCAAGTCATTTCTTTGCTTCAGGAAGACGCTTAAGCACCCTGAGTTTGATCTCGCTTCTGTAACATTAAACTAACCAAGCCTGGTGCAGGCGGCAGGCCATGGACTTCACATGCATGTGGTCAAACATCAGACTAGCTTTTCTATCGTTGTTTGGTGCGCCTTTACACGATAAACAAAGATAAGATACCTAATCTTGGATGAGAAGGTAGTGGCATAATCTTAACATTGCATGCCAATGAGACGTAGGTCAGAGGTTACAAAACTGCAGCCACTTGTCGTCCGGGTGTCCTCCGGTGATGGCAACTCGTGAACTGTAATGTAAGTGTGACGTCCTTTGTCAAAAGATTGCAATAATATAGTATAAAGGCTCTTGTGATCTGCATGAAGCATGCCCGCAACAACCAATGACTCAACAGTGTTTAGAACAAGACAAAATCGCACACTTCTTGGTTTAGTTTCTGAATTTGTTACCAATCTTTGTCAACTGAATCTCTTGAACGTTACAGCGATCTTTGATGAACATAGTTTTTCGAAAACAGGCTGAACATAGCTGAATACTAATCCAAAATTAGGCCCTGGATTAAAAGCAGTCAAGGCTAGCGATGATAAATGTCATGATTATACAAAACTGGAGTACTATTCCATTTTGTGCTACTACTCTCTCTGGCTTAGGATATGTGCAACCGCGCGAGTTCGGCCACTCCACCAATTAAGGATATGAAACGGCTAAGGGCATATGCCAAAAAAATCTCTGCATGCCTATAACGTGCTCTTGTTTCAGAGGATGCTAGCCGCGCCTGCCTCATCCCAAGCTCTAATAACTTCCCCAAACCCCGTGGTCATGAGTTACTCAGTACTCACTTCACTTGTGCTACTTGCTGCTTCCAGACTCCAAAACTCCAGAGCTTGTATAAGTAACTCACGAGGTGCCTTGCGAAAATAGATCACGTATAGGTAGTAGCTTCCTCAGAGAACCTCTCTCTTTTTTCCAAGGCTTCCACACCCGGAGAACATACCACCAGCTCAATGAGATCCTTCCTCAGTTTCTCTCCCTGGTGTTCTTTGCTGCTGCTCCTCTCGCTGGTGACGGCTTCACGCGGGCTGAACGTCGGCGACCTTCTCGGCCAAGGGAAAGCACCGGCGGTACGTGAGAAGGAGCTAGCCTAACATCTGGATTTCTTTTTCCGAGTGCTTCTGGAGTTGATCGATTTGCTCATGGTCGTATTGGTTTGCGCAGGGCGACAAGGAGTGCAGCCGGACGTGCGAATCCAAGTATTGCACGGGTAAGCACTTGGCGCGACTCTGATTCTCTGACGACACTCATGCATATTACAGCAATCTTTCAGTTTAACTCTGCATGCTGCATGGTTTGGTGCTTTGGTTTCGTCTTCCCCTGCTAAGTTACAGTCTTACAGATCAGCTGATCCTATTTGTGACAAGAACAGAGCATGCGGTCCATCCTAATCGAGTTTAGCTGGACTTGATCTTTCTTTGTTATCTCCAATCTTCTTCTTTGCAAGGAATTATCTTCTAATCTTTAGATGAGCCCTCTGCGCGCGTGAGGTCTTGGTTCATGGAGTTCCATCTGCCAAGGAGAGACGCTGGACGTATAGTTTTAACAGACAACAACATTGCACGTAGAAGTAGATGATTTTGCGTTACTTTCAGTTAAACAATGGGATGGGGAAGTAACTGACACTCGTTTGCTCCTGTGTTTCCGGTACGCCACCGACCTCCGGAAGTTGCGCCTGTCCTTCGGTACGGAAAATACTGCGGGATCCTCTATAGCGGCTGCCCCGGCGAGAAGCCCTGCGACGCCCTGGACGCCTGCTGCATGATCCACGACCACTGCGTCGCCGACCACAACAGTAAGATAGCCTCTCTCTATCGCCCTTTGATCAGCTTTCTTCCAGGAAGATACTCCTATCTGAAACGAAAAGATCGGCCAGGAAAATAAAAGCACGTTTTCGAAGTTTGACATCTCCACCAAAGGCCGGCCCTACAGAGCGCTCAACCTGATGCCAGTTGTTTACGAGACGACACGCCACCTAACAGATACAGATCGTATCTTCTCAAGGCAACCCAGCAGGATTAAGAATGATTAGATTAACAGGTGCTTGAGCTGCAGGGCAATGTCCCTGATTGCCACTGACTCGTCAGTGTCGTCCTGTCGCTTCTACTCCTCTACCATCGCTTGCACGCGTCGTTCAGGCACGCGTGATTGCAAGAGAAACACAAGGTTTCTCCGCATCGCACTCAAGCCCATGCTGCGCACTACACGCTGCCGTCTACAAGCGGTCGATGATGAATGATTTATATTTATATATGGTATAAGGTTAACATGTGTTAGGCCGTCGTTGTGTTTGTGTGTGCAGATGACTACCTGAACACGATGTGCAACGAGAACCTGCTGAGGTGCATCGACAGGGTGAACCCGGCGGGGCCGACGTTCCCGGGGAACAAGTGCGGCGTCGGCGAGGTGGCCTTCGTCGTAAAGGGCGTCATCGAGACGGCCGTGCTCGCAGGGAAGATCCTGCACAAGCGCGACATCGGGCAGTAGCTTTAGCTAGCCATGATCTGTGGAAGGCAGCGAACATAAGTACGCTAGCTGCACAGATAATGTGGGTATTATACTCGGGAACGGTAATGTGTGGTATGCAGCGTATATTGATGTATTGGAGATTGATGCGAAATGGCAATGGGTAGCCAAATGAAACACAGCACCGCTTAATGTTAATGGAGTCCAATATCAAGTACTAGTATACTTCTTGAAACACAGTAAGGCCTATTATTTGGAGTGTATTTTAGGGGAATTAAAACGATTATCCCGGATCCCGGAAAATTCTCAATAGTCCGTTTACTACTCCTATTTTTAGAAGTGGTAATCCCCAAATATCAACTACCAACCACATCATTTTTGTCTAAATTTAAAACTCTAGCCGTGCTAGTGTATTGTGGGGCAGACGAAATGTTTGCAAAAAATCAATGTGTTTTGACTCATTTTTGTCTAAAGAAGATTTTCACCAAATCCCCCTCCCATCCCCAATTATTTAGGGATGAAAATACATCCCGGTAAACAAGGCCTAAGCCTGAAGTACTATCCTCCAATCCAGCTCTGGCGGGGGAAAACGTTCGTCCTGGATCCCCGTGATTTTTCCACATCGTGGGTAACCTCGTGTGTCCAGCTGAAGCCAGAAACTCTTAATTTCTCTTCCACTGTCGTCGTATTTCTACGTACTTTCCAACTCTAAGCTCCCGCCGGCCTGCTGCATACAGCAAACACATTAACAAGCAGAGGAGCACGATAGAAGTGCGACAGGAACTGAAAGTCCACCATGGACCAAATATCACCCCCAAGCCCCAAGGGCTCGTTTGGTTGCAGGCCTTCCCTAGGGGTTCCGCCCCTTTTCCCTGGTCAAAAAAACCCCAAGCCCAATTTAGCCCGGGTCAACTTACCACACCGTTTGGTTGCCGACGATGGGAGGAAGCCCAACCCGTCCGCGTCTTTTCCCCGGGCGATCATTCCGCGACTCGAGGGGTGGGGATAGCATTCCGCGACAGGGGAGACGGCGACGTGATCTCCTTCCTCCGGCGGCGCCGCGTTCTCCGTCCTCCGGCGGCGACCGGACGAGAGCCCGGACCGGAGCGAGTCCTCCTCCCCTTCGCCTCTCCCTCTCTCGCATCTCCCCTCTCCCCTCTCCCATCGGGTCGGCATCCTCATCCAAGATCTCCTGTCGAAGGTTTGCCCTCTCGGCCTCTCCTACTTCTCCCCCTCCCCCTCCGACGACGACGGGCCGGCGGTCGTGCTAACTTCTTCCGATCTTGCAGTTGTGGGGGGGAGGAAGGAGGTTTGTGGTGGGATACAGAGAGATCGAACGCCGACCACGCCGTCTAGCATCACAGCGAACGCATCTCAGGTACCGGTTTATCTCAGGTCCACGGAGGTGTTGATTTGGTAGTTTTCGTGCGTGCTGAGACAGATCCTTCCGAGTGACCCGCATCTCTCCTATTTTGAGTTTCTGAATTTCTCCATGCGTGCTTGTCTGCACGACAGTGCACGGAATTTCATCTAATTTCTTTGATTTTTCGGTGGGATGCTCATGTGCTGTAGTTCTTTCATCTGCGTGACCTAGTGATCACGGCTGCAGCTTTCATATCATTAGATTCACATTAAATTCTAACTGAACTGAACTAGCCAAAATAAATTGTATCGTAAACATCATTCGTCTGTATTCCATTCCATAAACTTAGGTCAGATCGATGAAGAACTTCAAGTACCATTCTGAGCAAGTTTTTAGCAAGAGTGCATACATTTGCAAGACCACATGCGAGAACCTAGGATCATCGTCACTAATAATAATCCAGATCAAATCACTCTAGATTATTTGAAATCAGGGTGCTTTAGGTGCTTCCTGTCTGCTTGTGTGAAGACGAAGCTTATGCTACTTCCGAGCTTCTACAATGCATTCATTTTCTTGTAACATCCTGGAATTTGGCCTTTCAAAAATTTCTTTTAAAAATATTGTCAGCGACTTTGGATTTAATTTGCCTTGGTTAAATGACCTTTTCAATTTTCAATCTTCTACAAAATCTTGTCCAAGTCTGGGATCTTGAGTTTTGGGTTCTCTCCCACTTGGTACACTTGTTGCTTGCCCTTTTTCCCAAAATCATTTTCTAAATATTTCCATTTATCATTAAACCAAAATCCCTTTATTTTAGCTTTACAAAGGAAGTATGTTAAATGTCATTTCAAAAATTCTACAAAAATTAGGGAATGATCCCTAGGCAATATATAGCCTATTTATGCAAAAAATATTTGATTCACACTTGGGGATTTACCTCAAATCTTTTCTACCCAATTTCTGCCCTCTAACTCAAATGTTTTTGGAAAATAGTCAAATGATTTTTCTAGTGGGAGGCAAGGACCTAGTTACAAGCCCAAAGGGTGTCTACACCTCAGAGCAAAAGATTGGCCAAACCAAAAATGTTTTGCTTCTTCAAAACAAATGTTTCCTTTTTGACCAGTATGGTTTTTCCAAAATTCTAGTCGCACCAAGTTTCGAATTTGCAAAAACTTTATTCAGGAAAGTTGCAGGTTTTCAAATTTGGCGCACAGAGGTGAAAACCTCATCTCATTTAGAGCTCTGAGCTGTGAAAAACGAGCTCATGCCGCTTCTGGCATGTCTAGAACGGTGGTCACCGCCGGCGTGGTCGTGCCAGGCGGCGCCGCCCGGTTCTGGTCGTCGCCGTTCTGCTCCTCTTCGCTCCTACGCCCGGCGAGTCCCCCTCCTCTCCCTGAACCTCCCAGCCACCACACGTCGCCGGAGAAGATTTCCCCACGCGCCACCGACGCATCCCGACGCGCCGTCCAGAACAGCGCCGCCCGGGGCCCCTTCGTCAGCGACTCCGCCGCTCCCCGTGCCTATCCACCACCCTCTCCTGTGCTGCATGCGCTTCTGTGCCACCGGTTTCACGACGCGCCGCACGCACAGCGCCCACGCCGCTGCTGACACCTCGCCGCGCCATTAACGGCGGCCACCTCTCGGGGATGGTATAAGAAGGCCGCCCCAGCAGCCTCCAAGCACCACACAAGCTCCCTCCCTCTCCCAATCATCCTCCACCGCAGTACCCGAGCTCGTAGAGCACCACAACACCGGAATCAAGCTCGCCATAGCCGCTCGGGTTCCGCTCGAAATCCTCACCGACAGCTCCTCCCCCTCCGATTCAGCACACACAGCACCTCCCTGGACCTCGATGGAGCTTCCGCCGCCCTCGCCTGGGTGAACGGTGGCCGGAGCCGTCGCATCCTTCATCGACAGAACGCCGCCGCCGTGGAAGGAGAAACTCTGCTCCAGCCCGACCTCCCCATCAACCGTGGGTCCACGAACGAGCTGCGCCACACTTCCCCGAGCCGCCCTGCTTCCTCTCCCTCACCTCCCCGACGCCCTAGCCACCGGAAAACACCGCCGGAGACGGCCGCACTGTTCTTCTCTTTCCCGCGCGTGGTAACGGTTCAAACAGTGTCTATGACAGATGGGACCCACTTGTCAGATTTTTATTAATTATCCGAAACGTTTTCTTTTATTTCTGTTTGAAAAATGGCATAAACTTATCCCAACTTTAAAAGGGCATATCTCTCTCAAAAATAGTCAGAAAAATATGAATCCTTTTTGACAGCTTTGTTTTTAAATTGTTTATCCATTGGCATCAAAATGAATTGATTTGGAGTTTGTTTGCTTAGTCTTTTATTCAAAGGCTTAGGAAGGGTTTTTGATGCTTTTATTCATTCTTGTGTTAGATTTAAACCTCTCCCAAGAAGTCGGAGTTGTTCCTGAACCCTACCCCACTACTGAAGGCAAGCCATCAACCCGATCTCACGCTTGGTCGAACCTTAGGAATTAAATTGGTTGCTTAAGTTGGTTGCTATTGCATCTCACATGCCATGTTGCATTTTAAATTGTCGCATTACTTTATAATTACTTATCTGCGCATCACCCCCCATTCCCGAGGCGATGGGCTGGAGGAACCGCCACAGTCAAAGGAATGGGGAACAATACAACTGTGCGCCTCGCACTTGCGTGGCTTTGTTTGGTTCTTCTTCTTCGCCGAGGTGAGGAGCGGACGAATGTCGTCTTATGATCCTCGGAGTTGGGGGCATTTGCCAAAAAGAGTTATTTGCTTCTTCTCCCTCCGTCAAACGTGGTTGGCATATGCCTGCCTGGACTGCGACGCTTGGGACATTTGCTTTCCATTTGGTTCTTTTTGCCAAGATTGCTGACACCACGTCGAGATAACCCTCGAGTGGAATGGATGCTCTCTTTCTTATTAGTGCTTTTCGGTTCATTCTTTGGAGACTACATGCCTCACCAACTTTTGTAGTTGATTTGCGATGGCGCTGGTCGGAGGTAGCTCCGCCACAGTCTCCCGATTGACTCACTGTGCTATTTTTCTGTGAACACTGATTCATGGTGGCGCCGGCTGGAGGAACCGCCATAGTCGCCCAGTCAATACTATCTGCTACTGCTGAACTACTATGTGAATATCATTGTTGCTTGGTTCATGTTGATGACAGTAATTAAAATTTGACTAAGAAGATAACCACCTCCCTCGACTAGATTGTGTCACATAGTGCCACCCACCAAACACCACAAGCACAACCACGCGTCGTTCAAATGGGCAGACCATGGCCGAGTATTCTATCAAGCCTCCTTTGACGCCACCCTTTTGGCAAGTCTAGTCGGTTACCTTTGTGGTCGGGGCTAGTCTTGCGAAGGTTCCGGAGCTAGGCGTCGCTCATCTGTTGGGGGCGTGCCGGATTCACTTCGTCATAAGACGTGGTCCCTAGGGTGTGTCGGTGGCTACATAGGGAGTGTCTAGGTAGGATAAGCCGTCGTGGAAGTGTGGGTTTGTACTGTTCGCCATGATCGGTTCTAGTACTTCGGTATCGGTGGTACAAGCTTAGACTTCAGCGTGTGGATAAAAGTTGCAACCTCTCGAGAGTGTAAATCTAGAATCTAGCCGTGTCCCTAGGTTATGGGACGATGTTTGGGTCAGGTCACGCTATGAGTCAGTCCGGTCGAACTTGGAGAAATAATTAATGTAAACCCAACGATCACGTGGAAATTTGAGAGTCTAGCCAGAGCTGGCTAAGGACTTGAGAATCGAGAAATAAGTCAGAGTTGGCTAGAGGCTTGGAAGCCTAGTTGTGGTTACGAGTTGTTGAGTGAGAAACGTGATCTCACTTGATAACACGAAACATCTCTACTAAGGTAAGTAGGTAAGTTAAGTCCAACCGTTAAGCTTGGACTCGCACTAAAATACCCGAACTCATGCCATGCTACTTTCTGAACTTATGCCATGCCATATAGGTAGACCTTGTTTGATTTTGGGCTAATGTCTTGCGAGTACTTCAAGTACTTACCTGGCTTTTCATGTGGCCAGACCCCGCTGCACCCGTCGCCGAGTACCCGTTGTACGAGAACTAGGAATCAGTATCTCCGGCAGAACCCCGTGGAATAAGGCCCGCTGTCGCCACGCTACTACCTACGTACCCGCTGCAATCTCTGATAGAGGCTCGATGTTAGAAAAATAATGTACATACTGTTGTGTGTGCCTGTTGCGCGATCGCTGGAGCCTCACCCCGTGTTGTAATATTGTAACCGACCGAACTCGGAGCCTTGAATATATTTGGTTATGTCTTTGTTTATCAAGTTGTCATATATCCAGTGTTTCTGGGACTGGTATATGGGGTAGCTCGATCGTCTGGATCTGGGTGCCATATTTCTCTTGAATTCACAGCCTGCATAACATATTGCAACTATCTGATTTACTATCTGGGACATCAGGGACTTGATTTCAGCTAGTGAAATTGAGCTTATTTTAGACATGGGACATCAGGGTTTAGGACCAGCTTATTTACAGAAGTTACTTGTTTTCAGCTGGTGAAATTGAGCTTATTTACATCAAGTTAATTTCCTGGTAGTTTCTACATTCATCAAGTTTGAGTTTGAGTTGATTATTGATCTGCAGGGAGTGCTGGCGAAGGCTTGTATCTGAATAGTTCTCCTATAAACTTGAAGGTACTGTCCTGAGTTGTGTTTGTGAAGCGGCAGATTCATGGTTTTGTCTTATTTTACTCACTGCTTATGCAGTGCCAACGATTTTATAGACAGAGGGAGTACAACTTTACAGGTTACAAAGTTGATTGTGGGTATTTTTTCTAGTAAGTAGATTTACGGCTTATTGATTGTCAGGTTGTGCTCGTAGTCTTTGCCCGCCCAAAAGTTTTGGACAAAACAATTTCTACCTAGGATTGGTCAGGCTTATGCTTTTACAAAAGAACCAGATATTAGCTCGGGAAAAGGCTTGGGCTGGGGCAGGTCTACCCAACGGTTTGGTTTGAATAATTTCTAGCTAGAATTGGTCAGGCTATGCGTTTATTTCAAATCCAAGGTAAGCTTAGCTGCCTAGAACCCCTCTGGATTGGAGCTGCCTAAATATGGAAAATAGTTGTTCCAGTGTATCACAACGGAAAGCAAACACCAATAGCACGAAAGAAAAGGACACAGTAGCACCTTGAACCAGTTATGGTTAATGTTTTCAATGCCCAGATTACAAGATAGTCAAGAGTCAAGCAGATAAAATCAAAGAGGTTTCTTCCACGAAAATCATTCTTGCTACTAGTTGAAAATCTTTCACACAAATACCTTAAACTCAAACTTTTATCCACACTGAAAGGGAGGCAGTAACATCATTAAGGTATATAAAAAGAGACCGTGATCCTTGGTACCATCATTAGTTGGCTTTGCATCCCTATTCCTGGAATTTCTAGGCTTGATCTAGATCTTGCATTGCTACCCTGGCCCAGCCATCATGGAGTAGTATGCACATGCTGCTGTCAATATTACCTGAAACTGAAAAAAGGAAACAGAGTCAGATAGCTCTAGTACTTGGAGACTACGTGGGCTTCAAAAAGCAACAAAGTCAGAATTTTGTGGAAGAAATGAAGGAACCAAAGCAAACTGACCAGTTCACCATTGCCAGGAGGACCTTTCCGTTGCAGAGAAGTCAAAGTCGCTACGGCTTTTCAAATGCCAACTCAATCGAGAGATTTTCCTCAACACCAAGGACCCAATCCTCATGTGCTTTGCTGTTTGTTTTTGCTTTCATGATTCTATGGCTGATTTAGTTGGGATGTAAGTTGTGCTGCTTCATGACATTTTTTTGTATTACCAAGTCTCACTATCTAGCTTGCTGTTGTTCAATATCATAAGTAACTCCTTGCAAAATGCATAGGTTAACTGAGCTGCGTTTTGAGTAGTTGTCTTGGTGTGCTTGCAAAATGCATAGGTTTTCAATATCAAGCTTCTTAGATCATCACATGCATCTCTTGGTGTGCTTGTCACTTCCAGCATATCTCTAGTTCCAGTTGAAGTCTTTATATATTATTGTCATGTTTCAGTATTGCTTTGTTGTATGCTTTCTTGAGATCTTGCTTTCAAAACTGTAATGTTGCTTTGCTGAGATCTGCAAATTGATTTGACCAAGATGGCTTTGATCCCACTGCAGGTATCTGGAGCTAATTCACTGTTGTTATTCATTGTGTGTCATGTGATGGTGTTGATGCCGATCAGAAGATCGCCGACGGTTGTTTAAAATTATGTTTATTTGCCTGGAGATGTAAAAATTGATGTTTGCTTATGTTGTCGTGGTTGAATATGTTAGTTGTTGTGTATTTCGGATTATGAGTATTCCTTGAAATTTCTGTATTAATTTGTATGCCTGAATTTTCGTATCTGTTGTGAAAAAACGTACTATTCTAGCCTTATTTTCGAATTTTGCATCTTCCCTTCCGTTCCCGTCTGTTCCCTTGTTTTGTTGTCCAAATGGCATCTGCTGCTGTCCCGTGCGGGAGGGGAAACCTGGGGTTCCCTCGTGCCCAGGGAAATTCCCGTAGGGGGCTTAGATCCCTGGTTTTATTACCCCTCCGCAACCAAATGAGCCCCAAAGGATTTGCTGCAAATCTACACGTGTCAAGTGGTCTGAACTCTGAACATTACAGGATTAACTGACACCAAGAGTACGATTATGGTTGCCCAATGCCTACTGTTACATGGCTAAGCAGACGGAAACTTGCATCAGTACAGACAACAACCGCAAACTCGCAATGCGAGTCTCACCTATGCAGAGGACATAAGCTGAACAATCTAAAGTGGAACGTCACAAATGCAATGTAGCCATGCAGGAACCAAAAAAATTGAAGGCAAATCATAGTCTCGGAAGGAAATGAGCAATAAATTTCGATCGTTGATGTTTTTTTTCCTTCTACAAAGCAGCCATAGATCCTCATGTACTTAATAAATAAATAACATGTTACTGCAGGTAAGCCATTTTTACCCAAATTGGCACTTAAATTGTACAAGTTCCTTTGGATTTTGTACTTGTTAAAAGAAGTAGATTTGTATGTAGAACTTGACACTCAAATTCTCATAGTTTCTGCTTCACATCAGTAGAGAGACCTCTGAACAATAGCAAGTTTGCAGACTTCAGGAATCTTTTTTTTTTTGCACTGGGCAGACTTCAGGAATCA
Organism: Poa pratensis; assembly: GCA_947311845.1. Classification (NCBI taxonomy): domain Eukaryota; kingdom Viridiplantae; phylum Streptophyta; class Magnoliopsida; order Poales; family Poaceae; genus Poa; species Poa pratensis. Next base: position 25,113,376 of record CAMZMU010000117.1, read on the forward strand.
AACACTCAAAAACATTTATTACCTTCCAAATTCTTAAAAACCAACAACGGTAGCCCTTCTCATAGTCAAGCATAAGATTTCACATCACACCATGTGCAACAAAGAGACACTCATCATTACCGGTCCATGTCACACTATTGCACTACCTCATGAGCAGAACCACATTATCATAAGTAAAAGAATTCATGTTTCTTCAGATCCAAGGCCGTAGACTGATCAGTACGAAGAACTAAAGCTCATAACATGATATAATTTCTAGTAATCCTAGCTTAATGCAAGATCATTGGCCTCACACGAAGCACAATAAGTCCATACAAAATAAACTTTTAACAACAATTGACATAAAGATTAACAGACGACATAAGAAATAATTCGCTCTCATCTCTGATGTCTCTATCCATCACCAGCGTACGGCTCACTCGGTTATAGTTCCTCACTGAGCACACATCTGACAAAACAAAACAAAAATCCACATGATGCTCACCCATATAACTGAAGAGCTGAAATAAAATGGGTATGAAAGACTGAAATTTGTGTACCTTACCTTCACCTTGCATCCAATTTCATGTTGTTGTATTTTATTCCAAATATTTTGTATCATATGCTGCGTGTACAAAGTTCAATTGATATGTACTCTAAATTGCAACTCTTTGAGAAGCTTGATCTTTTCTATAAAATTCCCTCTTCCAAACCAATAAATGTAGATCAAGCCTTTCTAGGTTCTCTATAGCCTTCTCCAGAGACTCTAATCTTGGAACGTAAGGGGTAAAAAAACGAAGAAGCTTCAGACTATCAAACCCAAGCCAAATATATTCCTCACACTTTAAACTTTATAGACCGTTTTAGGTAACTTTGTAATAACAATTTTTCTTATGTCAAGAATCTCCAAAATACATAATTTCCCCTATCTCTTTTGGAAGCTTTGCGAGCTGACACATAGGCCGGGAAAATAGGTCGAGAGCCCCAGCCACAGAGTTTGAGGGCCCCACATAATAAAATGTTCTTGTAATCACTATACCAATACCAATACATATTGTGTCCAAGAAACTATAAAATATCGAATAATTGTTCACTTACTTTGTATGGGCAATCTACACTATGGACCATATAGCATGTAGGAAAAACCAATTTGATCGGAGGTAGCAACTTTAATTTGGCTGTTAGTCTCTCTACATTAGATGGCCTGCCGGTTACGTTGAAATCTATATGAACTATATTTTTAATTTATATTTTACATGACATTTTTTTGATAAATTAACAAGAGCAATTATATACACAAATGATGCCCAACACATTCAATTAGACTAACAAATCAAATCGAATGTGAAAGTTGTAGAATCGACAAAAAATATTTCAGTATAAACTAACAAGCCTGTGTGCGTTCTAAAATTAATATTGAACACATTGTAACTTGTAAGAAATGTTTGACAAAAAAGGTAGAGAGCCACACCAACAATTCAATTTATACTATAAAGTTTGTGTAAATTTCGTGATGCACTAGAAAGAACCATTAAGATATTTTTTAGACTATACCTATTAGATATGTTTACCAATTTGTTTCAGAATATTTCAACACTAATGCATCTTTAAAAAATAGGGATGTTTTGCGTGCAAACAAGAAATACAGAAGTTTACTTTTTTGTTAATTTTTAGCCAATGTCTATATAGTGGAAAATTTATATGGCCTTTACCATATGTATTATTATACAAAGAATGCTAAAATTAATATTAATAAATTTGTACCTTTCGTTAATTGTGCCGACTCATTGATTGGAAAATACAGTTATTACAGTTGTAGTATAATAATACTAAGGTATAAGGAATTATGAAGTTTAGTGTAAATTATAATTATTTAACGCGCTCAATTTCCAACATTTGTTTCGTACGGACCTATTTGTGATATTTGGTCTGAGACTGAGATATATGAGAAGAAATAGTTCGCAAACATTCTTTGTCTATTTTTTCATTTATTATAGTTTGAAATATAGATGTTAAATAATCGTCAACTTGTTTATTGGAAAACATTATGTGCAAACTACCAAATACACCCTATGACCGAACTTGGAATGACATCATGTTGTTTCTTACAATCAATGTTCACTTTGAAGGGACAACCGACGACCTAACTACTTGGTGGTGTCATGTCTCATGAGCCAATGGGTCATTGTGACAAAGTTTTCTCACTTTCTTTGTACACAACATACACAAGTATCATGCGATGGACTTCGTATGTCTTCACATTTTCATTGCTATTATGATACACAAACCATAGTATCTGCCTCCTTATCAAATGATTAAAGTATATTTGTGCAACCTCTTCTTCACTAAATCCATGTATTTCACTAACAAGATCTTCTAGACATAAATTACCATATGTGGGGTTTTCTAGATTGTTTTCGCAACCACTTGTAAATATACTTAGGTACATCGAGCACATATTGATCACAATGGCCTATGATATTAGTGGTGATCAAATGTCCTCATTAATCTATTGTGGCATAGAGCCCTCAACCGGTCTTGTACCAGCTTGCTAAACCTTTTTATAATCACAAATGTTTAAGTTGCCAAACCATGGAATTATGGCCAGTGGTAGGTCCATGCATATTTCTCGATCTCTAGGCATAACTTTGTTGAAACCTTGTTCATCCTTGCTAACTTAACTAAGGGTTACAAGTTACAACCTTGTCAAGATAATCTCCTTTCGAGGCTTACAAAACCACTAGAAATAGCTTGGAATCTTGATTCTACTATCACTCTACTTCCTTTCTTGTAAAAGTGGGTATCTCCATGAGAAGAAAAAATAAACAAGGAGAGTCACTTCTACACAATATAAACATGATATTGTAATACTAAAGAGCAGAATTATAACATCCCCTGGTTTTAGTTAAACCTAAGTAAGAGTTGTAATGTCTATCATGAGCATAATGTTCATATCCTAAAAAATTGCATTGAGGGAAAGGTAAAAAAAAAAACCAATTATGGCTATTTCTCCCCTATTTGAAATGACTTCAAAAATCTCTCATGTTTTTAAATAAAATGCACAAAGCTTCTTGTCGTGTCTCGGGTGACGGACACCGGGAGTAGATGGTACCCCCTTTTTAGGTTCGGCACGGGCGCGAAGAAGACTGGAAGACGCCTTACCCGGGAGTAAGGTCGTCAAGTTCTTCGTCGGGGGGCGAGGGCAAACAACACATAAAGAGACACGGAGTTACCCAGGTTCAGGCCGCCCGGAGGCTAAAAGCCCTACTCCTGCATGTCTGGATTGAGATGTTCATCATGGTGTAGTGTACAAGGGTATTCTGGGGTGAACCCGGCAGACTTTCGGCCGGAGGTAGATGAAGAGCAGATCCTGCCCTGGGGAGATCACCTCTCTCTCTACCCTCCGAACCCTAGTCTAGTCTTGCCTGAGTTCTATCTTGCTTGTCCCTTTTCCCTTCTCCTCCTTCCTTCCTTCCCCTCCGGTGCCATGGTCCTCCTTTTATAGGCTAAGGGGATCCGACATGGGCACACGAGGGGCGTGAAGGGTTTTGGCGGGAAAACTCCTCAGCGGTCTTTGGAGGAGACGTGGCGTCCTCTCCTTCAAGCATTCTCTGGAGGGCGGCGTGGTCATCCGCCCTTGGAAAAGGTGGGACGGACAAAGCCTGTCCGCCCCACCAATTACGCTCGTGGCAACGTCACCAGGGCGTGGCCTTCATCTTGGCGCCCAAGTCTTCCACCAGCTTCCAGCGAGCTGGCGATCTTATCCTCTCAGCGGTACGGATGGAGGACCCGGGGGCGCGCCTGACCTCCTGCTGGGCGCACGGACCCACGGGTATCCCGCCTTGTTCTCCGGGCGAGGGGGTGACCCCGGAAGGTCGCCTGGTCCTTAGCCGCAGAGCCTCGCTGTCGAACTTGTCGGGTTTCCTTGGGGCAGATGGGCTAACCCATCTGCTGTACTTGACTCCTTGCCTTGTCCATCTTCTTGGTGGGCCCCAGTGGAGGACCCACTTTGGCAGCATCAGGGGAACTCCATGTTCCACTGCTGCGACAGTAGCCCCCGGGCATGCTCCCGGCGGCTCTTGCTCCAGCTGCTGCCGGGGCTATGGCCAAAGAGTTGGCCAAAGTGGGTACCCGGCGCCTTGCCTGCTTTGCCTGAGGCTCGCCTGGGTGAAGTAGAGACGAGCCCCTGAGCTTTCTTGGACTTGGTCACGGCGAACGTTGCAGTTCGCACGGACGGCCAACGTCCATCTTGAATCCAACGGGAGGGAGCGCTTGAAGCGGAACGTCCCCTCTTTGAAGGCTCAGGTGCTGCGGTTGCCCGGATCCTCATGCCGGAATGCAACGCATTTGGGATTGCTGGCACCGAATTCCTGGATCCCCTTCCGGTTCCAGCGCAGAAAGTCGCACTGGGTCAAGGGTCTTCTATAGCTGCTGACTTGCTCGGCGGGGACGTTTCCTCGGAAGGTCCTGATCTGTCCGACAATGAAGCTGAGGAAGAACTTGCCCCGGACGAGCCTGCCGGGTGCGCGGACCTTGCATCTCCCCGAGAGGCGAGGGAGGTTCAGACGAGGGTCGAGGGTGCAGCGATGGAACTGCTCCCGGAGCAGTCAGCGCACCCAATCCCTCTTGACGAGCCAGAGTCGGAAGGTGACTCCGAAGCTCTCCCTCCTCTGCTCCTAGCTGATGACGGTGCCGAGGAGAGCCTGTCGTTGCCGATCCTTTCCGATGCTTTGGAGGAAAGGAGCTGGAGCGTCCCCGGAGCCAAGCGGACTCGAGGGTAAGTTAGAGTCCTTCTAACCCCGAGCGATGAATCTTTGCCTGACACTTTAATGACGTGACGCCTTGTTTTCCTCGTAGATCCCCGGAACTCGGAAGTTCCAGGAAATGCCGCCGGGTCGAAGACGACGTTGAAGCTGGAGAGACCGCAGAGAGCTCTGCCATGGACGTGGAGGAGCCCCCGGCTCCTGTCGAAGCTCCGTCTTTGCAGCGTGGCATCCAGGAAACGGGGGCGATGGTGGTGTGGACCCCCCTTCCCCGAATTCGAGAGACGACTTTCCCGGCGGGACCGCCAGCGAGCTCCTCGTTGCTTTCGGGTATGTCCTCCCGAAGTTCTGGGCATTGTCTTTTCGCGGCCGTGGCGCGGCCCTTGAAGACTTACTTGCCGCTTGTTGGCGCAGATCCTGAGGTGGCGGGTTCTCCCGGGAGCAGGCTCAACGTGGAGCCCCCGGAATCCCGTCAAGAACGCAGGATTGAGACCGGTCAGTCCTCGCGTGGTACCGTCGTGACGAAGCCCGCGGATACTTTCCTCCCCCCAAGGGGAGGTACACGGGAAGCTGGCTTCTCGAGGGCGTTCCCCAGCGCTGGGGGGGTTCCTCGCCTTTGCTCGCGCCGAGATTGAGAAGCGAACGGAGGCTGTTCCTGGTGACGGGGAAGACTCGCGTGCTCGAGAGGTGAGGCTAGCTGCAGACGAGGAGATGCTCAACCGCCCGTGAGCTTAGAATAGCTCGCGAAGAGTGGGAGCTACAGCAGCGTCTTGGCGACTTCGAGGAGCAGGAACAAGCCCATTTTGAAGCCTTGGAACAGTTACAACTGAGAGCTTTCCAAGACGAGGTCCGCCTGGAACAAGGGATGGAGAACGCGGTAGGGTGGACCCGACAGGAAGTTGAGCTGGAGAACGCGGAGGCCTTGCGAGCCAAGGACACAATTATCGATTCCCAAGACAGGCGTCTCAGGAGGCTGGCTGGAGATCTTGAGTACGAGCGAAAGCGTCTTCGGCAAGCAAAACAGGAATCCCAGAGAATCCGTGACGAGAGGGATGATCTAAGGCGGCAGGTAAAATCCAGCGCCCACACCATAGTTGTGTAGCGGGAGGCCTTTGCTCGCGCTGGGGAAGACCAAGAAAGTGCGCTTGCTGGTCGTGCAGAGCTGGAGAAGCAGATCCAGCGCCTGAAAGAGGCGGTGGCATTCAGGGACGAAGCCGCAGCTCGGGCAAGCGCTACCCGGAAGGCTGAGGCTGAAAAGCTGGCTGCAGGTCGCGAGGGAATGGAAGCATCCAAGTCACAGGCACAAATCGCCTAGGATCAGCACGAGGAGAAGTCCACCCAGCTTAAGGCGGTTCAAGCCGAGCTGGAGGAGACTAAGGCGGCGCTGGAGAAGGAAAAACACCAGTTCCAGCTTCATCGGCACGAGGATCACAACATCTTGCTCAAGATGTACACGTGGTCCTCGAAGATTGTGAAGGAGTTCACAGATCTGGGGGTGTCTTCTCCGCCCACCCTCAAGGTTGGCCATTCTCGCACTTTTGTGCACTATCCCGCATTCTTGGAGTACGTGGTGACGCTGATTAGGGGCATCCGGGAGCGGGCAAGCAGAGCCCCTTGCCCGGAAGGAGAGCAGGCGATCCGGCAGGGCATCACCCGTGTCGTCGTGGCCCTCCACCAGCGGCACCCGCAGCTTTCGCTGCTGTCCGAGCTGGAGAGGCTGGAACCCGGGATGCCGACTCCCCAAACGCTGCTTGTCAGGTGGACGAGATCCTGGGGCGCCTTTCCCGTGAGGACAACCCGTGAGCCTGCGAGGTCCTGCAAGGGACAGGACAATACCAAAGGCCATGAACCAAGCTTTTGCAATTGTATCGCCGAAAGGCTTATGAACTTTGTACTTTGAATGTAAATAACCTTTTCCCGAATTACATGAGTTTTATTGTACTCGTGGGGGCTTAACACTCTCGGGAAGGATCCAAGGGCACGAACGCTAACCAGCCGTGAGCAATCAGACTGATCTGAAGTGCTGACACAGGGCGCAACCCCCCCAGGGACCCACCGGTCTTGACCGTACGGACCTCAGCCCACGACTCCACTGCCAGAGGGAAACTGACAGTATTGTCGCGGAGGCGCTACCCCAAGATTACGCCCGCTTTCGCTTTAGCCAAAGTGTATAAAACCGATGCAACCAGGAAAAAGCCCGCGCAAGCGCGTTTATACTTAGCTCGCAATTAGCCTCCTTTCGGTATATTCCGGCAATTACTTCGTCGCGCTGCCGCCGTAGCGGGTCTTCTATGCCCTTTTTCAGGCATAATTCTGCCCTGCCCCACAATTCTTGGCGGGAACAGGGCTTCCGTGCCGAAATATACCCAAGGGCCCAGTGCACCCTCGCGGGGACTGGTCCTTGCATGCCGCTTGAAGGCACAACTGGCTGGCTGACGCCGGTCCGGAGACCCCGGAGGCCACCGTCTTGGTGATCCGGCAACTGGCTGGCATGATGGAAATGCCGGTCCGGAGACCCTCGTGCTGCGAAACCCGGAGGCCACCTTTTGGTGATCCGGCAACTGGCTGGCATGGTGGAAATGCCGGTCCGGAGACCCTCGTGCTGCGAAACCCGGAGGCCACCGTTTTGGTGATCCGGCAACTGGCTGGCATGGTGTTGATGCCGGTCCGGAGACCCTGATGCTGCTCACTTCTGAGGGGTGGAGGCCAACCACTTCGCGATCCAGTACTTCTGGGGAGGTCCACTCGGTCCCGGGTGTATTGTCACTATATGACCCGGAGTTCCCATTCTCCTTCGTCAGAATTGCTGCAGACGAAAGTTTGGTCCCAACTGGCAGCAGTTAATCTTTGACAATCTTGTGTCCGTTGGGCTGGGCTTGGTTCTTCACGCCCTTCAGTCTGAGTAGAGGCATTAGCGAAAGTCCGAAAAGATTTCCCTTTCTGCGGAGCTCCGGGATTGGCCTTGGTTTTCTTCGATTTCTTGGTGAAGGGGCAATCTCTGCAGATATGTCCTGGTTCGCCGCAGGCATAGCACTCCCCATTCTTCTGCCTTAACTGAATATCATTGAACTGGCGGCACTCTTCCAGACTGTGTCTATCAGATCTGTGATACATGCACCACACTCCAGGCTGGCCATCCTTGCGCAGAGGAATCTTGAGCTCTTGGGGCACGTAAATGAGAGGATCTTCTAGGTGAGGATCATCTTCCGTGCTCTGATCTGGGCCCTCGCCTTTCAGAGGTTGCGATGCAGGTGGTACGTCAGAGCAGAGTTCCTCCCTTTCCTCGTAAGTCCACGAGGGGGAAGGTACATCAATGCTCGTGGCGTTTTCCTGAGGCCTTTCCTCGCTGATTAAAGGACTGACATACGCCGCTGGTCGTATGAACTGTGCTCCAAAGTCCCGACCCTTGGTGGCGGATGTCGACGAGGACTCCTCTAGGATGAAACCGAGCCCTGGATACCGCAGAAACTCCATGGCTGCCTTAGCCTTTCTCTTCTTTGTCATCTTGGCCGGCGGATCCGGCACCTCGCTCGTGAGAGTCAAAACCAGTGTCGCCCTGGAGGCGTCGGAGGACTTGAAGCGGATCTTGTCACGGACGAAAAGCTCGACACAGAACTTGACGATGAACTTGACGCAGAACTTGAGGTTGATGAAGAAGAAGACGAATCCAACGCTTGCACCCCCACCTGGCGCGCCAGATGTCGTGTCTCGGGTGACGGACACCGGGAGTAGATGGTACCCCCTTTTTAGGTTCGGCACGGGGCGCGAAGGAGGCTGGAAGACGCCTTACCCGGGAGCAAGGTCGTCAAGTTCTTCGTCGGGGGGCGAGGGCAAACAACACAGAAAGACACACAGAGTTACCCAGGTTCAGGCCGCCCGGAGGCTAAAAGCCCTACTCTTGCATGTCTGGATTGAGATGTTCATCATGGTGTAGTGTACAAGGGTATTCTGGGGTGAACCCGGCAGAGTTTCGGCCGGAGGTAGACGAAGAGCAGATCCTGCCCTGGGGAGATCACCTCTCTCTCTACCCTCCGAACCCTAGTCTAGTCTTGCCTAGGTTCTATCTTGCTTTTCCCTTTTCCCTTCTCCTCCTTCCTCCCTTCCCCCTCCGGTGCCATGGTCCTCCTTTTATAGGCTAAGGGGATCCGACATGGGCACGCGAGGGGCGTGAAGGGTTTTGGCGGGAAAACCCCTCGGCGGTCTTTGGAGGAGACGTGGCGTCCTCTCCTCCAAGCATTCTCTGGAGGGCGGCGTGGTCGTCCGCCCTTGGAAAAGGTGGGACGGACAAAGCCTCCCCCTCCGGTGCCATGGTCCTCCTTTTATAGGCTAAGGGGATCCGACATGGGCACGCGAGGGGCGTGAAGGGTTTTGGCGGGAAAACCCCTCGGCGGTCTTTGGAGGAGACGTGGCGTCCTCTCCTCCAAGCATTCTCTGGAGGGCGGCGTGGTCGTCCGCCCTTGGAAAAGGTGGGACGGACAAAGCCTGTCCGCCCCACCAACTACGCTTGTGGCAACGTCACCAGGGCGCGGCCTTGCGCCCAAGTCTTCCACCAGCTTCCAGCGAGCTGGCGATCTTATCCTCTCAGCGGTACGGATGGAGGACCCGGGGCGCGCCTGACCTCCTGCCGGGCGCACGGACCCGCGGGTATCCCGCCTTCTTCTCCGGGCGAGGGGGTGACCCCGGAAGGTCGCCTGGTCCTTAGCCGCAGAGCCTCGCTGTCGAACTTGTCGGGTTTCCTTGGGGCAGATGGGCTAACCCATCTGCTGTACTTGACTCCTTGCCTTGTCCATCTTCTTGGTGGGCCCCAGTGGAGGACCACTTTGGCAGCATCAGGGGAACCCCAGGTTCCACTGCTGCGACACTTCTCGAGTATCTTAAGAAGGCCTATGATCTGGTCGCGCCTCCATCTTGCAAACACCATCGCCTCCACCGAACACGGCTACCATCCCGTCGTCCCGCGCTGTCTTTGGGAAACAACAGGCGCAGATCCACCAACTTTGGCTACCCCAGGTCGCCATGAGAGCAGCAACACTACTAAGCGCACGAAGAGATCTGTCCCATCACTTCCTACCTGCTTCGCCACTCCCTGCCCTGCTCCGCCGCAACACCACCCCCACCTTATAGTTTTCGTACAACTATTTGGTACCTATCCGGTGAGCACAATCAAATGACAGTAGGTACTGTTTCACTTGTATGGCAGCTAAATGAATTCTTTTACCAAACATGATATGCATCAATAGTTCAGCCGTCCAGGGTACAATATATATAGAAAAGATTTCACATGATTATATCGAAAAGACAAACTAAACCAAAAATCTAGAAATTAATTGATTATATAATTTATACCTGGAAATTAAAAATTGTCTTATAGGAATTGAACCGTAACCCTGTATTTAATAGTACACTCAACTAATTCAGTATATAAAATACGCAAATATATTTGCTTCGGTCTGGAAAAATTATTGAACAACTGAGAGTATGATATAGTGTTTAATCTGTTTGCTGATTCCTGCATGAAGAGATGCGGGCATAACATACTCCCAGAAGGTGATTGACGATAGCACAGTTATCACACTGTTAGACGCGTTGGCACCACCAGGAGACAACAGGGCGCTGGCCAGCGGAATACCGATCCAGAGCCGGTTCGGCGGCGGCGGGGGCGTCACGCGGCGGATAGCACCGGAGGAGACGCTGCCGCCTCCTCCTTGTTCCTCATTCTACGGGTAACTGATTGGATTCTAGAGCCACCGACCTGGCAATGTCGTGTCGCATCGCGCTGGAAACAACATAGAGGTCGTCGGTTAGGGTCTCCCCCACCACCTTCGGTAGTGAGGATCCAACCTCCACCCCGAAATGGCTGGCGTCGGCAATGACAAGGAGGAGGCGCATGGAGAGGTCCCCGGTGGCTCGGTGGTAGGAGTCCTCGGGTCTCCCTAGGCAGAGCAATGTTATATTTGGTTATTTACTAAAATCTCCTTTATGAGAGAAGGGAGGATTCTGAATACATTTTTGTCACTGTAACACACATTCAGAAATAAGGAAATCAAAATCATGAGTAGCTGATCCGAGAGGATGATCATCCATACTGGGACTAAAATATGACCCAAACTCCTATTGGAGGAAGCGATTGGGAATGTTCCGCACTGGGTGAAAGGCACACAGAGAAATGTTTTGGGTGTCTTCTGATGTATGGCTAGATGTTTGTCAATGGTTGTTTAGAAATTCCAAACCACAATAGGGAACCGATGCATGTGGAGACAAAGGCTTTCTTTCTTTGAGATCAAATTTTGCGCCATGACAATCGTTTTTGCCAAGCAACTTACAATATACCCCGGTGGCGAACCAATCCAGGAAGTACATCTCTTATTATCGCAGCCATCCTTAGCTAATTTATGCGCAACCTTATTCAACGAGCATCACACATGTATGATCACATGATCATCGAACTCCTGGAGCAGCTCCTTTATCTCCTCCACCAGAGGATACTTTCGAATTTTGCAATAAGAAGTTGTGTGTATCAATCGATGCAAATGCTGGGGCTTCATCCCTTTTCGAAAAAGAAACAGAGGTCCATGAATGGACCGATCCAACACCATCTTCTTCAGCTTTGCAACCACTCCCATACAATCAGACTCCAAACCAGTCTCGACACCCCAACGCTCTTTTCAAGTTCCACTGCTCGGTGACAGGCCAGAAGATCGACCCTCTCGGCATCGCTCACCGCGGAGAAAAAATAGCATGCTCCAGCTATGAAGCAGCCATGGTGATCCCTTATAACGGCACCACCGCCGTCATGAGTTCCATCTTGCGGAAAGGCACCATCGATGCCACAGTTGACCTAGCCCGGATTGAGAGGCCGCCAGTGCTGCTCCGATTGAGCTTGTGGACTGCGGCTTGTGTTGTTTACTGTCTTCCACTCTTCTGCTAACACGACTGTCTTCCAAGCAGTGATCTCAGGGTTTTCAATACAGATTTTCCCTCTCGCGTCATTTCGAGCTAACCACATCTGGTACAAGTTCATCATCCCCATTTCTAATTCTCCTTCACTCACCGCATCAAACCAATGCAGTAACCATCCACGAAGATCTCTATGACCTCGCAGATCATCAGGAGGGGGTGCAGAACGGAAGCCCAGTTGATGCTCGGATCAGCTCCCAGGTTCGGCGTGCATGCGGGCAATCCGAAGCCTGTGTTTCAGTGACTCCTCTCTGTTACACACAACGCATCTCACCCCCGCCTTGATATTCCTCCGTTGAAGCTCATACCCCACCGCCAGGCCATTTTGTGCAAGTCTCCAACAGTGCACCTTTACTGTCCCACGCACTTGTGCTGCCCACAAAGCCAGCCAGCCCTTGTGATCATCACTCGTCCTCGACGTGCTTGGTCTACCCGATCTTGCGAGCTTTAGTTGAGTGTTAAGATGAGGCAAAGGCTTCTAACCAGCCATTACAGGTAGCAATAGCCTGGGGCATAATGCAAATCCGCAGATTCGGCGAACCTAATTTGTGTGATTCAAACAGTGGAGTTTGATGGGCACCTGAAGGTGTGATCCACCGTTACATCAAATCGTTTATTTGATTAAACTTTTCAGTTCGTTTGTATTCGTTTCGACCTTTTGATTGTAGTAAGGTTGCACACGTCCTTGAGGGGGTTAGGAGCTAGTGGCCAGGACACATGCGTGTATGGCTGGAGGATATGCCGAACCGTGTATGGCCTTCTTTGAATGCGGGGTTTTGAAAATATAAGAATAGGAAAAACTCAGAATTGAGTGTCAGGTGACATGAATTCCGATTGGATTTTAAAACACATAAATGTCGCAACAGATGTCTTGGAATGACGCACAAGAATTAAACACATAAATTTTGGAGGATTGGTGAGAGAGAGATAAAATGAAAGGACATTGGACTCTTAATAAAAGAAAATTAAAATGAGGTTTAAGTGCAGGACTCCTCCGAAACTGGGTGGGCTGGCACCTGGGCAACACAATAAATCTGCACCCTCCGTTATCACGAACGATCTCTCTCTACCGACGCAACGCCATCCGAGTATTTTTTGCTAAAAATGGCCCTTTGGCCAAACTAATAACACGATTGGCCTCTTTCAAGAACTATTTTCAAAAATGACCGCTGGACTCGGCGCCAATGCAAATGGCGCCGACATTGTGTAGGTCGGCGCCAGCCCGTTCCATCGCCGAACCAGGGTCGGCGCCAAGGAGCATAGCGCCGACGGCTGCTCTGGTGCCCAAAAATCTTGGAGCCGATCTGCACGATGTCGGCTCCATCGAGGATGGCGTCGACCCAAGAGAGCAGATTTACAATTAGTTCTCAGGAAGGACCAGATCCGTTGTTAGTCCATAAAAACGGCCAGATTTGGCAAAAATTACGCCGTCTGACCGTCTCGTCGTTCTCCCACAGACGGGAGCCTGACCCGAACCGCGACCGCTCCTCCTCCCCCTCTCCACCCATGGGGTCGTCGGAGGCCGACGACGACCTGCTCCTCAAGACCTTCCTCGCCGAGGTCAGCGAGGCCGAGCGCGACAACGAAGTCCTCAGGTTCCTCCCCCCCGCCCCCTAGTCTTCCTTCTCCCTGAACGACGGTATTCATTTCCTAGCGAATCCCTTGTCGCATAACGTACCTTCAGATCCCCAATAATCGTGCCATCCGCTCCGCCCAATTCTTGTCCAGTTGTGCGACGCAGTAGATGTAGCCGCACCTTGCTGTTGAATTTTGGGTGGGTGCTGGAGATGCACTCGGTTCCGCGTGAACCCTAGGTTGGACTCGTACGGTTCGTTTACTTGTTTATTATTCCCGCAGTATGATCCAATCACGCGTCGCCTTAGAGGTCTCAATTAAACCTGGGATTTGTGCCCACCCTTGTGGAAATCAGTAGTATGGGAAATTTTACCACTTTGACTACTTTGGTGGCGAGGAGATACTATGAAGCATTGTTGCTTCTAGGGTTTAATTGCTTGGTTTACCTTGTAGTCTCTTATGCAACTGTATGTTAGATTTTACACAAGTTAATGATGTTTAAAGACTATCGCTCGTGTATTCTGATTATCGTTTGGGCCATGTCTGGATCGAGATGGATATATCATATATGATCTCTTGTGATATGTTTTCTGGTGCCAAGATGATAATTTTGTATTCAAGATGGATAGAGAAATTAATTGTGTTTGTGATTATGTTTGTGACCTGGGGTGTGCTTGGTTTGATCCCAGGCCTACACTACCACGAATTTGGCTAGACAAAAATTTGATCAAGGTTTTGCTTGTTCATGATTTGGCCAATATTGTCAAGGAAAATAAACTAGGCTGGGTAGCATGGGCATATGCCAGTTTTTCGGAAACATAGAAACAATGACCAAAACTTTGTCCATGGACAACAACCAAACATACCTTATGTTTTCCTGTGTAACTCGTGCTGACCAATGAAGTCCAGCAGTCAGTTTGTTATGCTATCCGATTTGAAGCCGTTTTAATTTGGTATTACTTATCTATCATAATAAATTGATCATGACCAATGTCTCTGCAACTAGCTAGACATGTGTTCTTTTTTTTAATGACACACATTAGTTGATTAATGAGATCTCTACCGGTGCAAAATACCAGATAGTAGATATTATTTTGCTCTAGATGGCATGAACTTGATCATAATACTCAATTTAATGATGTTTAAAGCCTATAGCTCGTATATGCTGATTATTGTACGAGGCCACGAGCCATGTCTGGATCGAGATGGATATATGGCCTTCTTGTAATATGTTTTCTTGTACCAAGATGATATTTTTGAATTCAAGATGGATAGAGAAAGTCACTGTGTTTGTGACTTGGGGTGTGCTTGGTTTGAGCCCAACCCTACACTACCTGGAATTTGGCTAGACAAAAGTTTGATGGAGGTTTTGCTTGCTCGTGATTTGGCCAATATTGTTGAGGAAAATGAACTAGGCAAGGTTGCATGGGCATATTCCAAGTTTTGGGAACCACCCAAACAATGTCGAGGAAAATGAACTAGGCAAGGTTGTATGGGCATATGCCAAGTTTTGGGAACCACCCAAACAATGACCAAAACTTTGTCCATGGACACCAACCAAATATACCGTATGTTTTCCTGTGTTGCTTGTGCTGACCAATTGAGTCCAGCAGTCAGTTTGTTATGCTATCCAAGTTGAAGTAGATTTAGTTTAGTATTACTTATCTATCATAATCAATTAAACATGTTCAATGACTCTGCAACTAGCTAGACATTTGTTATTTTTTTAATGACACACGAGTTGATTAATGAGATCTCTACCGGTGCAAAATTCCACATAGTAGATATTATTTTACTCTAAAAGGCATGAAGTTGGGTCATAATACTGAATTTCATCTTCCTATAATTTATACTACCAAAATTTATGTAAAGTTTCTCCATGCTTTCCTCTTGGAAGAAAACTTATAAATGTACCTTCAAAATATGAAATGACATGCATGCAAAACAAAGTGATAAGTCTGGAATGACATGTGCGTCAAAGAGGGTTGTTCTCAGTGTAAATAATGAACAAAAACCTCCATTGTCTTTTTGTGTTTGTTTTTTTTATTGTATATTCTGTTTCTAACACATTCTAACTTTTCAGAATACTTGGTTGCTTCAAGTTAAATCCTTTTGAGCATCTTAAGTTATCATTTGATTCTTCCCCAGATGAGGTGAAGAAGCAATATAGGAAGGTATTGAAACATGAATTTAACATTGAACTTCCCTATTAGCTCTGGTCTTTTCTCTTCTAGTGTAGAGCTAATTGTTGCTTCTTGTACGTTTGCAGTTGTCGTTGTTGGTCCATCCTGACAAATGCAAGCATCCACAAGCACAAGAAGCTTTTGGAGGTATGTAAACTGACCAATAATGACCTGTGTGGAGCATATGAGATGGTAGTAGTGATACATAATCATAATAGATTGGAAGATAGTATTTCACTGCATTGCAGTAGGCTAGATTTGGGACAGCTTTTAAGATATTAGTTGGTAGCCGTAGATATCTGACCGTTAAAGGGAGAGAACTTGTGCTTGAAGAACAGCACAGACAGGATCATGACATTCTAAAAGCCCCAAATTAATCAGTTTTGCAGAATTTTGTTATTTTTTTGTGGGAGAGAGGGGGACATCAGTACATGCTTGAAAAAAACTGTAAAATGAATTTAACTTTATTGGCATCCACAGCAAGGTCCAGAAGTCCAGATAACTAAGTGCAAATTACAACATGGATAAGTCAGTTTAGAACATGAATTTATGCAATTTGGTTTGCAGATGGTAGTAGCCTAGGTATCACTCTAGAATTAAGTATTTCTTCACCCCTGTACGAGATGCATTTTTGGAGAGAAACCAGGATAAGTCAATAGTTCAGTGTCTCTTCTTGTAACTTGTTGAGTGTTCGAGTTCTGTAATTGTCTATCACTAAAACTAACCAATGCTTAAGTGCTCGGAGGGCAGAGCCTGGGCCCTTTTGTTGCACGTATACGATTTCTATTTTCCCTTTGTTGCATCGTGCTGCTTCTCTTGTCGTCACATGGATGTATATATAATTGTGTTACCTACTCTTCTCATAAACAGCCCTGTCAAAGGCACAACAGCTCCTACTTGATCCACAGGAAAGAGGTTACATTCTTGATCAAGTTACTGCTGCAAAAGGTGTGATGTGAACTTTTTAAGTCCTCTTATTTATAGCACCAATGCAATTTTTTATTTAAAGGCTTAGCAATTTGTTTATTAGATATAAATGAGATATGGACTTTCTGATATGCTTTTGTGTTAAAAAAATCAGAAGAGCTGAGGGCAAAGAGGAAAAAGGAGCTGCGGAAAGACAGTGCATCCAAGATAAAATCCCAAGTAGATGAGGTAAGAGAATCTCATACAGAGGCGTTATGAATTTATCAAGTTCTTAATAACACTCACTTGGAGTACCATGTTTCAAACAAAATGCAATGCAAAAAAATACTATGCCTCGACTTTAACTGGTCTAATTTGGACTAGTTTCGTGGTTGGACCAGCCTTAAACCATCTGGGATTCGAACGCCACACTCAGCAGGGTTTTCCCTTAACCAGCATTCACAGTTACATGCATAATCGGCGACTGCTGATTTCAACATGGTTTTAAGAACTAGACCATTATGATCTGGCTAAGTTAACTGGTCCAGTCGGCAGTTTGGCCATCTGACCCATAAGTTTTCTAGATAATTATATTTTATTAGTCATACATTATTTTCATCTACAATATCATGTACAGAATTGTGAAGTTGAGAAATATAATGTCAAATTGGAGATAAAGGATTCAGTGCTGTCTGCAGTAATCAAACAAATTCCAACAGAAAAAAACATAATTTTTCGGTTAAAAACATTCAATGAGTATAAAGTTTAGCTGTGTAGAGAAAGAGTGACCGTGTAGCCAGATCAACAGAGGGTGAAATAGTGAATGGAGGAGGAAGTGGGAGAAGAAAAAAGAAAATGAAATTGGTGTTTAAGAAAACGCAGACTGGTAGAGGCAGTGTTGCAGGGGTAGCTTAAGGAACCCAATTCACAAATGAATAAGTAAGCTGATTGGGCTAGGCATATTTAGCCGGAACCAATGACTCCTGGTACAGAAATCGGCCTGGTTTCTTGAGGTTTTTTTAGAATGACCTGATTTGCTATTCTGGTTCGGTTATGTAGACAGCCCTTGAATGAAACTGAGTGGTCAACTTTTTTCATTATTTGTTTTTTTCCAGTTCAGGTCTGGTTTGAGTCATTCACCTTTGTAGACAACGTACTTCGTCCTGTTATAATCTACGAACGTGAACTTGGCCATTCATTCATCTTCAATGTGGTCAAAAACAGTTTCTTTGAAAATACTAACTGCTTTGTACAACATCCTCTAATAGCTACACAGATTTGTTATGCATGTTTGTCTTTCTTGGTTAACTGCATGCAATGATTTTTTTTATAAGTCATAAATGCTTCATGTATAATGTAAAACGTTTGTGATGTCAACAACAGCTTAGAGCCTTGCAGCTCTGATGTTTTCCCGTTCACGGTTTCATTGAAAAAAAATGCAATGCTGATTGTTTTGCTAGACCCTTGCATCATCTTATTGGAGCTTCATGTATCTTGAACACTTGAGAACCTCCATTCATCTTATGAGCAGGGAAAATACGAAGACCAGTTTGAAAGGTCGGATGAATTTCACAAGCAGCTAATAATTAAAGTTCGGGAAATTTTGACAGACAAAGAATGGCGCCGGAGAAAAATGCAGATGAGGGTAAGTAATACGCCTTAAAATGTTCAAATATCATCAGTTGAGCCACTCACTGGAGCTTTGTTCATGCGCACTGTGCAGATATCAGAGGAAGAAGGAAGACTGAAGAAGGACGAGGAGGAAACAAAAGAAATGTGGAAGAGAAAGAGAGAGCATGAAGAGAAGTGGGAAGAGACCCGAGACAACCGAGTAAGTTTGCAGTCTATTTGTAGAAATTTGAATTTTTTTTCTCAACTGGACTTATATACCTGTAGCTGTTTAAGTACGGAGTAATTTACAGTATTGGAAAATGAAAGCCTTGTTTGTTTTCTTTATTTACTTGAACGGTTTGGATACAATGGCCATGTGCACTTCCTAATATACTTGCCATGTGTTTGTGGGTCGCAGGTCTCTAGCTGGAGGGATTTCATGAAGACCGGAAAAAAGGTTGGAAAGTGCAGTTGAAAGTTGTATTTTGGTATCCTTTATTCTGTAACTTACTGTTTCCTTCTTACAGGCACGGAAAGGAGAACTCAAACCTCCAAGGCTTAAGACTGAAGATCCGAACAAATCTTATGTTCAGAGACCAGTGAAGCGTGGTTAAGAAGAATGACGAGAACAGTCTGGTGGCCATTCTTCTTGCGACCTGATCTTAGCTACAGCCTAGCAAAGGTTATATTTCGGGCTGTAAGCTTGAGTTATGGTCTTCTGTGTTCCCAGCGTAGTCAGTGGAACAGAAGAGATAATTCTAAGCAAAATGGCCACATATCACCTACCAAAGCGGTATTTGGGCTAATGTACTTGTTGAGTAGAATACCTTCCTGAAAATGGTTACAAATTTCAGTTGCAAAAGAAACACACTGATGTGAATGTTGAAATATGATCCTTGTTTCACCATTCATTGAGGCTCTCTTCTCCACTCTTTTCCTACAGGACAATTTCTGCCGTGTTTCTGTTTGATGGGCCTTGGTATGGGTGTACGAGTGGTGAGGGTGGGAGCATTAGGTACCGTTTTGACTTCGGCAAGCTATGCATATCCTATTCTGTGGATGCCTCATGGCCGGTATGACTTTCGACCAGATGCAGGTCCAAGTTGTTCTCAAAGAGAAGTCAACCTGTGTTTACCCCCTGCTTACGACACAACAGCTGAAGAAATCGACTCAGTTCGTCAATTTCTGACGACAGGTCCGGGGAATATATAGGACGCCTTCAGCTTCCTGCTAAAAATTGCCGCGGACGAGCCTTGTCGCTCTGGTACATCGCTGGCAGGCAGCAGCATGTCTGTAACGCAATGTGGAAGGTTGAAAGGGCTCATACACTGCATGCACTCGCTGTCGCCAACCTCTGAAGAAGTAAACGAACTGGTCAGAAACGTAGGCTCCAACGTCGTGCGGACTGACCTTGTTTGCACCCAGCAAGTTACTATATTTCAATTTTTGTTCTTGGGAAGGTTGGAAGATTGGATCAAGATCTCAGACCAACACTCGGATGACAAACATATTTGGCCTTTTGATCTAGGTCATTTGAAGGATTCAGATCCTTAAGATATTTTTTTGTCCAGGTCATTAGATTGGCAAGATCCAAATCTTTAGAGAAGATTTATTAGGACATACGCTCTATTTAGGTAGTTAAAATGAACCCTCTCCAATTGTACCAGACACAAATCTTAATCTTTTTTTTGTTGCGGGTACACAAATCTTAATCCTTAGTGGAACTTTTAGTTTCCAGATAAATTCCCTACGCATGTCGGCATACATAGATTTAACCGAGAAGGACATAGATGTGAAGTTACCATCTAAACACACCTGGTTCCTACGATAAGTTAAAATTATTCACAAGACGCAAAACAAATGCAGCCAAGCCGTCAAGTAAGAAATTGTTGATAGACATTCAACTACCCTAGACAGAACATCTAACATGGAAACATGTTTTCATTGAACATTGTTATCAATGAAGGATATTTTGTAGCGAGAGGCTTATCTCTAGGCCACGTGCCTCCTAGAATCGTGTAGGTACCATCTTCGTCTTCTACCACAAAAGCACGTATGCTAAAAATCTCCTCTTAACCCTCATCCTTGTATGCAAGACTAAATATCCGCTTGATGAGCAACCATCAATTTTTTTACTTTAGATTCTCCACACCAAAGCTCACCTTGATCTTTTGGGTCTGTAGATAATACTCCAATTAGCTCATCGATATTTTCATTTCCGTTCATCATCTTTTTACCTCGACCAAGTAAACTATGAACATCGACAGACTTATAAATACAACGTTCATCGATCTAATACAACAATAACTTGCCCTTACAACTAGTGAGCTCCTAGATAAAATATCCTTCTCTGTTACACGTGGAATTAATAATATATCTGGTATAACCAACTAGTACCTGCCTGCTGCCTGCAACACTAGAATATTTGGATCCCATGCACACGGATAGAGCTACGAAGCACACAAGTTGCCAGCTACTTTGCTCCAGAAACATCTGTTTGTGGGTGTGGTTCCTTATCATCTTCACCGTTCAGCACCTGCCCAAAGTCCAAAGGCCGGCCATACGCGATGCGTCTACCCTGTAACTGCCACCTGAAAATTATTGTTTGCGTTAAGCCGTAGCATTTGGATGTGCGATCGCCCGACCAATCGGACCCGGGACACCAACACTGTCCTAGTGCGCCCAGCCGAGACAGCAGCACCGTCGTGCCGCCTGCGCCGGCAGTGACGGGAGCAAAGCACGACGGGGGGAGGGCACTGGTCCGTTGCGCCGGCCGCCGCGGAATGGTCGCCGGCCGCCGGGTGCGCCCAATCTCCTGTGTTATCATGGTGTCACCAAACGGAAACAACCGAAGCGGCTTCCGCAAACGGATTGGACCAGAAACGTGGTGGTTAGAAAACTACTATAGGAAAGGGGCGCGAATGATTTGAAGCTTTGGTCACGCATGTCGCTGACTGACTGGTAGAGCGGCACAGGCACAGCATGCAAGTGGCTATTCGACTCTTGCGGTGTTCCCATTTTTCAATTTGCTTTCGTAAAGATGGTGGGCTCGAGGGAGGTTTAGTTGGAGCTTTGTTGGTCAGTACCGGAGATCGGAGGTCGTGGATTCTTGACGATACTCGTGGTGGAAAGTAACATAGACGAGTAACACATGCCCACAGTAAACTATGTTACTAATTTCATAGTTGGTATAACAAACATGTGATGTCATGCAAAACTTTATTTATTAGGTTGTAGACACACATTTTCTTGATACATGTGATGGTATGGTGTTATATTGCGTCCCCAAGACCAGTGGATCTCGATGGCTAATGTCGAGTTCGAGATTTAAAATTAAAGACGAGATTTTGAATGTGGTGAAAACTATGAGCCGGATGATTGGTGTTTTGCAACGGGACCGGTAAGCACGGGGGGTGGGGGACAGCCACACTAGGAGACATCGTTCTTGGTGGTCTTCTTTGGGCACCAAGGCTCGATTTTAGGTGAAAACTTTAGGTCCGGCCTTTACTAGTTGTACCTGACAATGGAGTATCTCTATTTGATTCCTTGTTGAAGGTATTATTTGGAGTTTATTCGTACTTTTTGCGGGTGAAAACTCATGATCTGATAATCAAGCAACGACGATGTTTCTGCACTATTCCCTTCCCGAAGGCGTTGTTCTTGGAGAACAGTTTTTGCAGTCCGGGTGTGAGTATTGGTGGGTGATAGTTCCTCGCTGATCAGTTTGGCGGGATTTTCTTCTTCTTTTGGCTGTGTGCATCATTGGTATCTTCATAGATATTATGTTGTTGCAGAGGCCGGGTGTAACTGATATATGCTTGGTATTAATTCTAAGAAAATATTATTTTACCAGAACCCTCTTTATCCTTACTAATTACTCCCGGTATGGGTAGATTTGAACCTCGAGTTAATCAAAATGGTGTCTTCTAGTATGTTTTTTACATTAACTGATATTCATCTCTTAGATTTGGTGTGTTCACTCAAAAAAGGATCTAAAAAGCTTTGCTAAATGGTCGGGACTTGACATTCCTAAAATCAAGGTAATTACGAAGGATGTAATGAGACTTAGATTGTACTACTATAGTAACATGAAAGAAATATCAGGGAGCCCTTTTTAGTTTAATTGTACTCGGACACTCTCCTATTATATTCATGCATCCATATGAAAACCAATTCTACAATTTATGAACTACCAATCATTATCTGGATGGTAATGAAAGTGGTAGTGCCTCTTGCCCACAAACTTGCACACCAAGGTCGATATATGAGTCCAGAATTTGCATCCGTCGATGTTGAGGTGTTTAGTGACATTCATCGACTCTCAAGCTTCACAAATCGAGTATCCACTAGGCGTTGTGTGAATCGTTCATGATTAGATTTTTCGTATATTTATCCATGGTGGGTAAGCATATAACAAAATTTCACCAACAACGCGCCCACTAAACATGCAGGCATAAATGGACACATGAACATTAAAAAGGATCACAATAGCCTTTGATTCCTCACACGTATAAACCACCCAACTAGTGAACTAGATATGACAAAATATGCTGCCCTCTTCTCAATTCATCACTAAAACAGGACAAGTTAAATATGCTTTTCCATGTACAAACCGAGACCATCACTTCATGTAGGCGTAGCTAGCAGTACTCTCTAGACAGATTACAAAGGATCATCGTGGACAGCGAGGGGATATTTAGCACCATCCCCCAGCATCCTTTTTGGCCCAGCACAAAAAGGACTTACCCTAATGATGCCATTATTGTAAGATCGAATGGGGGCCACGGGTGCTTCAGCAACACTAAGAAAGGTGGCAGGCAAGCACCTACAAATATATACTCTCCCTTTGCGCGTAGGAACTTTACATTATTCGTCTGACAATTGGCAATTCGGCATTTGGCAAACCACAGGAAAGATCGGTGGCGAGGCACTGGCTTGTACATATCCACAAGACCTGGCTTAACCCATCAATGGGATCTTATTCCCCCAGTGCTGGATGATATCAAAAGTTTCCCATTACGCAACGACTTAGACAAAAATAAAGAGAACATGACGAAAAACTTTGGATCGCTCAATTAATAATACCCATCTGGTATCATGGACAAACAATAATAATCTGTTGTTGAGCAATTTATGTTGTGTGCATCAGTCCAAGCAAATGCTGGAGGTTGCCTTCCTTACAAAAGAAAACAAGTGCAACGTAAGCGAGATACAGCCGCAACAAGTGTTCACTTCCTCGTGGATGTAGATTCTAATGAGAGGCTGGTAGACTTACATTTCATTACTCCCAATCTGGAATTAGCCAGATAACTGAAACATTTCAAACCAGATAAAAAGCTATACGTGTATGGTCCGAAAGTAGTGTTAGTAAAAAATCGTCGTCTATCTTGAGTAAGTGAAAATTGTTTATTCTGTTAGAGTAAGCAAGTGGTAGCTAGGTAGCCAGCTTAGCATCGTAAGCATAAGGTTCCTCCTTTTCCCGTCATTAGCATAAGCCCTTTCACTTTTTGTTCTGCTTTGCCTTTACAAGCTCCACGCTTCGTCTGGTCTTGACGGGGATATACCTCTCGGATACCCTATCATGAGGGTACCTGGTGCACGTATCAACTAAGGCCCAACTATCAAGAGCCTATATGAAGCACATGACGGAAGGCCCAAGAAGATAGAGTATCCTCCAAATTAGGCATAGGCATAGTCAGTTTAGACTTTCCTTACATGTAATCTGAGTCGGTTGCGAACTCCTGAGACCCAGCCTATTATATAAAGGTTGGGAGGGCCGTCGATCCAAGACACGCAACACTTAAACCACCAAAACCCTAGCGAGATCGACATCTCGCCGGGACTCCATTGTAGCTCGCATATACCCTCAGATCAATAGGACAAGCAGGAAGTAGGGTGTTACTCTCCGGAGGCCTGAACCTGGGTAAATCCTTACTTTTGCTTGTCAGCCGACAAAACTACCAGTTCTATCATGTTCTCTCCTCGTAATCTCAACCCTAGATCCTTAACCATGGGATTTGATGAGTTAACCCCTCGTCAATTGGCGCCGTCTGTGGGAAAGAATAGTGCTGGACTCGCGGTTTCTCCGGTTCCATCGGAAAACAGCGACTCGCCGATCGCATCTGCGAACGGCAACTCGCCGACTGCATTGACAAACCACAACTCGAAGATTCAGTCGACATACGGCAACTCGCCGACTCGCTCAAAAATTGGCAGCCCGCCAACTTCACCAACAAAAGGCGCATTTGCTCCGCACTCGCCAGAAGCCCGAGAGACGTTTGCTGGTCTCGAGTCAGGTTTGGATTTAACTGTTGGAGCATTCAATTTTTTCGTAAACAAGTTTGGTACGCAGGACTTGACAGATCTGCAACAACTCGCGACTGCCGCACCCGAGGCTCCATCGACTGCGTCCGTCCCATCATCGATTCTTGAAGCCTGCTCATCTACAACAACCATGTCGACTCGAGAGATCAACGAGTTCTTCGCAAAAGAACTCCAAGGTGAGGAAGCTGAATCAGCGTAACACAAAAACGATCTCGAGCTAGATCTTCCACTCGATGACACCTTTGACTGCAGGATCTCTCTCCACGACTTTGAACTTCATAACGACAGCAACGTCGACTCTGAGATCTGCACCAACAAACTCGACTCCGAGGTCTACAACGGTTTCGCTGACGCCGAGATGAGCATAGACGCTGAACGCATCGACAACGAGATCCGTCCAGACGGACCACTCGACGAGAATATCGACTCTGACATGAGCCTTGATGAAGACGTCTTGTCCGTAACAGGACTTGGCAGCACATACACGTACCCGCGGGTCATCCCCCACCAGGTTTACGTTGCCATCAACGGAGAATCATCTGAAGCCGCAGCCTCCCGCAGGCCTACAGAATTCCCATGCACGGTAACTATGCCGGATGGGGTCACAACTCTGACAATTACTGTTGAGATGGCAACAAAAGCAGAAAAAGTAATTAAGGAGTGCACAATGATGCCAGCAGACGCAAATTCGGAAGAGATGTTGACCTTCCAGTACTTCAACTGGCAGGAATCACTTCGACTGCAAAACATCAAAGCAACACTCGATGAGCGCAAAAGGCAAGCCAGCATCTCGAGCGTACGAAGAAGACAACTATCACTCAGCTCCACAGGGCGGGCGAGCACAAGAGGCGGATCGAGGCTGGCGCGCCTCCCAGAAGATGAGAGAGCGGCAATTACTCGCAACCTGGACTTGTCATTCATGACACACGATGATGAAGGGATCCCGGTACCCAAAACAGCTGCGGGTGCTCTCTTCTCTGTGGGCGCTTACCTCAAAGCAACACAGCCTCCGGCAGACGATCCCAACGCAAACCTGCATCGCCAGCAGCTCAAATCACTAGCCCTAGTGGTGCAGGCCATACGTCCGGATGCAAAAACTCCAGGAGGGAGTCGAGATCGCAACATAGTCAGCTCGCGACAAGCAGCACACGATCGTAGCGGTCGCAGTCGCCACTCGGAGGAAACAAGGAAAGACACATGCCGACACAGGTCCAGCAGAAGCAGATCTCGAAGGTCTTCAAGTAGCGACTCATATTCCGACCGGGAGCCCGAGCCATGCGGAGCCTTGTGTTTCACTCGCTGCATCCGCGAGACAAGGATGCCCAAAGGGTTCAAGCTAACATCTGAGCAACCCAAGTACACAGGTCGACAGGAACCTTCAGGATGGCTAGAAGACTACAGACTCGCCGTCTCATACCAACGGGGCACGAACACTACGGCAATGCAATACATACGACTCATGCTCGAAGGAACAACTCGCAACTGGCTCAAGGTGCTACCTCCATCAACATACGACTCGTGGGATCACTTCCGCAGAGACTTCATCAAAAACTTCGAACCTCTGTGCGAGCGACCGAAAACATTCGAAGAACTGAGAGCCTGCACTCAGCGATCAGACGAAACTTTGAGATCATACATACGGCGATGGACCACCATACGCAATTTAGTCGGCAATATCGGAAGATAGAGCCATGGACGCCTTCATCATGGGTCCCGCCAGGCGAGATTTCAAAGAAGCTCTTGGTCGAGAAAAGCCAACCTCCCTGGCTAACCTCATCAAAATAGCGACTGAGTGGGCAGATGGAGAAGACTCGGTGCGAGCAACCCGCGCCTCCTCACCACGCGACAACCATGACAGCGGCAGTCGAAGCCGCAGGGACATATACAGAGACGATCGGAGGCGCAAGCGTTCCAAACGTCACCACGACGACGACAGATCCGAGTTCATGGCGGCTGGGTTCACTCAACCTCGTGACGACCAAGACAGAAGCGACCGGAGGCCAGACGATCGCCGGGACAGTTGAGACCGCGAGCAACGAAGTAACAACTACAAGAAGCAAGAGTGGCAAAAGCCACGTTCTGATGCACAAAACAAGCGCTCATTCGATGACAAGATGGATGACTATTGCAGATTCCACCTGTACAAAGGGGAGGACGGAAAGTTGCGTTCCAACCACTCGTTGAAAAACTGTAGAGAATTCGAAGAATTGGCATCTGAATACATGAATCTCAGAAAGGCACCCGCCGCAACTGCACCTCAGCCGAACACCGTACCTGCCTTGATGGCACCTCCACCACCACCACAGCCTGCCGCAGGCGGACATGTCGCGGGCGCCATATAACCTGTTCCTCGGGTAGAGGAGGATCGGTACCCTCAGCCTCAGGGGCAGATGTACATGATACGAAGGGTCGCCCTTCCAATAGGCAGCAAAAACTACGCACTCGACAAGTGAACATGGCTGCCATGGCACCCCCTGCTGTTTCTGAATTTTTTAAGGGATTCGAGACTGCCTTAAACTTCAGCCGAGAGGACCACCCCCCAGCTGTAGTTCGACCAGGGCACGCAGCTCTGGTACTCGACGCGCAAATTGGAGGCTACGCCATGACCAAGTCTTCATGGATGGAGGCAGCGGCATCAACATCATCTTTGCAGACACACTCCGCAAAATGAACAGGTCAGTCGAAAACCTACCAAAGTCCACAAATACCTTCCACGGTATCGTCCCAGGCAAAGCAGTCAGTCCGGAAGGCACAATACAACTCGACGTCACGTTTGGGGACCCAAGACACTTCAGGACGAAATCGATTGAGTTCGAGGTCGTCGACTGGAAGTCACAATACCACGCCATACTTGGACGCCCAACGTTCGCTCGATTCATGGCAGTCCCGCATTATGCCTACCTCAAGCTAAAGATGCCAGGGCCAAAAGGAGTCATCACTGTCACTGGAAACTTTCAAAGGTCCGATTCTTGCGACCGTGAGTTCAGCAAAATACCTTCCACGGTATCGTCCCAGGCAAAGCAGTCAGTCCGGAAGGCACAATACAACTCGACGTCACGTTTGGGGACCCAAGTCACTTCAGGACGGAATCGATTGAGTTCGAGGTCGTCGACTGGAAGTCACAATACCACGCCATACTTGGACGCCCAACGTTCGCTCGATTCATGGCAGTCCCGCATTATGCCTACCTCAAGCTAAAGATGCCAGGGCCAAAAGGAGTCATCACTGTCACTGGAAACTTTCAAAGGTCCGATTCTTGCGACCATGAGTTCAGCAAAATCTCTGAGACGTTCGATATGGAAGAAGCACTAACTGATCTGTCGATTTCCAACGACCGCACACTCATGCCGGAACACAAAAAATTGTCAATTGACAGAGCGTTCAACGCAACAAATGACACAAGGTCACATCAGGTGCACCCGACCGATCTGTCCAAGACAGTCAATGTATCATCGAGTCTGCCTATCGCATAGGAAAGCGCGCTCGTCGAATTCCTCCGTGAGAACTGGGAGATATTTGCGTGGTGTCCAGCCGACATGCCAGGTATCCCTAGGGAATTCGCCGAGCACTCTCTCCAACTGTTTCCAGATGCCAAGCCAGTAAAACAAACAATGCGCCGCGTCTTTGCCCAAAAAGAGCTGCCGTCGAGTCTGAAGTTGATAGACTACTCGCGGCAGGGTTCATCTGAGAAATCAAGAAATCACAATGGGTGGCTAACCCCGTACTTGTAGAAAAGAAGCATACAGATATCCTTCGGATATGCGTGGACTTCACAGCCCTCAACAAATGCTGTCCAAAGGATCACTTCCCGCTACCTCGAATCGACCAGATCGTCGACTCCACCGCTTGATGCGCACGCCTGCCCTTCCTGGACGCTTACTCAGGTTACCACCAGATAAGGATGAAGGAAGAAGACGAAGAAAAAAAGCCGTTCATAACCCCACTCGGGGTCTACTGCTACACAACCATGCCCTTTGGGCTAAAAAACGCGGGTGCAACATACCAGCGCATGATGCAAGATTGCCTCAAAAAGAAGATCGGACGAAACGTCCAAGTATATGTGGATGACATCGTCATCACAACAAGGGAAGAAAACACACTACTCGACGACCTACGGGAGACGTTCGCCAACCTCAAACACTTCCACATCAAGCTCAATCCCAAGAAGTGCACGTTCAGCGTACCAGCTGGGCAACTCTTGGGTTATCTAGTCTCAGCTCGTGGAATCGAGACTTACCCGGAGAAAATACAGGCCATCTTGACAATGCAAAGGCCTTCAAAGCTTCATGACGTACAAAAATTAGCAGGTCGAGTGGCGGCACTCAGTCGCTTCATCAGCAAACTAGGCGAAAAAGCACTCCCGTTCTATCAACTGATGAAGAAAGCAGACAAGTTCGAGTGGACGCCAGAAGCCGAAGTAGCCTTCACGGAACTCAAGCGAGTCCTCAGAAGCCCTCCAGTACTCGTCGCACCCAAGGAGCGGGAACCGCTATACCTATACGTCTCGGCTACCAACAGGGTGGTGAGTACCGTACTGGTGGTCGAGCGCATGGAAGAGGGACACGCCCAGAGCATACAACGACCAGTCTACTACTTGAGCGAGGTCCTCTCCATATCAAAACAGCGGTACCCGCACTATCAGAAGCTGGCATACGCCGTGTTCAGGTCATCAAGAAAGCTGACGCACTACTTCGCAGAACACCCGATCACTGTAATCAGTAACTCAGCAATCGGGGATATTCTCACAAACTCCAACGCAACTGGGAGAGTCGCAAAATGGCTCATCGAGCTGGGACCAAGGGATATCAGGTACGATCACCCGAAGGCCATCAAAGCACAAGTCTTACCTGACTTCACAACCGAGTGGATTGAGGCCCAGTTGCCTGGAGCGCCAGATGTGTCCAACTCATGGACCATGTATGTCGTGGGGTTATCACGGCAGATGTTACCATAGGGTAACTTGATGATTGGGGCAAGGCGCCTTGGTCCTTTAGGAGATTGTCACGCTCGTTGGGGAAAAAGGGTTTACCCAGGTTCAGCCTCTCCATTGGAGATAACGACCTACTTCCTGCTTCTATGTTATTGATCTCGAGGTCTCAATAACTCGGCTACGACAACAGAGCCAGGTTACGAGACAGGTTACAAGGGATTCGCTTGATAGCGATGATATCGAACTAGGGTTACTCGATCTCCTATGACTTGAGACTTAAGACTTGTCTATATATGTTCTGGGAGCCCGTTTATATAGATGCCGGGTCTCCCGAACTTACAATGAATACCGAGTTACATACGAGCCCGGAGTCCTACTCTAGGTTCTTCTTGACCTTCCGTAGCCTCCAAGTCACCCGGTTCCTTCCTTCACTCGGACTCCAGTTCTTCTAGGTCCTTTCTTCTAGGGACGAGTCATGTTAGGCATATTGGCCCAGCTATTACCTGGCCCACATCTTGTACACATCACCCGGTCCAGGCCTTGGGCTGTCCGACTGATTCTTCCTTGGTCATGAGTATACCGGGTTATTATCCCCCAACAGTAGGCCCCAAGTTTGACTTGAATAAGCTCATTGGTTGCTTCACTTGATAATCTTGATCTTGATCTGATTACTCGAGGGTAGCTACTAATGGGATTATCCGAGTTAAACTCCTGAAAACAAAATAAAGATCATTAACACTGAATGGCCAGGTTATATTTCAGACCAGCTCCTTTTGGCGGTTCTCTTATAACCCAGCTTTTCTCTTATCCCAAAACTTTAAATGACTCGACTCTTATCTCGCACTTAAGTCCCTCTGGTCAATGACCAGGGAACATTTTCTGACACATTTTATCTTGTCTTTGACCCATGGTCAAACAGAATCTTGATGCCTCGATTTCTGCGCTCCTAGGGTTTCACCCTGAGCTATAAATAATTGGTCGCGGTGAATAGGGTTTCATTTTCCCCTTTCACCGCGCCACTTCATCTTCTTCCTCAAACTATTCTCTCTCCTCTCTAGGTTTAGGGTTCCTGTAGATCTCGCCTCGCCGCCGCCGGCCCTCGGGGCTCCGCATTGCTGCAACTCACCGCCGGGGAATCTGTACCGTGCCCGACCTCCATGGGCTCCGGTAAATTTTTCACTCCTGCACTTAGCTTTCATCTGGATCTTGACTTGTTTTTCCTCGGGCTGTTCTTGAGCTCGTTGTTCTCCATTTCTTTTCTTGCTATTTTCTAGATCTTCAGATCACATGGCACCCAAGGACTCGAGCAAGCTTAAGGCCAAGGCCAAGCCCGGTGATGGCGTCGCCGCATCGGCATCGAAGAAGATCAAGAAAACAACCAAGCCCAGATCTGGGATTACGGCTAACTGGGCCAAATCCATGGCCACACAATCCAAGCTTGAAGAATTGGCTGAATCTGGTGTCCTTCCTCTTCAGCCGGAGATCGAGTGGAGAGGGGCTGAAGAGGAGACTCGGCCTTCCCTCCAGGAAGGTGAAGTTATCTGCTTTCTTGAGCATGTCACCCGGGGTTTTCGTCCCCCGGGTCATCCTTTCTTTAGGGATCTTCTTCATCACTACAAACTCCGGGTCTTTGATCTCGGACCCAACTCCATCTTGAACATTAGTAACTATATAGTTCTTTGTGAATCGTACTTATGCATTCCTCCCAACTTAGCTCTTTTCCTGGAGCTATTCTTGTGCAAACCTCAACGTGAGCACAAGAATGGCCCCCTCTTAGTCTGTGGCGGCGTTTCTATTCAACGCCGCAAGGGCTCTGCTATGCCTTCACTCGAACTTCATACTCATGTAAAGCATTGACAAAAATCATACTTTTACTGCAAAGCCAAGATACCTTCTGGTGAACACCCTTTACCGGGTTATTCGGTCGAGCCCCTCGTTATCAACAGCAACATGAACTCCTTCGCCTCTGACACTGAGAGAGAAGCTCTCCAGCCTCTTCTCAAGAAAATCTCCGTTCTTGTTAAGCACGGACTCCGCGGAACTGATCTGATCAAGACGTGGATGGGTTTGCGAATTCAGCCCAACAGTATTCGCAAGAAGCTTCTTTGCGATTACTCGGGCCATCTAACTGATTCCCTCCGTTACTCGGAGAAGTCCTACCCCATCACTGCGCTGAACAAAGCTATCAAGGCCTTCCTTGCTGAAAAGGTTGAGACGATCAAAGATAATGGCCTTCTGCCATTCAGTAGGAATAACCCGGCTCCACCGGTGAGTCCCAACTGATAAATATCTTAATAACATATTCTTTCTCAATTGTATACTGATTATTTCACTTCTATTTTTTCACTAGGAATCTGATGTCTAGTGGCAAGTTGAGACTCCCCCTGCCACTCCTGAGGAAGATGAAGATGATGATGACGAGGCTCTGTCCTCGAGTGAAGAAGAAGAAGACAAAGAAGAAGGTGAACTTGACTCCCTTGGCCACTTCTTCATAAGCTTAATTAAGAACGATACTCAATCCAATTTATCCACTTATGCCAATTTTATAATACCAGAACCGACTGAAAAAAACAATCACTCCTTCACCTGGCCGTAGCTCTGAAGCCAATGAATCAGCTGCTACCGGGAAAAGGAAGGCTCGCACTATCTGTGCCAAGGTGCCATACTCTCACATGACCACAGAACCATATTCTTATCTTGCTATGCAAAAACTCAACCAAACTCTTCTTGAAAAATCTTCGCAGAGATCTGCTGAACCCTCTGCCAAGAGGAGAGCAACACGGACATCCCCTGGAGAGGATCCTCTTAACCCGGGAATCCCAAACCTTCCATCTCCACGCCGTCCTGGTACTTCCTTTTCCAACTTTGAACCACAAAAACATCCCTCTGATAGTTATCCTTTAGCTGGTCGAATCCGAGTTTCTAAATCATACTCTCTTACAGCTTCTTCAGGCTCCAGTAACGACCTCCCCCGTGACTTTCAAGTCAATACCGGGTAATACGTATAACCTTCTATTACTTGTATTTACTTTCATCAACTTTGCTTTCTTTTACTCTTTCTTATATTATCTTCGTACTTGCAATTTTAGGGCGAAAGCTACTCTTAGTGGCGCTCCAAGCCCTCCCATTGCTGAGGAGGATAACTTGGAGAACACCCCTGAAAAACATGCTGAGCCGACTGATAAAGAGCAGACAACTGACCAGATGAATGTTTCTCCTTCTCCTGCTGAAAAACCGACTGATCCCGAAGTCGTGATCACAGGAGCTCGCTTTACTGAGAAGATCTCTCCCCTCAATACTGCAACCAAGTTTGTTGCCTCTGAAGAGAAGTCCAAGCCGACTGATAAAGGCGAGGCTTCCACTGTGCCCCACTATGGCCATATAAACTTTGAAGGTCTGTTAACTGAGTACAACACACTGAAGCTTACTGAAAGCAAACTCGTGGATTCTCTTGTCCGAGAACATCAGGTACACATCTTTTCCTCTTCATATCTTATATACCAAACCTAGTCCCCAAGTATCAAGTAAACTGTCCTCAGTCACTCGGTACTTGAAAATATATATCTCTTTCTGCCTTCATTTTGAAAACTTCAGAATATCCCAGTCCCCAAGTTCCAAGTTATCAGTCTACGATAACATGGAACTTGTTTTACTTTCTGATTTCAAATCCTCATTAATTCTGACTTTCATCATAACTGTCGTGGGGTAGATAACACGGCAGATGCTACTTTGGGGTAGCTTGAGTTGATGGGCAAGGCGACACTAGCGTCTGGGAGATTGTTTAGCATTGCAGGGACAAAAGGTTTACCCAGGTTCGGCCTCTCCATTGGAGATAAAGACCTACTTCCTGCTATCTTGTTATTGATCTCGATCTCGATAACCCGGCTACGACAACAGAGCCGGATCTCGATCTAGGTTACAAGGTTGTGGTGTTTCTCTCGGTGGTTCTCTCGCCTAAGCTTGGATCGTAAAGTTCTCTCTCAACTAGGGCTCAGGGACCGGCTTATATAGACTACCGGGTCTCCTGGCACTTTACAATACGAACCCGGGCTCTACCCAGACTCGGAATCCTATTCTAGCTCTTCTAGCCTTCGTATCCTCCAAGTCACGAACCGCCTTGGTCTTCTAGAAACTTCCCTTCCTGAACCGGGTTACCGCCAAAGCCTCTGGCCCAGCAACATAACCCGGCCCATGCTGATGGTTAGCTGGCCTGGCCGGGCCTCCTGCCTGGCGGGTCATGCTTCCCTCTTCATGGGCCTACCGGGTTATCATCCCCCCATCAGTAGCCCCCAGATTAACCTGGTTGCCAGGTTGGCATGCTCGGCTTCTTATTCTTGAATATTACTTCTTTGAACAGAGCTGATATCCTGGCCAGCCGGGTTAATCACCTGAAACATAAGACAACAGATAACAAATCTAACATTAGAACATGCCTCTTTTCTCCTTTACTTGGCCAGTTTCTTTGGCGGTTCATGCCGTAACCCGGTTATCCTTGCCGGGTTCCGACGCCCGGGTTTCACTTTCAACACTTAGCGAAAACTATCTCCCAACTATAACTCCATCCTTATCCATCTTAATCACGATCTTATCATTTAATACTCCGTAATTATCTCATTCGTTTGTCGTTGACTTTTAGTCAAAGATCCTTATCTCTTCACTTTTTACCACAACACCCCTAGGGTTTTCACTGCGCCTATAAATAGAAGGCCAGGAGACACCACGGTCATTTTTCCCCACATCATCTTCTTCCTCGCGCGCGCACTGTAGCAGCTGCGGATCCAATCTCAAATCGAGCTCTCAATCTCCTGCAAGAAGATCTACAGGTACGTTTATCCCATGCATCCGTGCTCCGCACTTGATTTCAACTTGAATCTTGTCCAGATTTGCTTCGCATTTTTCTCCACGTATCCACATCTAGAACTAGGGTTTCACACCTCCATTGTTGCGCTCAGAGAACCTCAAAGCTTCCAGCCATGGTGAAGGACAAAACCAAGGCCGGAGCTCCCCGTGCGGCGAAGAAGCTCGCGAAGAAGCCCCACAGCCCACGCCGGTGCATCTGGCTCCGCCGCCCCGCTGCTACTCAGGTCAACTGGACCAAATCCACAGTGACGACCTTGATGCTGCAGGAATATGTGAATTGCGGCGAGCCCTCCAAAGGATGAGATCCAATGGCGCGCTGCTGGAGAAGAAATCCGCCCCAGCCCCAAGGAAGGTGAAGTGGTGGTTTTCCTCGACCACGTTCAGCGCGGCCTTCGCCCCCCGGGTTCCCTGTTTTTTCGCCGGGTCTTGAAGTACTACGGCCTTAGGCCTCAAGACATCGCGCCCAACTCCATGCTGAACATCAGTAACTATGTGGTGTTCTGCGAAGATTATTTGCAAATGGCTCCAAGCCTCGAGCTGTTCCTCGAGTTTTCTACTGCAACCCCTCCGCAAGGATCAAGTACTTCCATATGGGGGAGTTGCAATCCAGCGCCGAAGGGAATGCGATTTCCCGGCTCTCCTTCTAGCCAGCCACCCAAGGGGTGGCAAAACACATATTTTTACTGCCAAGACACCTCTCCAGAATCTGACGATGCCCGTTACCCGGCTTTCCGAAACTCGGGTTTAACATATGACGCCAAGATGAACAGTTATGCCGATGACGCCGAGCGGGTCAAGCTCGAGCCCATTCTTCGCCGGGCCAGAGCTTTACTCGCCCATGGTCTCAAGGGAACAGATCTGGTCAAGTGCTGGATCGGTTGGTTCATCCAGCCACTCAGCATCAGGACCCGGCTAATTTGCCAGTACACTGGTGAAACCACAGACAATATGCGTTACTCAGAGATGACGCTCACTGATGATCAACTTGTGAAGAATGCCAAGAGACTACTTGGCGAGAAGAAAGACGCCATTGCACTGAACGGGCTCGCCCCATTTAGTGCCAAGAACAAACCCCCCACGGTAAACTAACACTCAATCCATCTTGTTTACTTTAACCCGGCAAACTCATCCATAGACTGTTATTTACGTGACTGCTTTTTCTCAGGACTCCAAATGGTGGAGCGTGGATTTTACCCCAACATCCTCTCCTGACGGAGAGGACACAGAAAGTGAAGACGACGAAGAAGAAGAAGAAGGTGAGCTTGACTCCGTAGGCCGGCTCTTCCTCCAGTTGATTAACAACGAAGTCCCCAACAAGGACACCTCTACTGACAACCCGCAAATTTTATTCCAGGCCCCACTGACCCGGCTTCTGACGTAGCGCCGGGTCCCCAAGTTACTGCAGCTCCAACTCAGAAGAGGACCCGGGCCACCATTGCCAAGGTACCACATTCTCTTTTCTCAATCTTCATGATGAACTCATCTTAAACTTAAGCACAACCACAGGAAAAGGAGGCTGAGAAGGAGGCTGAGGCGAACAAGAGACGCCGAACCCGGTCTTCTACAAGCGAAGCTTCCCTGAGCCCAGGTATCCCTCAACGCTCTTTATCAAGCTGGGCCAAATCCATCCAGAAGACGCCCAGCAAACAGTTCCCTTTAGCTGGCAAGATCCGGGTTCCTAAACCATCTCGTTTGTCAGATTCTTCCTCGGATGGTGTTAGCACACCCGAGGATTTCCCGATCAACACCGGGTTAGAAATACTTCTCATATCTTTTCCATACCTTTATACTTCACTGTCCCATTCTTTTTAACTAAGACATTATTTTGTTCCAGTGCCAGGGCTTTTATGGAAGAAGACCCGGAATCTCCTCCCGCGGCATCCCCTCCTCCAGCAACCACAGAACCTTCTCCTATGGAGGCACATATAGAGAACCAGAGGACAAGGACGAGCCAAGGGAGCAAGCAACCCCCGCGGCTTCTCCAAAAAATGTTGTTGACCCGGTGCCAGAATCCTCCCAGCTGCTCACTCGCCCGGGTTAGGCTCTGGGACAAAGAAGATGAAGTGCAGGTTACTGGACCCGGCACGTTCCAGTACAAATGCTCCTGAGACTCTGGCCAAGGTGCCAGCCCCAGATGCTGACCCGGCAACTCCTGCCAAGAACAAGAACCCGGCTTCCTCCTCAAACTCACCGGCTCTGGACACCATGTCTGTTCCAGCACTTTGCGATGAATATTTTTCTCGCCTAGCTCAACACAAGACCCTGGAGACAGAACTGGTCGCCCTGATCCAAAAACGATATGAGGTACCCATTTTTACTTCTTGCCTATATATTTTCTTGCATAACTATACCCTGAGTAGCCCCCAAGCTCTAAGTTCATCACTTGTGATGAGCTTGGTGCTTTCAATACGCATTCCTTAGGAAAAAACTTCAAACCTGTAGCCCCCAAGTGCCGGGTTGTCTGTTTACAGCAACCTGGGACTAAAAAACTTCCATCATTTAAAACTCCATTTTCACATCAAAACTTTGAACACTGTAGCCCCCAAGTGCCGGGTTGTGTCCTGCAGCAACCTGGGACTTATTAGTTGAAAATTGAACTTGCGATGTAGCCCCCAAGTGCCGGGTTGCACGCCTGCGGCGACCTGGGACTAACATAATTTTTGCATCTTAACAGGAAGACCATGCCAAGGCCCAGCTGAGATACCCGGCTCACTGACGCTGCCAAACTGAATCTGAGACCCGGGCTAATCACTCAGCTCAACTCCAGGCCTTGGAGAAAAGATTACTGCCTTGACACAAGAAAACTCCGATCTGAAGAAGGACATGCAGGAGAACGAGGAGAACTTCCAGGAGCAACAGGAGACCCTGCAGAAGCAGCTGGATGAAACCAACAACGAGCTGACCCGGCTAAAAAGAATGATCACCTCAATGGTTGAATCTTTAGTGGGTAAGCACTACTCCTTGAATTTCAACCTAAACTGATCAAACAGACCCGGTTTTTGAAATTTCACTGCTCACTTTTTCTTACACAGGCCCTCGTGATGGTAACCTCCGCAAAACCGCTGCAGAGAAGATCAAATGCATGTACACGCTGACCCGTCAGCTGTACTTTGGCAGCTGCGAGGTCATCAAAGCCGCTAGGCTCTGGGAGAACCCGCCAAGCAAGTACACTGAAGTCCTTGGGCATCTGTCAACAATGCCGCAATGGATCCATCTGCTCAAGAGATCAGCTTGCAGGGCCGGGGTGATGCGAGGTCTTGCCTTGGCAAAGGCCTACCATCCCCAGCTAAACCCGGCTCCACTGAAGAAGGGCTTTCCTCAGTTTGACACTGATGGCAAGGAGTTTGATAAGAAGTGCTATGCCCGGGTTGTGAAGCAAACCCGGCATGTTGCCACTGTTATTGCCAGCAAGATGAAGCTCACCACCTTACAGCTTGGATATAATGAGAATGATGAAGAGATCATGGATGACGAGCCACAACGCGTCGATCTCCTCCAAAGCTATAAGGATTCTATTGACCCGGCAAAGAATGCTCCTGGTACCTCCACTGCTCCCAGCTCCTCTACGCCAGTTATTCCTCCTCCGTCACGGGCGATAGCTGAAGAAGATGATGAAACTTCTTCCAGCCACTTCGAAAAATCACCCGGCGCAAGACCAAGGCCAAAGAAACCGACGAGACCAAGGAGCCAGAGGCTAACCCGGCGGCCGCCGAAGAAGAAGAAGACCCGGCAAAGACCGTCGAAGATCAACCAACCGGCTCTCCTCCCCGTGACCCGGCTCCTGAAGCCAAAGCGTGAAAACTTACGCAGATGCTGTTATCTCTGCAAGAAAACAATCTTATTCGGCCCTTTGGGCGCTTATTGTAATAACTTTTGCACTGTCTGCCTATGCCTGTGATGGTGCGCCTATGCACCTGATGAAACTTTTATGCTACTCTCAAACTTTTGCTATGAAATATGCCTCTTCTGTGGTTTTGATGACCCTTTTGATTTCTTTAACTGTGAGCCGGCTTTCGCATGGATACCCTGTCGCTACTTCTCTGAGAAAAACAGGGTCGAACCAAGTCCCAATGGGCTTCATGGTTGATTGAATTTCCAGGTGAGCAATCAGGCCATAAAATTGCGAGTCACATCAGCTCAACAGCAAGATAACCAAGAATAAACTAGTGGCATAAAGCCGGGTCTTGGGATTGCAGCTGCAAACTATTGTAGTAGGAGCCCCCAAGACCTGGATCAATGTTTATAAAGTAATGGCTTAACTATGCAACATTACCCCATTGATCCTCATACTGGTGGGACACGCTCTCTGGGCGTCCTCAAAGATAACTATGCACTTATTCTTATGACAAAAACATAAACAAATAAAACATAAACTTCCTTCATACCTCTGAATCCAAAGTTATGGATACTGTAACGAAAACTGCACAGCCGGGTCACGAAACATCGAGACCCGGATGACCGTGAAAAGCCGGGTCTTGGGGCGAGCCCCCAAGGCCAAACTTAACCATAGACTATGCAACACTACTATCAAACATCAAAAAAAAAAAAGGACACAAATTTCTGTTCAACCTTCACTTTATTGATAGAAAAGGTTAGGTCAGCAAGCCGCCTCATTAAAAACCTTCCAGTCCCCTTAGGTACCCTGGTAAGGAAAAGAGCGCGTCTGAAACCTGCTGCCTGTTACATCGTGTTTTACATCTCATATCTCTTTCTCATGCTAAGTATAATATGGGCGCAGCTGCGCAATATTCCATGGCCTCTCACGCTCTTCCAATGAAAAGGTAGAGTGCGATGTGTCATTACAGACTCGGACTTTTCTCTTGCATCCACCAAATAATATGAACCATTGTTCAATTTCTTGCTTATGATGAAGGGCCCTTCCCAAGGGGGAGATACTTGTGCATCCCTTCTCTGGATTGCACCCATCGTAGCACTAAATCTCCCTCCTGGAAAGTGCGAGTTTTAACCCGGCGACTATGATACCGCCTCAAATCTTGCTGATATACTGCTGATCTCTCCAGTGCTTGTTCTCTATGCTCCTCAAGCAGGTCCACAGAATCCTGCCGGGTCTGCTCATTTTCTGTTTCAACATAAGCCGCCACGCGAGGCGAGTCATGAATTATATCACTTGGCAAAACTGCCTCTGCCCCATACACCATAAAGAAAGGGGTCATCTTTGTGGATCTGTTTGGTGTTGTGTTGATTCCCCAAACTACTGATGGCAACTCCTCAACCCACGCTCCAGCAGCTCTGAGACACGGAACCCGGAGACGTGGTTTCAAACCTCGAAGCAACTCCTGATTTGCTCGTTCTACTTGTCCATTGGCCTGTGGATGAGCAACTGAAGCAACGTCTAAACGTATACCCTGATTTCCACAAAACTTTGCCATCTCACCAAGGGACATGTTAGTACCATTATCTGTGATGATACTATGAGGATACCCAAACCTGTGTATGATCTGCTTCAAAAACTTGACTGCTGTAGCTGCTTCACAATTAGTAACAGGCATCACCTCAACCCACTTTGTAAACTTATCAATGGCAACCAAGAGGTGGGTTTTCTTGCAAGGAGACATGCTAAAAGGACCCACCATATCAAGCCCCCAAACTGCAAAGGGCCAAGTCAAGGGTATTGTTCGCAACTCCTGAGCCGGCACATGAATTTGCCTGCATATCTTGGCAACCATCACATCTACTCACCAAGCGCTCTGCATCTGCCTGAGCTGTGAGCCAGAAGAAGCCGTGTCTGAAAGCTTTTGCTACTAAAGACCTTGTTGAAGCATGATGACCACAATCTCCCTCGTGAATCTCTTTCAAAATTTGCCGGCCCTCCTTTCCAGACACACATCTCTGAAATACTCCAGAAACACTTCTCTTATATAACTCGCCATCAATAACTACGTATGCCTTAGCTCGGCGCACAATTTGCCGGGATATAACTTCCTGCTCTGGCAGCTCTCCACGCAAAAGATACGCCAAATAAGGTTCTGTCCACTCTGGAATTTCATGAGTTGCTGCTACCAATTGCGAATCCGGGTCTTCCTGACCCGCCAATTCCTCTACGCCCTGAGGCTTAACTGATGGAGTCCATAGCTCGTCCAAGAAAACGTTAGGTGGAACCGGCTCTCTGCGTGAGCCGAGTCTTGACAAAGCATCTGCAGCATCATTTTTCCTGCGGTCAATATGATCCACCTGATAGCCTGAGAAAAACCCGGCTACCCTGTCCACCTCTCTCCTGTAAGCCGCCATTGTTGCATCTTTTCTATCCCATGTTCCTGAAACTTGCTGTGCCACTAGATCTGAATCCCCAT
Source organism: Poa pratensis (assembly GCA_947311845.1). Classification (NCBI taxonomy): domain Eukaryota; kingdom Viridiplantae; phylum Streptophyta; class Magnoliopsida; order Poales; family Poaceae; genus Poa; species Poa pratensis. Next base: position 25,153,775 of record CAMZMU010000117.1, read on the forward strand.
AACAATTAATATGCTTGATGCTCATCTCCTTTGCCATACGCAAACCATGTAACAAAGCCTCATATTCCGCCACATTGTTAGAGCAATCAAAGTGAATTTGCAAAACATAGCTCAGCTTATCACCCTTGGGAGAAGTTAACACAACTCCAGCTCCTGAACCTTGTGCCTGCTTAGACCCGTCAAAGTGCATAACCCAAGGTTTGAGACCCGGCGCAAGAGGTGGTGCACTCAACTGTGTCCAATCATTAAGAAAATCCGCCAATGCCTGCGATTTGATAGCTGTACGAGGCACATAGTCAATGTGGTAAGGCCCCATCTCTATTGCCCACTTGGCAATTCTTCCTGTAGCTTCTGAATTCCTGATAATATCTGCTAAGGGTATTGAACTCACCACTGTGATTGGATGCTCCTGAAAATATGGCTTCAACTTTCTGCTTGCCATGAAAACACCAAATACTAGCTTCTGCCAATGCGGATAGCGCTGCTTTGCTTCTGATAACACCTCACTAACATAATAAACCGGCCTCTGAACCGGGTTTTCCTTGCCTTCCTCCTTACGCTCGACCACCACCACAGCACTCACAGCTTGAGGCCCGGCAGCGACGTATAACAGCATGGGTTCCTTGGGACCCGGGGCCGCCAGAACTGGCGCTTTTGATAATTGTTTCTTCAGAGCTTCAAATGCCTCGTCTGCTTCCTGATTCCACACAAAATTGTCTGTTTTCTTAGTAACTTGTATAAAGGTATTGCTTTTTCTCCGAGCCGGGATATAAACCGGCTTAGCGCAGCCACACATCCTGTCAACTTCTGAACATCTGCCAATTCCTCAGGTTTTTTCAAACTTGGATGGCTCTGATTTTTTCCGGGTTTGCCTCAATTCCACGCTCTGACACAATGAAACCGAGCAATTTTCCCGCTGGAACTCCAAACACGCACTTTGTAGGATTGAGCTTCATCTTGTACTTCCTCAAATTTTTGAATGTTTCTGTAAGGTCGCTGATAAATGACCCGGCTTTTTCTGACTTGATCACCACATCATCCACATAAGCATGCACATTGCGCCCAATCTGATCATGAAAACAATTTTGAATGCACCTCTGATAAGTTGCTCCTGCGTTCTTCAACCCAAAAGTCATGGTTTTGTAGCAAAAAGCACCAAAAGGGGTGATGAACGATGTCTTTTCCCAATCCTGCCTGTTAAGCTTGATCTGATGATAACCTGAATATGCGTCCAGAAAACACAAGAGCTCGCTGCCTGCCACTGCGTCAACAATTTGGTCGATGCGCGGCAGTGCGAACGGGTCTTTTGGACAATGTTTGTTGAGACTTGTAAAATCAATACACATCCTCCACTCGTTATTTTTCTTCAGAACCAAAACCGGGTTAGCCAACCACTCTGGGTGGAAAACCTCCATGATAAAGCCGGCTTCCAATAACCGGGCTATCTCCTCTCCTATAGCTTTTCTTCTCTCTGCGTTCATTTTTCTCAAACCTTGTTTCACCGGCCTTGCCTTTGGATCAACATGTAAACGGTGCTCAGCGAGTTCAGTCGGAATGCCTGGCATGTCACTAGGTGTCCACGCAAAAACATCCCGATTCTCACGGATGAACTCGATGAGCGCGCTTTCCTATTTATCAGTTAGGCTGGTCCCTATGGCGAACTGCTTGGAGGAATCCCCAGGCACAAAATCCACCATCTTAGTATCCTTTGCTGCTTTAAACTTTGCCCTGTCATCTTCTGTTGTTGGTTTTTTGAGCGCCTTGTTATCCTGCGGGTCAAGATTAGACCTGTAAGCTTTCAACTCCTCTCTAGCACAAGTTCGCTCTGCCAGGGCTGCATCTCCCTCGTCACATTCTGCTGCAATTTCTCTGTTACCATGAACAGTGATGATCCCCTTGGGACCCGGCATCTTCAACTGCAAGTACACATAACACGGCCTCGCCATGAACTTGGCAAAGGCCGGCCTTCCAAACAACGCATGATAAGGACTTGGAAATTTCACCACCTCAAAGGTGAGCCACTCTGATCTGAAGTTATGGATAGACTCGCCAAAAGCAACCTCTAATGAAATTTTTCCCTCAGGTGTAGCAGACTTCCCAGGAACTATACCATGAAATATTGTTGATGTTTTCTGCAACTGTGACTCCTTCAGACCCATACGCATAAATGTTTCCCAGTACAAGATGTTAATGCTACTGCCACCGTCCATCAAAACCTTCTTTAACTCAAAGCCATGAACTTGAGGAGCCACAACTAACGCAAGCAGACCCGGGTGCTCCACCACATCCGGGTGATCTGCTCTGCTCCAAGTAATAGTATGCTCTGACCATCTCAAATACCTTGGTACCCCTACAGCCACTGAATTAACTGCCCTTTTGACTATCTTTCTTTCTCTCTTGGTCGTGCCACTGGTATATATATGATATTGGCCAAGTTGCCTCGGCTGGTTCGAGAATCCACCCTGATTGCCTGTTTTGGCCGGGTCCTGTATTTCCAGTTGGTACCGCGTTTGCTCCAGTTAGAGGTCCCGCAGCCGGGTTAGCACTCGGGCCGGGTCCTCCACTCCTGTTTGCTCCTTGCAGAGCTCGTTGAATCTCATTGTTTTTCCACCTGTTCAAATCCACACACTGGGCCAATGAATGATTGGCAGGTCTGCCGTTCTTGCTATGACGAGGACACGGCATCCTGAAGGCCTCTTCAGTGCTCATTGGGCGTGTTCCTTGATAACTATTTCCACCACCATAACTCCCATTATTTCCCTGATAACCTCTGTTTTCCTGATAACCTCTGTTTTCCTGATAATTCCCATCCATCCTTTGCCTCTGAAACCCGGCATTTGCATTTGCAACTAGCTCTGAGTTTCCTTCCTGATGCCCACGCTTGTGCTGGTTCTGATTGCTGTTGTTATTGTTTCCCGGGCCATTGTTCTTTCCTCCATTGTTCGCAGCACCTTTCCCTTTTTCTTCCTCACTATCATCCTGGGTTTTGTCCGTGGCTGCATGTCTGTTGCACGCATCCATCAACTCTGCCATAGTAACGGGCTTAACCCGGTGTCCTTCCTTCATGCGACCCAGCTTCTGCACCAAGGGAGCGTACTTGCAAGTTTTCTCCATCGATGAAATTGCATCCTTGGGCTCGATACCTGATGAAGAGTGCAGGATCTCCGTGACCCGGCCCATCCAGTGACGAGCTGACTCGCCCTTCCTCTGTACGCAACGATCAAGATCTTCAATGGAAAATAAACGCTTGCACGTGCCCTGAAAGTGCTTGATGAAAATTGTTTTCAGCTCATCCCAAGAATTGATAGATTTTCTGGCAGATTCTTGAACCACAACTTTGCTGCACCATCACTCATCATCAAATACATATACTTTGCACAAACGTTCTCTGTGGCATTGCGTATACACATTGCCATCTCATAACTGCTCAACCAACTCGCCGGGTCTGTGCTCGGCTCATAATTGGCAATCTTGCTTGGCTCCTTGAACTTCTCAGGGAAAGGCTCTGCTCTAATGGCATCTGAAAGACACTTGGGACCCGCCAAAGTGGAAGAACTTGCTAAAAGATTAATGTTACCCGGCGAGCTTGCAGATGCTGCTGGCACGGGACCCGGTCCTCCTTGTGGTGCTCCAGCTGCTGGTACTGCCGGGTTTGCATTAGCTGCACTCCTTCCTGCCCGCGATCTATTGACTATCTGCTGAGCCACAGAAATTGCAGGGGCGGGTTGATACTGCTGATTATTCTGGTTTTGGTTCTGCTGGGGCGGGTTTTGCTGCTGTGCCGCGGCAAACCCGGCCAATGGCGGGTTTCCCCCATGGCGACTCTTGCTACGATATGTTGTAGAGTGAAGCGCACTTTTCTCTTTTGAATACTGAACTTGCTGAGCAACCGCAGTGCGTAACATGTCAATGGCACGCCGAGCTTCAACCTCTGCTGGCGAGTCTCCTAATGGAATACGATCTAGTGCCAAAGTTGCGGCGTATACGTTATCTGCTGGATTGGAATAGTGACCCGCCGGCGTATGAAACCTTGGTGTCCTGGGCGGCAGACCCGGATTTCCCCTGGCTCCCCCAGCGAGAAGACCCGGCGCCGCTGCAACTGCAACCCCAGCTGCTCCTGTTCCTCTGTCTGGTTCTATATTTGCTCTAACAACTGGAGCCACCTGGGTTACACCAACTGGTTGATCTTCTGGGGTCCTAAACAATACTGCTGGGTTTATGGCGTTTTCTCCAGGGGCCAGCCGGCTCTGGTGCCTCCTCCGGTGCGCCCTGGTCATCTCATTGAGACGATTTTCCTCATCCTCTAATTGCTTTCGCCTAATCTCCATATCTTCTTTTTCTGCCATTGTGTCTCTGCGTACCTGCTCCAAGGCCCGGCGTGCAGTATCCAATTCTATAGCTCTTGCTGCTGCGTTCTCTGGAGTAACAATCCTCGTAAGTGCGGTTGGATCTAGACCAGGCCATTGTTAAACATGGCCCGGGTCCCAGTTGCATTGTTTCTTTCCTCACCCTGAGCTCGGTTATTGAGAAAACCGAAGCTATTCCTGTAACGCGCCGTGTTTTCACTTTCCTCTGATACCGAAGCCGGGTCTCCATCAACCCTTTGGCCCGCCAGCTCCAACACTGGTGGCAATTGTTGCTGCTGCTGACCCGGAGTAAAAGCTGGTGGCACAACCGTTGACGGTGATGCCCCCGCGTTGATCGAAGGAGCAGTGTAAACCGCCACCCTCCTAACCGGGCTTGGAACGGACTCTTGCTCCTCTTCGTCCTCTTCTTCTACTCCATATCCGAACCGGCCTTCGAACAAGGGCAGGATCGATTCTGAATCTGCATAGTCCCCCACATCACCCGGGACTGGAGCCGGGTTTCCCGATCTCTCCTCGTGCACGTCCAGGGGCAGCTCATCTTCAGCCGTACCAACTGATTCTTCTCCATCAGATTGAACAATTGTGGCAGCTCCTGACACAGATTCATAGTCTCCATCACTAGCAGATCTAGTTGCAATCATACCAACAAAAACGTTAAACTTGCCAATTGGAATAACATCACCTGATTCAAGTAGATCTGATTCCGGCCCCCAGCCAAAATCATCAACGATGGGCTCTCCTTGTGAATTGAGGGTGATCTCGCCGAAAACATAGTTCTCTACTCCTTGCTTTGCTTCTCCCATGATGGTGACACCTTTGGACGCGTTCCCACAGACGGCGCCAACTGTCGTGGGGTAGATAACACGGCAGATGCTACTTTGGGGTAGCTTGAGTTGATGGGCAAGGCGACACTAGCGTCTGGGAGATTGTTTAGCATTGCAGGGACAAAAGGTTTACCCAGGTTCGGCCTCTCCATTGGAGATAAAGACCTACTTCCTGCTATCTTGTTATTGATCTCGATAACCCGGCTACGACAACAGAGCCGGATCTCGATCTAGGTTACAAGGTTGTGGTGTTTCTCTCGTGGTTCTCTCGCCTAAGCTTGGATCGTAAAGTTCTCTCTCAACTAGGGCTCAGGACCGGTTTATATAGACTACCGGGTCTCCTGGCACTTTACAATACGAACCCGGGCTCTACCCAGACTCGGAATCCTATTCTAGCTCTTCTAGCCTTCGTATCCTCCAAGTCACGAACCGCCTCTGGTCTTCTAGAAACTTCCCTTCCTGAACCGGGTTACCGCCAAAGCCTCTGGCCCAGCAACATAACCCGGCCCATGCTGATGGTTAGCTGGCCTGGCCGGGCCTCCTGCCTGGCGGGTCATGCTTCCCTCTTCATGGGCCTACCGGGTTATCATCCCCCCATCAATAACGATACTTTCAAATCCTCATAACCCCCAAGTTCCGGGTAATATGTTCACATTTTATCTGGAGCTTTGAAAATGTGTTACTGAATAACTTGTAAAAACTTAAAAGACATACCAGTCCCCAAGTGTCGGGTGATCTGCTCTTCAGTCACTCGGAACTTGTATAAATACTCTGTCTGTATATAATTTACTGTCAACTTGTTCTTTCTTGCCATTGCCGACTGAAATATATTTCAACCCCCATGTTTCAAACTTGCTATTCTTTTTTCAGAGGTATGTGTCCCATAATGACCAGGTACTTGCCAAGACCAACCAACTCCTTGAAGTTGAAACCAAGCTGCGCAAGGAAACTGAAACTCATGCTTCAGACTTGGAGAAAACGATTGAATCTCTAACTGCAGAGAACACCAAACTGAAAAAGGAGCTGGAAGAGGCTGGAGATAAGTATAATATCTGCTTTGACAAGATGGTCAGTAGCCAGAAATACTTGGACACCCTGAAAGACCATATCAAGGATATCCTCAATCCACTCATTGGTAAACACCATCTCTTACCACTTTTTCTATTCTACTCGGCTTTCATATACTAACCCACTTCATACTTTTCAGGTGAGAAGGACGCTGCCATTAGGAGATCCTACCTAGAGAAACTGAACTGCTTGAACACCATCATTCGGCATTTCCAGTTTGGCACTTCTGAGATTATCAAGCGTGTCAAAAGCAACTGTACTCCTTCCCAAATGATATGCGAGTCCCTGCATCAGCTTTCCACAATCCCCGAGTGGTTGGACCTCTGGACGCGCTCAGCCTGCCGGGTTGGCGCAATGCGCAGTTTAGCTCTAGCCAAAGCCTACAACCCGCGCCTTAACCTGGCTCCTTTTGTCAAAGGATTCCCTCAATACAATGCTGATGGCACCAAATTTGGGGGAAAAGATTTCAAAGAAATTGCTGCCCAAACCGGCCCGTTGCTTGCAAGATCGCTGAGAGCCTCAACCTATCGGTTTTCCAAGATGCAGTGGATGAGAACAACACTCCAATCCCCACTCCTGAACCCGAGCATACTGATCTGTTGGCCAAGCTGAGAGACTCCATTGCAAAGAAGAAGAAGGCTGCAGCGCCAAGTACTTTTACTCCAGTTGTCCCTGCACCCAGCCGTGCTCCTACCACGCCGATCATGGAAAAGCCGGCTGATGTTGCTAAGGATACTGCAGAAGATCAAGGTCCTGTACAAGCTAAGTCCCAGGCCAAAGCTCCTGAAGATAATCCGGCCTCTGTCGAAGCTGAAGCTGCCATGGGGACCTCAACCGATAACCCGGCTATGTAAGCCAGTTTCCATGCTGTACTTTTTTCTGCAAAACAATTATTCGGCCAATGAGAATTGTAATATGCTTTGAAATACTTTGCCTTAAACTTTTATTTGATGGTGCGCCTGTGCACTATATGAAACACTCAATCTTTTGTAATAACTTATATTTTTTATGGTTTAGATGACCCTTTTGGTTTATCTTTAGCTTCTTATCAGTCGGCTTTCACATGACTTTCTCAGTTGCTACTTTTTCCTTTGCTAAAACAGGGTCAAACTAAGTCCCAGCATGGACATCATAGTTGATTGAATTAACAAGTAAGCAATCTGGTCACAAAATTGTGAGTAACATCAAACTGATAGGCAAGTTTAACCAAGAACAAAATTAAGGCTTAAAAGCCGGGTCTTAGGATTAAAACTTATGAATTTACAATTCATAAGTCCCCAAGCCCTGGATCAATGTTTACAAGTAAAGGCTTAAACGATGCATCATTACCCCACTGACCCCAAACATCTCTATGCGTGCTCTCTTGGGCAACAGCTATAGGACTTTTTGCTAAGCACTCCTTTGGGCCAAGCTTTTATAACTAAAAAACATAAACCATGAATAAAAAGTAAAACAGTAGAAAAGATTTCTTCTCAATACTCTTCTTTATTAAAGATACACCAGCAAGCCGCCTCATTAAAAACCTTCCAGTCCCCTTAGGTACCCTGGTAAGGAAAAGAGCGCGTCTGAAACCTGCTGGGGGTTACATCGTGTGTTCCATAACTCGTCCTAGGTTCATGTTCACTAGGTATAATACGGGCGAAGATGAGCAATGTTCCACAGCCGCTTCGTCTCTTCCATAGGAAGGATAGCATGGTCCGTGTTGTTCTCTTCACCTTTCTCTCTCACATCTATCAGATAATATGAACCATTGTGCAATTTCCGACTGATGAGGAACGGCCCTTCCCATGGAGGAGTTAGTTTGTGCATCCCTGTCTGCTTCTGTCTGAGCCGTAAAACTAAATCTCCTTCCTGGAAAGTTCTTGATCTTACTCGGCGACTATGATAGCGCCGCAAATCTTGCTGATAAACTGCGGACCGTTCCAATGCTAATTCGCGCTCCTCTTAGAGGGCATCAATCGAATCCTCCCTTGCAATTGCATTGCTTGACTCCACATATGCCGCCACTCTTGGTGAGTCATGGACTATATCACTCGGTAACACTGCTTCTGCTCCATACACCAGAAAGAACGGTGTACGCTTGGTTGATCTATTCGGTGTTGTATTGATCCCCCAAACCACTGCGGGTAACTCTTTCACCCAAGCTCCATACGCCTTTTCAATCGGAACTCGAAGTCTTGGTTTGATTCCCTTCAATATTTCTTGATTACTCCTTTCTACCTGCCCGTTGGCCTGTGGATGTGCCACCGAAGCAAGGTCTAATCTGATTCCCTTCTCTTTGCAGAATATCTCTATTTCACCGAGTGACATGTTGGTCCCATTATCTGTGATGATACTGTGAGGATAGCCAAACCGACTGATAATTTTCTTCAAAACGTGACAACTTTGGAAGCATCACAACTTGTAACTGGCTCTACTTCAACCCACTTAGTGAACTTATCAACAGCCACCAGGAGATGAGTTTTCTTGCACGATGTCATCTGGAAGGGCCCCATCATATCAAGACCCCAAACTGCAAACGGCCAGGTGATTGGTATTGTCCTCAATTCCTGAGCCGGCACATGCTCCTGTCTTGCTGATCTTTGACATCCATCACATGCCCTAACAATCTGCTCTGCATCCTTGAAAGCTGTGAGCCAAAAGAATCCATGCCTAAATGCCTTGGCCACCAGAGACCTAGATGAAGCATGATGACCACAGTCCCCAGCATGTATCTCTTGCAAAATTTGCCTTCCTTCGACTGATGAAACACATCGCTGATAAACTCCAGAAACACTGCGCTTGTACAACTCACCATCAATTACTGCATAACCGAGTGATCTTCTGACAATTTGTCGCGCCATAACTTCATTACTCGGCAGAATCTTCCTTATCATATAATCCAGATATGGTTCAGTCCACTCAGGAATCTCATGTAACGCTGCTACTAACTCGGAATCTTGATCTGGACTATCAACTTCCTCTTCACCCGGAAGTTGGACTGATGGCTTCCATAACTCATCCAGGAACACATTAGGTGGAACTGGCTCTCTACGTGATCCCAATCTTGACAAAGCATCTGCTGCCTCGTTTTTCCTTCTATCAATATGATCCACCTGGAATCCTGAAAAGAATCCAGCTGCTTCATCAACAGCCCTTCTGTAAGCCGCCATCTTCTCATCTTTCCTGTCCCAAGTCCCAGAAACTTGCTGCGCTACAAGATCCGAGTCACCAAAACACATGATCCTTTTGATGTTCATCTCCTTGGCAATGCGCAAACCATGTAACAAAGCTTCATACTCGGCAATATTATTGGTGCAATCAAAGTGAATCTGAAGAACATAACTCATCTTATCTCCTTTGGGCGAAGTGAGAACCACTCCTGCTCCTGATCCCTCGTATTGCTTGGATCCGTCAAAATGCATAACCCATGACTTATAACTCGGCGCCTTGGGCGGTGCCGTGCTTAACTCAGTCCAATCGTTCACAAAATCAATCAGGGCTTGTGACTTAATCGCTGTGCGAGGCTCATACTTGATGTGATAATCCCATCTCAATCGCCCACTTGGCAATCCTTCCAGTAGCTTCAGTATTGCACACAATGTCTGCCAATGGTGCTCCACTCACCACTGTAATGGGGTGTTCTTGAAAGTAATGGTTCAATTTCCGACTGGCCATGAAAACGCCAAAAACTAACTTCTGCCACTGTGGATATCTCTGTTTAGCCGGAGTCAAAACCTCACTGACATAATAAACCGGCCTTTGAACCAGATGCTCCTTTCCTTCTTCTTTTCGCTCCACCACAACAACTGCACTAACTGCTCGAGAATTTGCAGCGATGTACAACAGCATGGGCTCGTTTGGAGCTAGAGCAGCTAAGATTGGTGCTTTCAATAATGTTTCCTTCAATGTCTCCAGGGCTTTATCAGCTTCCTCATCCCAAACAAATTTATCTGACTTCTTCAAGAGTCGGTATAAAGGAATTGCTTTCTCTCCAAGTCGAGATATGAATCTACTCAACGCAGCCATGCAGCCCGTGATCTTCTGGACTTCCTTCAATTCAGTCGGCTTTCCCAACCTTCAATTCAAACTTGTGAAATCAATACACATCCTCCACTTATTGTTCTTTTTCAACACTAGAACCGGGTTAGCCAACCACTTTGGATGTAACACTTCCATAATGAATCCTGCCGCGAGTAAACGAGCTATCTCTTCTCCTACAACCTTTCTTCTTTCCTCATTCAATCTGCGCAATCCCTGTTTAATCGGTCTTGCTTTAGGATCAACATGTAAGCGGTGCTCAGCGAATTCAGTCGGTATGCCTGGCATGTCACTAGGTTTCCATGCAAAGACATCCTGATTCTCACGGATGAATTCGATGAGCGCGCTTTCCTATTTGTCAGTCAGATTTGACCCGATAGAGAACTGCTTGGACGAATCACCCGGCACGAAGTCAGTCATCTTGGTATCTTGAGCCGCTTTGAATTTCGCCCTCTCTTCGGTCATTGGTTTCTTCAAAATTGTCAAATCATCGGGTTTGTGGTAGCTTTGTAGTAATTCAACTCCTCTTCCGCACAGGCTTGTTCTGCCATAACAGCATCACCTTCCTCACATTGTAACGCCAACTCACGACTGCCATTGACTGTGATAATACCGTTTGGACCTGGCATCTTCATCTTTAGGTACACATAACACGGCCTCGCCATGAATCTAGCAAAAACATTGCGGCCAAAGAGAGCATGATAAGGGCTCTTCAATTTGACCACCTCAAAGCAAATCATCTCAGACCTAAAATTATCCTTTGATTCTCCAAACGCGACCTCCAATGTTATTGTTCCCTCTGGTTTTGCCGACTTTCCAGGGACAATACCATGAAAGATAGTACTGGAAGGGTGAAGCTGTTTGGCTGTGAGACCCATCCGGATGAATGTATCCCAATACAGAATGTTGATGCTACTACCTCCATCCATAAGAACCTTGTGTAAAATATAGCCCTAAACCTGAGGTGCAACAACTAAAGCCAATGCTCCAGGTGCATCTACTCGGGCCGGGTGATCCTCTCTAGACCAAGTGATCGAATACTCGGACCACTTCAAATATCTCGGAACTGCGGGAAGAATAGCGTTGACAGCTCTTTTCTTCAATTTCTGATCTCTCCGACTAGTGCTGGAAACTGTAACATGATACTGTCCTCGATTTAACTCCTTGGGGTTTTGCTGGAAACCTAGCCCGGCTGATCCGTTATCCGGGCCGGGTGATCCTCCAGTATTTCCTCCAGCTTGTGGTCCGTTGGCCGGGTTATTTCCATTACCCGGCCTCGGGCCGTTTCCTCCCATACTCATCCAGGCAAACTCTTCGTTCTTCCATCTCTGAAGATCAACACACTGGGACAAAGAGTGATTTGCCGGTTTACCGTTCCTACTATGACGTGGACATGGCATGTTGAATGCTTCCTGGGGGTTAGCCGGTCCTCGGAAATTTCCCCTGTAATTGCCATTGTTGTTATTGCCTCGATAATTATCATCTCGCCGCTGAAACTTGTTATACCCGATGTTTGTGTTTGCCACCAAATCTGAACCACCTCGTGCTGCCTTTTGGAGCTATTCCCATTGTTACCATTGTGATTATTGTTTCCGTTGTTGTTGTTACCGTTGTTACCGTTGCATTGTGGTTCTTTCCTCCGTTGTTGACGTTTCCTTTTCCCTTATCTTCATCATCATCCCGGGTCTTGTCTGTGGACGCGTGCTTATGAGCCGCTTCCATCAGCTGCCCCATGGTGATTGTTTCTGCTTCGCCAGTGGCCCTCAGTCGACCCATCTTCTGAATTACCGGGTCATATCTGCAGGTTTTCTCCATTGATGACACGGCCGCAGCTGGTGTAATTCCCTTTGATGAGTGAATGATGGCTGTAACTCGGCGCATCCAGTGACGCGCTGACTCGCCTTTCTTCTGGAAACATCGCTCCAAATCCTCTATAGTGAACAACTTCTCACACGTGCCCTTGAAATTCTTGACAAATAATGCCTTCAACTCATCCCAAGAATTGATAGATTTCTGGGTAATCCATTGAACCATAACTTTGCTGCTCCTTCACTCATCATCAGGTACATGTATCTCGCGCACAAGTTGGCCGTGGCATTGCGAATACTCATTGCCATCTCGTAACTGCTGAGCCATGTTTCTGGATCCATGCTGGGGTAATAATTCGTCACCTTGCTAGGCTCTTTAAACTTCTCAGGAAAAGGTTCACTCTTGATAGCATCTGAAAGACATTTAGTTCTAACCGGGTTAAGTAACGAAGAAACTAACGGCAAACCTGACCCGGTATTTGGTGCGTTGCCCATCACTCCTGCTTCAGGTTGTCCTCCGGCTCCTCCGACGACACCTAAAGCCGGGTTTGCGCTCGCCGCACGCCGTGCTCTTGAACTGTTGACAATCGCTTGGGCCACAGACTGGGCCGGGGCCGGTTGATGCGGCCTCGGCGCCGGCTGATTCTGAGCTGACCTCTGCTGATGCTGTCCCGAACGTTGAGGCTGCGGCGCCGGGTGACCTTGATTCAGCTGTCCGTTCCTGACGCCTGATCCGGCTGGCCTCGGTGTTTCTCCGTGATGACTCCGGTTGACTCGGCTATTGTATGGTGTTGAATGTAACGCTCCACTCTTATCCGGCATGTTGCCCTGCTGCGTGATCGTGGTTTTCAACATCTCAATTGCCCTGCGTGCTTCTTCTCCCTCTGGCGATTGATCAATCGGCATGCGGCATAATGCTAATGTTGCTGCGTACACGTTATCAGCCGGATTTGAGTAGTGACCACTGGGCGTGTGGAACCGATCTGCTGGTGGTGGCATACCACCCGCAGCCGTTGTGTTCTGATTTTGCTGAGCTCCAGCCCGAGTGTTGGGTGGCACCCCATTTCCTCCCTGATTTGCTCTAACCATGATTCCATGCCCGATTCCAACCGGCGCTGGCTTAGGCCGAGTGACATTGGGATCTCCGTTTGGTGATGCAAAATTCAATCTTGTTGGATCTAAGGTCATGCCTGGCATCACCGGGTCTGGTGCCTCCTCTGATGTACTGCTGCAAGATCTTCATGGCGATTCTGCACTGTTAACCTTTCTCGCTCCACACGGGCTCGATCCCGTTCCATCTCTTGTTGCTCATTAAACATGCGCTGCTGCTCTGCCAATAAAGCCTTCTGTTGATTCTCCAGCGTGATTCGTAACGTATCCAATTGCTGCACCCGGGTTGCTGCGTTATCTGGTGTGATTGGGGTGGTAACTATTGTAGCGTCAAAGTCCAAGGGCCTCAAAACTGGTGGAATTTCCATCAAAACCGGCTGTTCGAGCCATCACCCGGTTGAAAGGTCGGATGCGCTGAACTCTTTCTCTGGTTTCTCTGGCCATGCGCGTGACATCGTCCTCACTCACTGAAGCTTCTGTCCCATCATTGTGATTCATCAGGGTGTACACCGCAGCACGCTTCATGGTCCTTGGCTCCGACTCATAATCTTCCTCATCAGCCTCGTACCCAAATCTCTCGTCAAACAATGGTAAGATCGATTCAGTATCTGTATCCAAATCTTCCCCGCGTCGGCACTCCGGCTCACAAGCCTGGATGTCCGACTGATTTTCGAAACTCCTGTTCCGACTGACTCTTCTCCATCAGATTGGACGATGGTGGCTGCCCCTGAAACGGAGTCGCACATAACCTCGTCATCAATTTGCTGAGTTGCGTTAATCATACATACGAAGACGTTGATCCGACCGAACGGGATCACCCGGCCGGTTTCCAGCAGATCTGCTTCTTCCTTCCAGCCGGAATCATCGACGATGCGCTTTCCGTGCCGATCCATCCTGACCTCGCCGATCGCGAGGTTCTCCATCCCTCGCAGAGCTTCTCCTTGATGAGGACAACTTTGGTCGCAGGCCCCACGGTGGGCGCCAACTGTCGTGGGGTTATCACGGCAGATGTTACCATAGGGTAACTTCATGATTGGGGCAAGGCGCCTTGGTCCTTCAGGAGATTGTCACGCTCGTTGGGGAAAAAGGGTTTACCCAGGTTCAGCCTCTCCATTGGAGATAAAGACCTACTTCCTGCTTCTATGTTATTGATCTCGAGGTCTCAATAACTCGCTACGACAACAGGGCCGGGTTACGAGACAGGTTACAAGGGATTCGCTTGATAGCGATGATATCGAACTAGGGTTACTCGATCTCGTATGACTTGAGACTTAAGACTTGTCTATCTATGTTCTGGGAGCCCGTTTATATAGACGCCGGGTCTCCCGAACTTACAATGAATACCGAGTTACATACGAGACCGGAGTCCTACTCTAGGTTCTTCTTGACCTTCCGTAGCCTCCAAGTCACCCGGTTCCTTCCTTCACTCGGACTCCAGTTCTTCTAGGTCCTTTCTTCTAGGGACGAGTCATGTTAGGCATATTGGCCCAGCTATTACCCGGCCCACATCTTGTACACATCACCCGGTCCAGGCCTTGGGCCGTCCGACTGATTCTTCCTTGGTCATGAGTATACCGGGTTATTATCCCCCCAACAATGTACTTCGATGGGTCCAAGAAAAACGAAGGTGCAGATGCAGGCGTCATCCTCATATCGCCAAAAGGAGACAAGCTTCGCTACGTCTTGCAAATGGGGTTCGAGTTACCATCAACAACGAGGCCGAGTACGAAGCCTTGATCCATGGCATGCGGATGGCCAAAGCTCTCGGGTACACTCGATTAATGATCTACGGTGACTCGAATCTGGTGGTGCAACAGACAATGAAGGCCTGCGATGCCATTGCAGACAACATGATCGCCTACCGCGACCTGTACAACATAATGGAGGGAAGCTTCGAAGGCTGCGAGTTGCGGCACATAGGGAGAGAAAGCAACGAGGAAGCAGACATGCTAGCCAACCTAGGCTCGACCAGGGCGCAAGTTCCACCTGGTGTCTTCCTCGAGCACATTGAGCACAGATCAATCAAGGAAAAACGAGCACCTCCTACATCGACCGCACCAGCCAAGAGCAAAACACCCAGCACAGAGGACCGCCAGTCGAGGTACTCCTCATTGAGCCAACTTGGACTCAACCTTTCCTGGCGTACATACTCCGAACGAGCTACCTGACGACATAACGACTCACAACGTGTCACTCGACGATCTAAAGCATACACCGTCATTAATGGCGAGTTATACAAGCGAAGCATATCAGGTATGTTCCAACGATGCATCGCATTCGAAGATGGCCAAGCTATCCTTCGAGATATTCATGCAGGTACCTGCGGACATCATGCCAGCAGCCGATCACTCGTAGCCAAAGCCTTTCGAGCAGGTTTTTACTAGCCTACAGCACTCAAGGACGCGGAGGACATAGTCAAAAGGTGCATCGGCTGTCAAAAATTCGCCACGAAGCCGCACGCACCTGCATCAGCATTGAAGACAATACCATTGGCCTGGCCTTTCGCCCAGGGGGGGCTCGATATGATTGGGCCACTCAAAAAATCTTCGCACGGAGGGCATACCCATCTCCTGGTGGCAGTCGACAAATTCACAAAGTGGATCAAAGCAGTCCCCATCACAAACTCGATAGCTACTACGGCAGTTAACTTCATAAAGACCACCATCTACCGCTTTGGCGTCCCAAGCAGCATCATAACTGATAACGGCACAAACTTCACGGCTGAAAAATTTCGTTCCTTCTGCAAAGAGCAAAGCATTACGCTCAATTATGCATCCGTGGCGCACCCGCAGTCCAATGGCCAAGTTGAAAAAGCCAATGGACTCATGTGCAGCGGAATCATGAAGCGCCTCCTGGTGCCACTCAAAAGGGCCGCGGGTGCCTGGGTTGAAGAACTTCCGTCGGTGCTTTGGAGCTTGCGCACAACTCCTAACGCCTCGACACAATTCACGCCATTTTTTATGGTCTACGGCGCAGAGGCAATCCTGCCATCCGATGTAAAGTTCGATGCACCAAGGGTGGCAGCATACAACGAAGACAACGCAGACGAAGCACTCGACGATGCAGTCGACTTGCTCGAAGAAGCACGCGACACGGCCCTGGCTCGCACAACTGTCTATCAGCAGGATCTCCGCAACTACCATAGCCGTCGACTGCGCACCAGGTCCTTCATGGTTGGCGATCTGGTGCTCCGATTGAAGCAGAAGAAGGTGCATAAGCTCGCCTCCCATGGGAGGGACCCTTCATCGTCACCGAGGTCATCGACGGTGGCGCGTACAGACTGAAGAACGCGAAGATAGGCGAAGTTTCGAATAATCCTTGGAACATTGCGCACCTGCGCCGTTTCTATGCTTAGGCTGCTCAGTCATACAATGTAATAGGCAATACGTCGGATGGCTGCAGGTTTCAGACGCGCTCTTTTCCTTACCAGGGTACCTACGGGGGCTGGAAGGTTTTTAATGAGGCGGCCTGCAGCTTAACATTCAAAAGTGGAATATAATCAATGTTCCTCCTATCCTTTTCTGCTTGCATAACTCACTAACAAGTACCTTAGCCGCACTCGAAGGCTCGGGGCCTAAGTCTCAAAGCAAAGTTGGATAAACTTCAGCATACACAAAAACTCCACGGCCGCACTCGCACGCTCGGGGGCTGAGTCTCAAAGCAAAAGTCGAATTTTAGACATCACAAAAAATTCACAGCCCCACTCTAACACTCGGGGGCTGCGCAATTATTCGTTCACACTCGAAACATTCTCATAAACCCCACTCGATAGACTCGGGGGCTGCGGAAATATAACGTAAACAATTCATATTATATACAAGTGGCAAATTTACACTCGGGGGCTGCCCCCTCTACAAGTTTATACACAACAAACATCTAGTCCTCGGGCTCATCCTTGATGGGTAGCACAGGACCAAAGAGTTGGTCGTGAGTTCGCTCGATCATCATCCTCGCAGCTAGAATGGTGTCATCAAGGTCCCCCTGAGACAGAGTCGCTCCAATGCGGGTGGCGGCAACACCAAGTTGGGGCGTCGACTCCGCACATACGCCATCGCCGCGTTGGCTCCAACCACAAGCTTCTGGATAAGCAGCTCCCGGATGGGGCCTGCATGACGGAAAAGATCGAGCAAGGCATGGATTCCTTGTGGTTGTGGTCCTGTTGGAAAAAGGGTCTTGTTGATGCGAATCAAAGCCGCCCTGCATAACTCGAGTAGTTGAGCGATTCGCCAAGCTCGATCCTTCAAAGTTGCGAGTGTGCGTGCTCGGAACCTATCAAGCCAAAAATGCTGACGACCAGTTGTCGGGTTGTCAGTAGCATTATCCAAACGCTCCTCAACGCGAGCTTGCTCTGCTTGGAAGTCAGAGACAAACCTGCAAAAAGAACAAATCGAGTCAAACGAAAAAAGAGTAGCCAAACAATCCATAATCAGAGCAAGGATTGTACTCACACTCGAGTTGCCTGTTTACAAGGTCCATCTCGCCAAGCACATAATCCTCTCGTTGTGTGGCTGGAGCTGGTCTCATTCTCAGTGTATTCAGCTCGCACTGGGCAATCTTTAGCTCTTGCTCCAGTCTCACGCATCGAGTTTTCATTATACTCCATCACTTTGGCGTCATTTGCCACCTGCGCCTGTGATCGGGTGGCCGTCTGAGGCTGCGAGGAACCAACTGAGTAGCGGGTTCTCGTGGCTGTTCAAAGCATCACACAAATCTCATGTCAGAAATGAGAAACAGAGCATATAATTCAGGCGAGTTACAGCACATAGCCTTTCAGGTGAAAAAGCAAAAGGCATAAAAGATGGCATCCATACAAAGTGTAGCAAAAGACACGCATACTCGCGTGATCATAAGGTATCATTACAGATTATAACATATAAGGTTCGGCTGTCACAAAACTATGACCTGGACTCCGACCTAGCCTAATTCGACACAACTAATCGACTGAAGAATCACTCGGTGGCCATCGACTTCTTGGAGGAGGCTTTCCTGGACTGGACCTTGGCGGCCCTGTCTTCAACAGTTCTTACAACCTGTTGAGCATACTTTTTGGTGGCCTCCATCCACGTACCTAACCCGACGGTTTTGCCGCCAGGACCTCTCGGGAACTTCGTCGTCACCGTGTCAAAATCTGGATCGACTCCGTGCGCGAGCAACATGAGAAAAGTAGTCTGGGCATCACTTACCATTTGCTCGCGACTGAAATCGGCGATGGTAGTCCCTTCTGGCTTGAACAGCTCCACCAACTCTGCAAATGTCGATGGCAACTCGTCATCTGGAAAGAAGCTGCTGTGAAGGGCGCCTAGCGCACTCGCTGCCTTCGACAGCATCTCTCCTGCTCTCCCGCTGGCGGCTTCCGTGATGCTTACGCGCTCATCAAGCAAGGCCCACGCTCTGCCTGCCAGGTGCGGTAGGGCCATCCATCACATCTAGGAAAACAAACAACGAAAGGTTCAGCAATCTTCTACGCAAAAGTACTAGCCAATGCAAAAGCAAGGTCGCGTACCATTCAAAGCGGTGCTGCAGGCAGTGAGTCGACCAATCGCCAGGCCTTTCCTATCTTCGGCATTTTTCAGCCGTTTTTCCAGATCGGCCACTCGGCGACAGGCGTCGCTCATCTTCTCCGCCGCATCAGCCGCTGACTCTGCACGCACATAGCAAAAACATAGTCAATAAACCGCAAAAGGAATCAACTTGAAAAGTTGTAATCCCACAAGAAGACACTCACTCTTGGCAGCTTCGAGTTGCTGCTGCAGGGTGGTGACCTCCGTCTCCATGTGCACATTCTGGGCGCCAGCCTTCAGTAGCTCTGGCATAAATGGCTTCAACACAGCAGAAGCAAGTTCAGAACAGATTCATCGAATTTATGCATGACTCTAATACCCGATAGTGGTTCAACTGCAACACAAAAGCGCAAACTTACATGTTCTACGGAGGCGGAAGTCGAAGCAGGAGCACCTGTCACCGTCGCCTCGTCTTTATCAGCTGCAACTTCAGGCTCGGGCGGCACGGACGTGTCCGCGGTAGCCGCAGTCGCAGTGGTTGTTTGTGTTTCTTGCGGCTGGCTACGCGCCGTCGACGCCGCGCTGCTCTTCTCTACCGTAGGTGGTGGCGGCAGGTCCTCCTCGGATGATACACTGTGTCACACATGCTAAGTATCCGACTCGGCAAAATTTCATCTGTCAAAATTGGTAGTGCACAGAAAACTTACTCTTCGGTGAGGTCGACCATCCGACCAGGTGCGAGCACGCTTACGCTCGGACGCGACCTCTTCGTCGGGCTCGGAGGAAGAGAGCAGATTGGAGGAACTTCAAGCGGGGCCATGGTTGACTCCGTCGCATTCCCCTCCTTCTCCTCCGAGTCCGCAGTGTCCTCCTCCTCGCGCGACCGCTTTTGCTGACCATCATTGGTCTGCGTCTCAGCGTCGCCTTCATCAGCTTCTGGAGTATGGGCGGTGGCGAGTGAGGTTACCTCATCATCCGAGCCAGCCTCGAGTGGCTCATTATTCGGCACTGGGCCACTCTCTGGCAATGGAGGCATCGACTCGCACATTCTGTGTCCCTGCACATGGACATAGCAACAGAAATAAACATACACATGCGTAACATAGCAACTAACAAAATGGTGACGAGTGTTACCTCAGGTAGAGGGTTGCTGGCTTCATAAGGTGTGACTGGCGACTTCGTCTCGCATGGTTCGTTGTCAGTCAGTATGGTAAGAGCCCTCACCAACTTCTTCACCTCACTCGCGGATAGCTCCTCTGTGAGTGAGCGGGTTGGATCAGACGCCCCGGTGTATGCCCACATGGCGTGCACCCGGGCTCGGAGAGGTTGCATCGCTTTTCATAAAGGTGGCCAGCAAATGAATGCCAGTCACCTCCTTGCCAGCATTGGTCTGCAGCTTCAAAACCTTCTTCAAAAGCATGTCAGCTCTTCAGCTTCGGCCTCGGTCGGAGGCGCAATCCAGGACGGCCTCTTCGCTACCATGGCGTCTGCATTAAAGGGAGGCAACCCGAACGATTGGTTGCTGTGGTCACATCCTTGATGTAGAACCACTTCTGGCGCCATCCTTGCACAGACTCAACAAACTTAATATTGAAGTACTCGACATCAGGTCGAGTCTGCACTCCAAAACCGCCAGGGCCCTTGACGCTGTGCTGGCGCTTGACATTGAAAATCCGGCGAAACAACCCAAAGTGGGGCGCAACGCCCAAGAAGCACTCGCACAGCACAAAGAAGCAAACAACGTGCAAAAGCCCGTTGGGGGTGAAATCGTGCAGTTGCATCCCATAGACGTGCATCAGCGCACGAACAAAATCGTGAACAGGGAAGGAGAATCCCTGTTCACAAAATCTACAAAACATACCCTTTCATTAGGGCCTGGGCGCGGGATTACCTCGGCGCCGGGGATGCGAACCTGCGTCGGGTCCGTGGGATCAGCCCGTCGTTCCGCAGGCCGGTGAGCTCCACTTGCTCACCGTAGTAGATTTGGTCCAGGCGCCCTTCTCCTTCTTCAAACCGCTGGCGGTGGCCCCACCAGCGGCGCTGTCCGCCGAGGCATTGGCAGCGCTCCTGCCCTTCCGGGTGGTAGGCTTCGTCATCCTCAATGATGGGTTGGTGGAGCGAAGAAAGCTTGGGCGCAAGAGCAATGGAGGATGAGCGGAGGAAGAAGATGGAACAGGGGCGGCGCAGGAGGCAAATGGCAAGTAAAAAATTCTGCCGGCACGCCCTTACTATTTACCACAAATCAAAACCAATCACAACCGTTAATCCACGATCGTGCGCTCGCGGGGAATCCTGCCTACACGTGGCAAGCACGGAGAGCAACCGTCGACGGCCACTCCGTCCACTACACACGGGAATCTAGGAGCCATCTCACGTCTCCGTGAAAATAGCGCCAGAGCAGTCAAATCCTGTCCAAACGGCACCGTCCTCGGTCAGCATGCATAACGGGCCCACAAGCGTGTGTGTCCCATCAGTCATACCAAGCACGCCATCGCTTGTCAGAAATCGCAGTCAAGGCATGTGTCATTGCTGACGTCAATCAAGTCTATACCTGATAGGACAGTCGAGCCATTAAACATTTACGAAGGCCAGTCCTTCGACTGTGTGCACAAGACATGAAGGCAGTCGATAGTTTCTTCGACTGAAACATATTACTCCCATCGGGCGTATTAAAAAAATTCTTCGACTGACAATGTACGGGATAAACAGATTTGAGATTATCCTCCATTGCAAGCAATAAAGCACAATATCGGGGGCTACTCCCATCGGGAGCGCTGTCACGCACCCGGATAGAATAATGACAAAGAATCAGTCGACAAAAGACTCGACATCATAGATAACAAAATTTAATACAAAATCAGACTCGATAAATTCCCGAGTTGCGTCGCCGCAAATACTCGGATGCTGCATGCATAGTGCAAAGGTAAGACCCGCGAACTTTCGAGCTGGGCTAAGGACCGTTCCAGCAACGTTAATCCTTAAAACTTTCCGTGTCAGCAGACATGATGAAAAAATCCCGACGGACGCGTTGGGTATCTCAGTTATACTGCAGAACGATTCAGTAAGACCTCCGCGCCTGAGTCGAGTCTGACCAGTCTGTTCCAGATTCAAGTCCGGGGACTCGAGTTTTATTGAAAGCTAGTAAGGTTTTGTCCGAATGAGTAGTAACGGTCCCGATCCGTCGAGTGTACCGGGCCTACTAAGCTATTATCCCTTGATTATGATAAGTAAAAACCGAAGTTGATGAAATACTCGACATAGCCACATGTGCTATTCATACAGGAATTCCAATTATAATACAAGTACAAAAGAATATGACGTGCACTAATGAATGAGTCCATGCTCGATTCTTCGAGTCAGACAAGTATCGGGGGCTACTGACGGGGATATACCTCTCGGGTACCCTAATGAGGGTACCTGTGCACGTATCGACTAAGGCCCAACTATCAAGAGACTACATGAAGTCCATGACGGAAGGCCCAAGAAGATGGAGTATCATCCAAGATTAGGCATAGGCATAGTCGGTTTAGACTTTCCTTACATTAATCTGAGTCGGTTGCGAACTCCCGAGACCCAGCCTATTAGATAAAGGCTGGGAGGGCCGTCGATCCAAGACACGCAACACTGAACCACCAAAA